>JASDDO010000238.1:0-500000 GCA_030015575.1 Agapanthus africanus
GGAGGCTGATGAGCGAACTCATCCTGAAACCCTACCGAGCCTGTCAGTGACAATATTCGTACAATCCGGTCCGTTCGTCTGTGAGTATCGCATATCGGGCCGAGGGGGTTGGTAAACGTCAGACCCCCAAAAGCGGTATAAGTCGGTCGGAGTGTAGCCCAGAACACCCTGAGAAACTACTGAAATATCTACCAGTAAATCTCACTTGCCTTGTCCAAGAACTTCGTGTAATGGCTCTCCTAAACACAGCGTGATCTCACCCCCAATACCAGGAGAGACGAATCCCCTGCCGATCCGCTCACTGCCTCCATATGGCTCGGGACTGTACCCAACTAAAACCTGTTAGCGTGGTCGGGTAGTAATTAAAGCATAGTAGGAACTCACACGAGACAAATGACGATCTCAGGTCGATAGACTAACATGTACACATGTCACGAGGGAACTGCTATCTGACGATAGGTATAATACCAACTAGCATGTTCCCGGCGAGTCCGTCCGGTGTACTCATAACCCAATGAACACCTGTATATTATCTTAGGTGAACCAACTGACACCAATGGCTTATGAGACCGGCCACCGCCCCTCGTAGGGGTCTCGATCCGTATACACTAGTCTACTCATGGAGTATCGATGCCCAGTCTCGAAACTCCCACGACTAGGGACACTTTAAGGATATGATTATAGACTACCCAACTCTCACGTATATGATCGCCATCATACTGCTGGTAGTCAAGCAAGAATCCTAAGGGCTCTATCAACGTATAATAGTGATCTGTAATGTCACCTAAAGCATATACACGATGATAAAGACAAACCAGATAGCATACTATCATCTCGAGTAAGACTGTCCTACCGGTATAGGTCCTCTCTCAATCATTGAAATCACGTGCCTACGATCCAATAATTGACTTGAGGTCACTATATCCAACAGTTGTCGCGGCCCTTCCACTTTAGGAAAGGACAATAAAACGATCTGCCTAGCCGGGTTCTCAGGTGGTGCCGGTCCAACTTTTCTGGCCTTACCCCGCTGCTTTCACACGGCATGAAGTGCTTGGTAGACTTCTGAAGAGAGGGTAGCATGCCTTTTGTGCGAGGGCTTGGACACATCCCTTTGTAACACAGTTCGAATTGCGGTCCTTTTGATTTTGGCAGACATTGCATTATTCTGGACCCACTTTAAGGGTTCAAAAGCATTGCGGATTTTCACGGCTGATACGGCTGTGGTCACGGAGTAGTTCGGGCTTTAGAACTTCATAAATTTTAACATGGCCGGAGCCCTGGCCCTTTTGTTGGTTCTGTATCTGAGCCGCTTCTGCCTCAGCTTCTCTGTTTTGAGCGCTTGGCAGGCTTATGCTCTTTGGGAAGCCGACGTAGGCCGGCTGGCAGAGAGCCTTGAAAAGACATCTGCTTGCACACTAGTCGAAGGCATCGCCTGAGCTTTCCCATGACATCTGGCGACTTCTTTTGTTCCGACGGCTTTACCCCCGGCTAGGGCCAAGGAGAGCCATTCGAACACCGACTTGTGTTTGGATTGGGGCGCTCTCGAGACCACCGCATTTGACATCTTTCCTTTCGAGGCCGGTTTGTCTTTTACCGAAGCTTGAGGAGCAGGGATGGTATTCTACTGTCGCCCGAGACTGACCGGAAGGACCGTCCTGGTGTCCATCTTCATCGTGTAGGAGATGAGAGTTGTGTCTAGAGCTGAGATTTTCCTTGGAGACATCTGAGTTGCGTCCGAAAATTGAGATTGAAGGTTGTTAATCTGTGCAAAGGAACAGGATTTCAGTATAAACAATCAACATCTATTAATTAAGCTCGCATGAACACTTGACCCGAAATATGGGAGGAGAGAAAAGGTCCCATCGGGCATGCCGGAATCTGTATGGTGTTTTTCGTCACCCCATTGAGATAGGAAATACGCGTCGCTTGTCAGGTGCATTACATATTCCCCCTGCCTATGTTAGGCCGGGGTTTATTTATTGTGTGGATCCGAATCTTCGGCAGCCGCGGACTAAGCTGTCGTTAATTACTCATCGCCTTTGAAGCAAAGGAACCTCTGATTGACGGGTCAAACTGGTCATGTGAACTCAATGTGCCATGTACGTGTGTTGTGTTTTGAAGGGTTTTGGATATATCGGGGGCCTCGCAGAGTTTTTGGGGGTCCCGCTATCCAGATAGTGGACCGGGGGTCAAGGGGCTAGCATACCCTTGCGAGGTGCGGGGCAGCATCCCGTTAAAAAAAATTCTAACGGGGGAGGTATTTTTAGCGGTGTGCATAGGAAAATAGGGGCGAGGAGCGTCCTAAGAACACGTGCGAGACGCGTGGACGCTGCGTGCCTGTGGGCCACGTGCGAGGCGCGTAGGGCACCGGCGGGCCACGTGCGAGACGCGTGGGTGCTGGACGCCAACGGTTCACGTGCTTGGTGCATGGGCACTGAGCGCCAGCATCTCACGCGCCGGGGATGTGGGCGCCAGCGCCTCACACGTCCGGCATGTAGGCGCTGGACGCCTGCAGAAAAAAAAAGACGGGGAACTTAGCCCAGGGATTAGGAGTTGAACTATGAGGGACTTTGGAAACTCCCAGAAAAATGGAGAATTTTTTTTATGGAGTTAAATTCCCAAAGGATTTTGAGTGGAGTTAAACTCCAAAACATTTGGATTTGGAGTTAAACTCCTAAAAGATCTGGATTAAGAGTTAAACTTCTTTGAGAATTTGGGTCTTGGAGTTGAACTCCCTAAAGATCTTCGGAGGTAATTAAAAGAGACTCATTTCTTCTCTCTTGAGCCCTGAATTTTCTTTTGAGCCTTGGATATTCTCGAAGTAGGTTTTTGGAGATGGGTTTCCTTCTTCCTCCTCTCTGTTGGCTGAATCTTGGAGAAAATGGGGTGAGACTTAAAAATCTTCCCTTTTAGAAATTTGATGGGAGATCTGAGCTCCCCTTCGTGGGTTTTATGGTGAAAAACTAATTTTTTTGGAAAAAGGAAGAGTTAAACTCTTGATTTAATTCATAAAAAAGAAGAAGGTTTAAAACCTTGAGGAAGGAGAAGAAGGCACAGAAATCCTAATTTTTTAAGGGAATAATTTTTTTTTTCATTTCATTATCATGTTACCTTATATAGGCTTACAAGTTTACACATAGCCCCTTGGGCTTTATAAAATGGCATTTTGCACATCTCATAAATTTTTTTTTTCATTTCATTATCATGTTACCTTATATAGGCTTACAAGTTTACACATAGCCCCTTGGGCTTTATAAAATGGCATTTTGCACATCTCATGCCTCATGTGCTTATTTCTTTTGCACATGAGCCATGGGCTTTACAAAAATTTGGCTTTATGCCCATTTTCCTTATATTTATTCATAAAAGTTACATCAAAATTATTTATTACATAATTTTCATTTTGGCATAGGGAAGGCCGGCCGCTTCATGTTGAGGCTTGATTTGGGCATAGGCCCCCTTAACCTGGACTTGGGCCCACTTGGTTTGGGGTTGACTTTTACTTTGACTTGATCAACCGGAGTGTAATTTTTGACTCCAATAGCGAGTAAGAGTAAAATTAAACGTTTGAATGACTTTCAAGACAAGCATATGGCTCACATCAACAAGTATATATATAAGATAAGTAAAAGCGATTGATACATGCAACATAACCGTATGTAATATATAAACAAGTTGTAATATCGTATGGTGGAAAAGATGAGATAGAAGAATATGCAAAATATGGGTTTCTCATATTTTAGTGTCGGCAAGCTCATGAAGGCCCTAAACACACTCCGGTAGATCTTAGGATATATTATAAATAACAAATCTACAATTGGGTTCCCCTAACAAAGGGTTGTGGAGGCCATTTTAGCAAGAAGATACTTGGTAAAACATATGCAAAATAAAATATACCTTTGGTTTTCTTATGTAATTCCAAGTTGTGCACACTACCCAAGAATTTTGTGTGTGGTTCCATAAGATTCATGTACTTATACACTTTATGAAAAAAATAAACCATTAAGCGTAAAAGCATGAGAGATATAATCATAATTGAGCACTAGTCGTATTGGATACAAGCTTGCACACAAATTCCTTCAACATACTCCAATAATCTCAAAGAGCACAATTTTGTGCAAGCAAGTCAATGACAAATATCCATAAGTAAGAGTTAACTTTGTTTCGAGCAAAAACATGACATGTATAAGAGTAACTTATACCAAGAGAATAAATTGCAACTAGAATTCATAAAGATAAAACCATAAAAACTAAGTAGTTTGATACACTACCCACAAAATCATTAGTTCATAATCAATATCTTTCTAGAACTGGCATCTCTTAAAATCAAGAGGAAGCTAAAAACAAACCAAAACAAATTCACCTTTTCAACTAAACCAACACTTAAAAACAAAACAAAATAAAAACAACAAAGAAAAAATCTCATCTCTTATCTCCTTACTAATCTTCATCACCATCATCATCATTACTCCCCACGGTATCCCAACTGACATTATCCCCATTGCCACCATTGTCACTCTTGGAACTCTTGCCTTTTGAACTCTCGCATTTGCCACTTTGGGAATCCTCAAAGCTTGCATTGATATTCTCAAATTGTTCTCCCAAATATGTCATCAAATACTCATGGGACTTGTGGCTTTCTCTTTTCAAGGCATCCACGTTTTCGGTCAAAATGCCTTGATGAGCCATCACATACCCCACCTCTCGCTCCAAAGAATCAAAATGATCAAAAATACTTGTAACATTAGGATCGTGCATGGGTTGATCGGGAGCATCTTCCTCTTCCTCATCCTATTCTACACCACCATATCTCATCGCACGCTCGACAGCGGATTTTATTAAATTTATGGTGCACATGTCGAGTGATGCGTCAACGGCGCCTAACCGTTGTCCTTCCAATGGAACTTTGAAATGCCTAAAGATCCTTATGATGATCATTCCAAAAGGCAGGTTCGTTGAAGGTCCAAAATTGCTCGCCGACAAGATTACTTCCAAAATGAGGTTAGGGAGATTAATTTTGACTCGGTGCCAAAAAAGGAAGGTCAAAAGCTTGTGACAGCCCCTAAAAGCGTCCAGATCTTCCGGCTTGCAAAGAACCACCTTCCTGAAAGCTTTACCAACGACTTTGATTTCAAATTTCAACTTAGCGGCGGCGACGTAGAGAGGGTGAACCGGCCTAATATGAAGAAAATTGGTTGTGGATACCGGATTCCAACAACGGGATATAAGGGATAGTTCTCAAGGTTGAAAGGGTGAACAATAGCTCTACCGGATGGAACTCCTAAAAGTTTTTGGAGGAAAGCTTCATCAACAACAATTTTCTTGTCAAGTACATAAGAATTTAAGACGATTTCATTGGTGTTTGAAACGGAGAGATTGGCGAAGAAATACCTTACAAGGTTAGGGAAGAAAGGTTCATCAATGGAGGCATAGTCAACCAAACCTTAGGTTCTAAAAAGACTAGGAAGATATTACTCATTATAATCAACTAAAGTAATCCCAAAACCCGAGATTACCTTTTGGGCTTAGATCGATGAGAACAACCTCTTAGAAGAGGCATTGAGAAAGAAACGTTGATCAAAACTCACACTTTGGGACGATCCTTCACCCCCTCTATGTCTCTTCTTTCCAATATCTCCTTAGGAGCCATTGATGAAGGGTGAGATTTTGAGAGAGAAGAAATCAGGGTTTTGAAAAGAGAGGTAAAATTAGAGCATTGATTTGAGAAGGAGATTTTTTATTTCCATGGATATTTCCTTAAGGAATCGGTGGAGGAAGGACTAGGATCTTGGCTAGGGTTTTTAAGATGGGCTCGGAGAGAGATGGAGAGAGAGAGAAAGTTCCATATGATATATATATATATATATATATATATATATATATAAACTGGAAGTCCTAGTTCAAACGTTTGTTTGAATCTTGTTCAGACATTTGTCGACGACTGACGTCTGAACAAGAGTTAGACTGATGTCTGAACTTGTTCAAAAATGCCATAAAACTTAATTTTTCAAGATAATTTTGTTTTTCAAAGATAAATTGTTTTCAAAATAACAACAAATTAAAACAAATCAACTCCCTTAATTAATTTCAACGTATCCCTAAAAAGTAATTAAATCGAAATAAGGAAAATTCATGAACACAAGTGCTAGTAGAGAGACACAATAACAAAAAAAATGATGCCGGTTTAACAAACCAAAGAAAAACTAAAATGGAATATGACCTTTAGACCAAAAAATATAACAATCAAGTTGACAATAGAAAGTAAATACGTGATTGTTATTACTTCACAAATCGATGAGACAAGCAAATATCTCCTTTTGTTATGCTCTTGCTCATCATCACTCCGATTCCTTATGTCAAAGATTTCTCCATACCTACAAAATATGGCATGGAAGCGGATTTTGTTATCCAAATCTTATTGGATCCAATAGGGTTAGTTTTTGAAACCTACATCATATTCGTGTTAGATGAATTTATTTCTCTTAAAAGACACGAATATATAAAGTGATCAAAAGCACCACAATTGTGACAAGAACGCGTATGTGTATGCAAGGTACTAGATGTGTCACCGTACGCATGAGATATAGTAGGTGTATGAAGTATATGCTTTTCAAAGGATTTTCTTGTACTAAATCGATATAGGTTTGCATGTGTGCGAACATGTGATTTAGCATGAAAAGAGTTTTTGGCAACACGAGTCGAGAAGAGTTTTTTAATTGTGACCTTTTAAACTCAATTCCTCCCCTATTCAAAACTTCTTTTGGCTTGTTAAGTTTTAAATCGACGATATCCTTTTGTTTTGAAAACTTAGCAAGAGATTCACTCAAAACCAAATTCTGCTCTTTAAAAGAAACATTCTCTAAGATCAATTTTTCATTTTCTTACTTGAGAGAAGAAACTTCGAAAGTAAGGGAATCACACAAATCAAGTACTTGTTTAAAACCCAAAATCATATCATCGTTTTTATTTTTCAAAGCTTCAAGAGACAAAAGTGAATTTTCATTCTCGGTTTTCAAAGCATCTATAATATCATTTTGTGAAGCAAGCTTTGAAATCAATTTCTTATTTTCCAAATCAAAATTTTCAAGAGATACAACATGAGAATCAGGAGTGCTAGATAAGGCATTATATTTAGCAATGAAATGAACATTTAAGGACTCAGAAGATTCATAACACAAAGTCAATTCGAAAACTTCATTTTCAAGAATTATATTCTTAAATGCAATCAACTCATACCTATTATGAAGATCTTAGAATACATGAAGTAATTGATCATGAGTAAGTTTGCGGAAATCATAAGATAAGATACTTGCAAGCTCATGATCATCATTTTCTTTTACCGGCTCTATAGAGTTGGATGAACTCGTTTGGTGTGCTGTTGATTGAGTTTCATCCAAGATCACAATGGGCGTTGTTTCCTCGGTATTCTCTTCATTATTGCAAACGGCTTGCTCTCCATAAATATTCTCTAAGGAACACCATAAATCATGAGCCAGCTTGTAAGAAGAGACTTTATTAAGAGCATCACTATATAAAGCACAATGCATATATTTAAGAGCTTTGATGTTCGAAACAAAGAAATCTTTCTCACGAGCACTCCACATAGATTTGCTAATAGTAGGTATAGAGTACTCACGATCAATAACTAACCATATATTCCTACCAAGAGACTCAAGAAAATATTGCATTTTTATTTTCCAAATATCGAAGTTCTTTCCGTCGAAATGAGAAGGATCAAAAATAGGTTCACTTTCGATAAAGGAGCAATTTTGTGAAAAAGATTCCATAAGGATTACTCAAGGATGTAAAGTCTATAAAGATGAGTACCAGGCTCTGATACCAATTGAAATTATTTCTAGAGGGAGATGAATAAGAATAAGCTACCGATATACTCAAATAAAAAATTCTAAACACTTGCTAATCGAGATATCACAAATGCAAAAGTTAACAAGCGATATACCAAAAAAGAATAGTGGCTAAGCAAACTACAATTGTGAAACAAGCAGTATATATAGCAAGAGCAATATCAAGAACAAGTAAAGAGCATATAGGGAACAAGCATGCAAAAGAGCAATGTCTAAGTCATGAAACTAAAACTAGATAGTAAGAAATTGCAAACACAGTCAATTGCAAACACATAGGGTTTAGAGAGGTTCCGGAGATCTTCTAGTCTTCTTTCTTTAGGCTTATGATCCCATTCCACTAAAACATTTCTCCACCGAGACAATCACGTTGCGCACCCGCAACCAAACACGTTGTTTGACACACGAGCAACACTTCTCTCTCAAGTCTTACACTCCTTTCTTACCAAGGCACTCTTACACTCAAGAAACCTCACACAAAGAAAGAAATACAACTCTCGCTCTTCTCTCTTACAAAGGCACCCTTGCACTCAAGGATCCTTACACAAAAACAAGAAGAGAGTTTACAATGAAGCACAATACTCTCAAAGCTCTCAACTAATACTCAATGGGTATGAATTAATCAAATTAAGTTCTTTGATGTTTTTGAGTGTGTGAGAGAAAAGATAATCAAAATCAAGATTTTTCTCTCATAAGAGATAGGAAAATGCTTTGGAATGTTTCAAAATAATTTTTGCAAGTCTTGGTTGTTCAAAACCCAAAACAAATCCTAATAAATACCACTCAAGAAAAACTAGCCGTTACAAGTCAAATCAGTCAAAAAGAGCCGTTATCAGACGTCTGAAGTTCAACCAGACAGGCGTCCGAAGAAGAATCGGCAACGGTTATAATATAACTTCAGATGTTTGTAAAAATAAGTTTCAGACGTTTGTCGATGGTTCTTGAAAGAAGACAAGAATACACAGAAAATAAACAGACGTCTGAAAAGAGAGACACTAATGTCGTGGTTTTCAAAATATAGCCAATGAAAGTACAAAGAACAAACAGACGTCTAAAAAACAAGTGGCACACGTCTGAAGAGGAACAGATTTTCAAATATTTTTATCTTCAGACGTTTGTTCCCACAAAAAGTTTTAAGGCAATGAAAGCAAAGAGAACAACCGGACGTCTGAGAAAACATTGACAGACGTTTGTTTTATGAAAATTTTTAAGGCAATAAAAATACAGAGAACAAACAGACGTCTGAAGAAGTATTGACAGACGTTTGTTCTGTCAAAAGTTTTAAGCCAATGAAAACACAAACGTTTGTTCCCCAAGGCTTCAGACATTTGTTCTGAAGTAAGAAACTAACATTTTAAAACTTGTGCGTGTTTTGGAAAATAGGACTGACGTCTCAAGGCCAAGTAAATAGACGTCTGAAGAAGGATCTTTCAGACAAATTTGAACTTGGTTTTGAAAATAACTTTAAACGAAAACCAACTCAAGTTTTTCACCAAGAGTTTCACAAATAATACAAAGAGTGTGTGCAAGATTTTAATGTGATGTTTGCCATAGTCATGAGTACTTACATTGTTTTCTAGGTCGATATCGTTCTTTTGCCAATTCTTGAAACTTCCGATATCTCGACACGAGCTCTTGAATCTTCGATTTCTTTGATTTTTTAAGCTTGGACTTTTGGCTCCATAACTTCTTGAGCTTGAATTTGTCTATTGAGGAGCTCCAATCCACTATCCTCCGACTTCCAATAGATTTGACGTTTTAGCTCAATTTCCTCCTTCCTTCTTTGTAGGCTTATATCGGTTGCCTGAAATTTTTCTCAAATACGATCAAGCTCATATACAGTGTTATGAAATATTCAATATGAAATACACACACACACACACACACATATATATATATATATATATATATATATATATATATATATATATATATATATATATATATATTAATATTGTGTAATATCATCAAAACTAAATAGTAGGATTATGAAAATGCATAACCCATCAATGCTTGCTATATATAGCACACAAAAAATTTGATATCTTCAAAAATTCCAAAATTTTGCATACTGCATACAAAAATCGTGATTTTTTTAAAAGTCCAAAAATACCGTTTTCCCTAAATTTTTAATAATTTGCACGCTTTAGCATACGTAAATTATGAAATTTTCAAAAATCTTAATATTTTATGTTTTATTCGGCATTTCAGTATTATGGTTTTTATAATACACAGATCACGTGCTTTCAAAAAATTTCAAAAAAAAATAGTTTTTCAATATTGTGCTTTTCATAGCATATGGAAAATCATTAAATTTTAAAAAAAAATCTTTAAAAAATATTTTCTTTGTTTTCAATTTTTTGTATGTTATAAAATATAAAAATCATGAAATTTTTAAAAATCTCATAGTATCATGTTTTCTTTGGTGGTTTTATTATTTTTCTCACTGCATAAAGCATAAAATTACAATATCTTTACTATTATAACCACAAAACTTAGGGTCCTCAATTTTAAATTCCAACTGGACTAACAAACACTTATTGATTAACATGTGTCATTCTTATAATTAAAAAGAAATCAAGTAAAAATGGAATGAAAAACAAAAATTACACAAAAGATATATAATAGATATAATATAATAACTATTTATCTAATAAAAACTACTTTTAGATGAGAATTAAAACTAACTTTAACTGCCATGTAAACAAACAGTTTTTGTTTAAATAAATTTTAACAAGGAAGAACCAAATGAAGAACAAGAGAAAAGGGCAGGCAATAAGGACAAACAAATGCTTCTAATATTTATTTTCCTTTTCTTTTGATTATTATGGATGAGATTTTTTCTTAATTGATTTTTCTTATTTTTCAAGATTTTATTTTCAGATGATGAATTAGGTCTCAATTCTAATTTTTATTTGATTAATCATGATAACATAATAAAACGGTAAATGCATTATTCTCAAAAATTGATATATATCTGTATTGACCGAGCTATATTTTGGTTAATTTTTTTCTCTACAATACAAATTATATATAAACGTGCACCGCACGTGTAATACACTAGTTTTTATAAGTCCCAATATGTTATCTTCGGGCTTTCAACATTTTGGTTGCTATATAACAAACGAAAATCGTAAAATTTTCAAAAATCTTTTATATTCACCATTGTTTTCAATGTTTTGCATAGTATATGGCACATGAAAATCGCAAAAAAATCAGAAAATATGAAAACCCTTTTCTATTATTTTGCATGTTATATATCACACCAAAATCGTGAAATTTCAAAAATTTCAGGATTTTTTGTTTTTCAATAATTTACTTGCTTATACTTTTGGAGAATTTTTGGGTATCAAGAAGAAAATAAGCTATGTGAAGTAAAATAATAAAAGGTCGTTGATTGTTACCAAGAACCTAATAGGACAAAGAAAATCCGATCTGAGTGACTAAGAATCCCTAACAACACACGAAAATCAGAAATTTTAAAATAACCGAATTTTTTTGTTTTTTTCAAATATTTAATATTTTACATGCTGCGGCAGATGAAAATTGCGAAATTATCCATTTCTTTAGTTTTTCAATATTTTACTTGTTATAACATACGAAATTCATAAAATTTTCAAAAATTTCAAGAATTTTCTAATTACTTCGGTTTTTCAATATTTTTTGCCCTATTTTGCATATAGAGTTCAGATAACTACAGTTTATTTCTAAGTGGAGATAAGAGGTATGCAAACTGCAAGAGCCCCGAACTCCAAAATTGAAGCTTGATGATTTTGATCAGATTGGAGTGGAAATAATTGTAGGTATTCCAAGCCCAAAATTTTCAAACATGATAAAATTAACATTTCAGAGTTTATGAAACTCTAGTTTAGAAAAATTAACTCCATTCTCAAACAGGGCCGAATACGGTATAAAAAAATTGGATTTAGCAAAATTATCCAAGTACGGATGCAGATGTCCGAATATATGAATTCAAATACATATACAAATATCTACAGAAAAACGGAAAAAAATTATTTTAAATCTATATTTGAACGTTATTTGAAGTATACACCTTTTGCTCATTTTATATGTTATGCATTTATAAAAATATTTTGACATATTATTTCATTATATTTAATTCAACATATGCAAAATATGCTAGTAATATTATACTATTTGTTGATATATTTATTTATCAATATAAGGTTCATTTACATGCATATTTGTCTTTATAACAATATTGTATTGCTATGTATCAATCTCATAGACATCACCCTTCCACATCCAAGCTTTTTTTTCCTAGACATTACCGTTCCACATCCAAGTCCTTTTATGATCTTGAATCTATTTAATGCTCGTATCTGATTTGCATTGGTATGTAACATCCGTTTCATATCCATATCCAATTTTATCAAATAGGAACATTACTTTTTATCACAAAACTATATCTCTATATGTGTATCTATCTGTCACCACAAAACAATTTCTAATATAATAATGCTCACATCCCCTTTGTATTCAATTTGTATGCTTTTGTGTTCAATCCAGACCCAACCCTATCTACACATGCATCCCCACAAAGCCTCCTCATCATTATACTTTTCCCGTATGATTTTTAATCAACCAGGATCAATTCGCCATTTGGATATCATTCGACCAAGACCTACAATTCCAATAGCAGTTACAATCGACATATCACCGACGAGTAATATCTCGGTTGGTATGGCACTTCGGATTCAATCAAGAGAAACCGGCCATAATTTAACCCTTCCAAGGCAAATTTGAGAGTTTTTTATTTTTTGGCACTGGCCCATAAGTCCCCACAAAGCCTCCTCATCATTATACTTTTCCCGTATGATTTTTAATCAACCAGGATCAATTCGCCATTTGGATATCATTCGACCAAGACCTACAATTCCAATAGCAGTTACAATCGACATATCACCGACGAGTAATATCTCGGTTGGTATGGCACTTCGGGTTCAATCAAGAGAAACCGGCCATAATTTAACCCTTCCAAGGCAAATTTGAGAGTTTTTTATTTTTTGGCACTGGCCCATAAGTCCTAACATATACACACAACACATCCACACACATCACACACTACACACACCCACGCCCAAGGTCCCGGGACCCACGAATTTACCCCGAAAACGTTGATTTGTAGCTACTTCGGGTTCAATCAAGAGAAACCGGCTATAATTTAACCCTTCCAAGGCAAATTTGAGAGTTTTTTATTTTTTGGCACTGGCCCATAAGTCCTAACCTATACACACAACACATCCACACACATCACACACTACACACGCCCACGCCCACGCCCAAGGTCCCGGGACCCACGAATTTACCCCGAAAACGTTGATTTGTAGCTACTTCGGGTTCAATCAAGAGAAACCGGCCATAATTTAACCCTTCCAAGGCAAATTTGAGAGTTTTTTATTTTTTGGCACTGGTCCATAAGTCCTAACCTATACACACAACACATCCACACACATCACACACTATACACGCCCATGCCCAAGGTCCCGGGACCCACGAATTTGCCCCGAAAACGTTGATTTGTAGCTACTTCTCCTCTTGGGGTTCGAACCCCGCACTCTCAAGAAAAGGAAGCACACATACCAACTGAGCTACTATTCATTGGTAATTTGAGGGTCTTTTGGGGTGTGTTTATGTGCTTGTGCCTGTTGTGTGTGTATGGGTCAGGTTTATGAGCTGGTATAAAACTTGTGTATGTTGTGTGTGTATGGATCATGTTTATAGGCCGGTACCAAAAACAATAACAATGGATATATCAAGTCCAAAAACGTAGTGGTATCATCGAACGCAGTGTGTGTATGGGTCAGGCTTATGGACCGGTACAAAAAAAACAATCATATATCAAGCCCAAAATCGAAGAGTGCAGTTACTACACCATCATATAGAGAATCGATCGACCGTTTTAAGATTGGAAACAAATTTAAGATTCAATTCACCAACCATTCCCAAAGTGAACTCAGTGACATTTGCCCTCCATGTAATCAAAATCCTATACTCATCAAAATTATTAGCTTCAGACCTGACCCCCACATTATATATATATATATATATATATATATATATATATATATATATATATCAGCAGGAATCTTGCTGTTGTGTTTGGGCGCTTCCAAATTCAGCAAGATTCTTGAGTCACACTGGAATGGGTGGGATCATCCTTGTCTCAACTAAAAGATTTACAACAAACTAAAAACTCACTTTGGACCTCAAATATCTATATTAATCTGCTAAGAGAAAATGATATCAAAATTTTGGGAGTCCTTTTTGTTACATACACTCTTTAAATTTGAGTTGTGTCTTTTAATAGTAATAAAAGTCAATATGACTAGCAGAGTTAATCTAATACGAAAATAGCATGGTAATTGCATGTACCCTTAAATGCTTTTCTTCTTATTAATTATGTTGTATAAAGGATTTAGTAAAAAAATAGAGTGAAATTAGTGAAGAGAATTACGAGGAATGGATTGGATAAAGAAAAAGAATACAACAAGATAATTTAAATGAATTAATGTTCATATCATCATTTATATTCAATTCTCTCCATCATTTTATTTTATAGTAGTTGGGTGGTTCTCCTTTTATTCTAAACACTGCTTTTAGCGTGTTCTATCTTATAAAATATGTAGTTCTTAAAAATATATATATATATATATATATTTAAAATTAAAATTGAATTGTACTATAAATGTATATATTATCCCTAGGCTGAGTGTAATAATAAAAATATACATAAAAGTGGCTCCTGGATTTTGTAAGTCAACTTTCTGGTGAACGTATAGCCTATAAAATAATTAATATGAGTTTAAGTTTAAAGTGGAGTATAAATATCTTAGATTAGAATAGGTTTATGCGATGCCTCCTCGTTTTCTTGTTCATATTACTCTCTTGAATACTTGGTGTTAAATGTAAACAAATAAATGCATGCTCGTAAACTTCTATAATTATTCCTAATAATAACCAAAACCTTTTAAATATTTCTACCATCGCCGCTAACAAGGTTTTGGCATTCTATATTAAAAGTTACAATGCATTTATTACATTTAATTTTAAAAAACAAACCACGCCTCTTCCTTTTCCCAGCTACCTCAACCCTTGTATAAAAACCATTTCGCGTCACTCCTCTCATATTTCCATGCAATATTTTTATCCTTAAGGATTGTCTTCTCCAATCCTCCAATTCCGAGCTCTCGCCCACTGGACCTGTACATGAACGAGGAGAGAGGCCTGGCCCATGATATCCTGAGGCTAGAAGCAACGATGAAGTTTATAGAAACTAGAAGACTCAACGTGATGCCGTAGTGAAGAAGCGAACGACACAAAGAGAGTGATGATTCTGATAGCAGGAGGAAGCATAACAAAGATAAAGATATAAGAGGCATTATCCAGACCCAGCTTAGCGTGAAGAACTTCTTTTTTTACCTGATTCTTAGGTTTGGTACAAGAGCCAGTGACGTGAAATTCTATGGCCCTGCTTGCATCTTTTGTATATTTTCATTATTTTGCACCATAGATCCAAATTGTTGGCACTAGATTAAACACTCTTGATGCAGTCTTTACGTTTTGAGTTTGATCATGCAGATGTTTATTGTATTATCCGAGGTTTAAATTTGTTTTTTTTTCTGTTGATAATTTCCAATGGCCTTTCAGTGAATAGCTGTTTCGAAAGTCATTAATTTTTTTGTATAGAATGGTAATATTTGACATTGTATATTATTAATTGATAGCATAAAGTAATAAGCATATGGATGTTGCTAACTTGTATGTATATGGTTTTAAAATAGCACTGATGTTTATATAAATATAATAATAATGGATGCGATTTTATTATGGATGCATCAAACGAAGGAAAAGAGGAAAAGGAAAACCTTTAAAAATCAACGCAATCAAATAATGCTAGCAAGAAATTAATTGCTATAAATAATAAATAACATCTTTCTTTTTTTTTGAAGAAATGATAAATAATATCTTTTTTGTTGTTGCATTTCTTAAGCAATTTTCTACTGAAATGGTCACCAGTATAATGTTTATGTATATGTATATTCACATCAAGAGAGAGTCAGAGCAACATAAAAAACAAGGAGGCAGACAAAATGAGCAGGCTGTATGGACCATGGATTAGGTGTTCCAATATTGTCCTTGATCTTTTTATTCATTACATGCATAATTCAGTTTACTACTTATAAAAAATTCTTACATTAATAATAAAGAAATTCTTACGTTAATAATAAAGCTGTTGACGAGTGCGTAGCACCTACAAAGAACTAGTAATTCATGAATCATGCAACAGTTCCATAGAAAGAAATAATTTAGCTAACGTTTTTTCAATATAAAACTTAGGCAGCTTCCAAGTGCGGGTATCACACCAACTGTAGAAGTCTACATACTGTCCCTACTTACTACCGTCCCTACTTAGCAATCGACAAGGTCGGAAATTTTGAGCTTTGATTCATCAGACATATCAAGGAGGAGAACCCTAAAAGCATTATCTACAACACTATGCAAACATAAACAACTATGGATCTTTACACAGACCAAGCTTAAACGAGCCCACTGTATCTCCTGTGAGTAGTGAGAACTAGCCTAAATATATTTGGCCACTTGTGTATGAAGATTCTTGAAGTGAGGTCCTGTATGTTCAATGCAAGTATAATAGTATCAATTACATGCAAACTTAAGTAGACGACTGCATGTCACACTTGTATTTTATCCGAATACTTGGCACTTGGATTTTGCGCATGTTATTAGATAGGCGCACAAAATACATTCCGATAAACACGCAAGCGAGGAATCCTCGATTAAGTTTAAGTTAATTCCAAATTTAGTCCACACGAGGAAAATCTAAACATGCCAAAGTTGATCCAAAATGCTGTAGAAAACAGTCATTAAGACCATAAATAGAGAAAGACTTGATGCCAAAGATAAATTTCAAGAAAATCCATAATAACTTGTAGCCGAACTGATCAACATATTTGGATCACACAATTTATTTCATTGCTTTAAAAATCTTAAACAGTGAGGGATTAGTATATATCCATCATTTCTATTCTCTATTCCCTATTATATTATAAAGACATGTTTGATCGCATAACCCCATCTTGCCGATGACCCTACACTTTCTTCTATCCTTTTAAAATCCAAACAATGATGTTCTCTCATGTAATACACATACCATAAAGTCTATGGGTAAAGAACTATAGATGAATATTCTGTGTGCCTCACGTAAGGATTTTACATACATTGCCTATAGAATTGCTACTTACAGGCACAGACGATAATACAATACAGATGGTGTCCACGTGTCATAATTCTGTAAACTGCATGCAGAACTTAATGGTGTCCTCATTTTCTTCAAAATCAACAAAAGAAAACCAGATAGCTTAGCTGCCAAATCCTGCAGGTCTCAATGCAGTCTAAAAACAATGGAATTATACGTTTACTTTACTGTGTTTTTACTGCATGCAACCAAAATCATACAAATAAATGAAGTTGCAATGCTGTGAAACATGTAGGCTGGTCCTTAAATGACTTGAGTGAAATGGTAACATATAGTGATAGAAGCTAATGCAGAGTGAAATAGTACCAACATATATCGACAGAAGCTTTATTAAGCTGCTGCTTAATTTGAGATGAGTGAAATGGTCACAGCATTTAACGATAGAATAAAACCTTCAGAAGCTTACGACACACAAGCATAAAAAATATAAACTACAATACAACCAATGTCACAAAATCTTGGAATCGTACTAGCTAAACAAACTAAAGTTGCGAAAACAAAGCAGCTTAATTAAACAATAAGGGGGAGATAGGACAAAAGAGACGCAATAACACTTCAAGCTAACACCCATCAAACCCAGAAACAATCATAATGTACCTTCTCCCTTCCTAGTGCAGCTTCTTATCCTTCAAGGGAGCCCTTGGTATCTTGCTCAGACATTTAGCATTGAACACGGCATAGTGCTTCTTGAATTCTACGGTTGCCTTCTCCGCAAATGCGTCTACTTGGTCCTCATACTTCTCATACAGCACTGGCACTGTGTGCAGCAAAACAAATGCTGTTTCCACACCCAAAAAAGCAACAGTTAGTTCAAAAGAATAAGCAATTGGTAATGGCAATATAAAAAGAAAGGTATCGAGTTAAATTACTTATGTAAAACAGCGTCAAGAAATTGCAACAGCTCCCAACAATAGAGAGAAGCCACAGCCCGGCAATCACCTGAATAACCCAATCAACTTAAACTTTAGTAAAAGACCGAACCGATACGACGAAGAAATTTCAATTAATGTAAAAAGAGAAAGAAGTGCATACAATAAGGAACTTTTTCAGATCCCTGCCCAATGCGATTTCCCTCAGAACAGCCAAACCCCTATTGATCTCATATCTCAGAGACAGTGCAATGTCCACAGTCAGATCCTCAGGGATGCTCACCTGAGGAATGTGAGGTGCAGACCTGGCCCAAAAAAATGTATACAATAAGTGAATTAGATCAAAGCCTGCGTAATTTAAGTACCAAGTAAAGCTATGAGTTCTCACTTGTTGATGAATGTGGAGGCATTTGACCAGAGAAATAGGATTGCAAGCGAGAGTATGAGGCAGTGGCACACCAAACTAAGCAAGTGGTATTCAAGCAGCTCGAACAAGACCCATATGGCGGTGGCCCCACCGAGGACACCGGCCGAGATCTTCTTGTTCCTCCATAGGAAAACATCAGCAGCTGAACCAATATGTAAAGATTGTGGCATTCAAATTCTTCAGTTAGGTTACAATTAATACGACGAATTGATAAGTTCTAAGAATATGATCATCATACTTATGCTAGCCAGCAAATTATACATTGAAAGTGGGTAAAAGTGAGATTTTGCATAATAATGGGTAATATTCCCATCTCACAAATCTCAGAAACCATCAACAGCTAAAAAATGTAAACATTTTCCCCATAAACAATTTTTTCAAATTCTAAAATGTAAAGGCAGAACTTTACATACTTTCAAATTAAAAATTACCCAAAAAAAACACAAACAAAATGATCAACAAGCATCAACAGATCTAAAATCAAAATAACTTAAATCGATCAAATCTCACCCGATCCGATCTAATCCGAAACTTATTCAAACTTACAAACATTCACAAGCGAAAAAAGATCAACTGAGTAAAGATCAAGTAAGAGATTTAGGGTTTTGAATAAATCCATACGCTTTCCACCACCGAAAACTTTGTGCACGGGCTTCTCCCTCCCAAAAAGGCGCCAGATCTTGCTCTTGATTGACGACGACGAAGACGCCGCCGCCGCCGCCGCCGCCTCCGAATTCTTCGGCTTGTCGCTATCAGAATCCGACGAAGAAGAAGAAGAATCGTGGCCGTGGAACTTCTCCTCAATCTTCTCGATCAAAGATTCGCCCTTTGAATCTTCCGCGTGCTCCGCCATCGCTGAAAAATCCGCCGAATGTTTCGCTTGATTGAGATTTGCGATCCTTTTCCCCTCTTTTAGAGTGAGATTTGAGAGATCTCGAGGTTTAGAGAGAGAAAGAGAGTTTGGGCATTTTATATCGGGGAGGAGATATCTGGGCCGTTGGATCTAAGTGCCTTGGGCTACGGCCCATTGATTAAAAATGTCTGACACCATATAAAGGTTCACGATGCCCATTTGTTTTTCTTTTTGCATATTAGTCCATGTATATTTTTAGGGTTTTTTTTACATAAAGACCTCACCAAAGTTAGCTATTTACAAAAACACCCCCAATTTTAGCGAATTACAAAAAGTCCCCACTTCTTTTGCGTTCTACAAAAAAAAACCTTTGACGGTTTTATATTTTTTTATATTTTTAAATCCTTAAAAATAGTTAATCGCTGAAATTTTAATTAACTAAATCCTAAATTCAATTAAACAAACCCTAATCCTAATGGCCTTCTCCTCTTTCCCTTCAAGACTTCGCCGCCGCCGAGACCGCCGCCCAGACCTCCTCCCTCTACCTCCCCATCCTTTCCTCCTTGGTTCATTATCCCCCACCCTCTTCTCTTTTCTCCGTCTTGATCATCTTTATCATCACTGTCGTCATTCCTCCCTCCCGAAATTACCACCACCATCTTCTTCTTCATTTCTCATCCCTTCCAAAATCACCACCACAATCAACATCTTTTCCTTCCTCTCCCCTCCCTCAACGACCTCCTCCTCCTTCTTCCCTGACCTTCGCTCGCCCCCCTCCCTCCTTCACGTCCTCCCCTCGTGTTCCTCCTCCTCCTCAATTCTAACCCTCACCCTAAAAGTTTCGCCTAACCCTAATCCTAAACTCCATGCCACCGATCCCATCTCATCGTTGAGCTTTCCTCTCCTCTCTCCTCCCCTTCCTACACCATCCCCTCCCCTTTCTCTTCCTTGCTGCCATCTCGCCGATAACTTCCATTCCCAGCATTTTATTTTTTATTGATTTTAAAAGTTTAATTATAACTTAAACCATTTTAAAATTTTAAAATAAACAAAAACAAGTTAACGGAGTTAGTAGAATATTTGGATAATATTTTCTTTTTGATGGCTCGGAGGCTTTTTTGTGGAATATAAAAGAATTAGGGGGCTCTTTTGCAATTCTCCAAAATTGCGGGAAAATGCCAACTTTTGAGGGGCCCTTTTGTAAAAAAACAATCCTTTTATCTTTATGGCGATTAAAATTTTTTCATTACTGTTTTAAATCAGAAATAAATCCATCACAATAAATATTGTAGTTGATTGTAAATTTTTATTTAGTAAAAAGGATTATATTTTTTTCTCAAATGAAAATAAGAGTTGAATATACTTCCATAATGTAAAAAATGAGGTTGAAGTTTTTGTCAAATATAATGAATTTTAATATTCAATTAATTTTATTTACTTTTGTTGCCGAAGATTATCGGGCAATGAAAGAGAAAAGGTGAAAAAATAGCAAGAACAAAAACTATGTATATGCATTGAAAAAGAATAAGTTTGATATGAAATGTTTTGCATAAAATCTAATTATTTGATTTCTTTACACCTTAGCAAATTTAAGCATTTATTTCGAACTAACAATAAGATTATTTATAGATAGGCTAATCATTTTATAGCCGCTCGTTCTAAACGGGCGGTTGGATATCATTCAATAGGCTCTCCATTATATAATGCTAATAGTGAGAATCTAAATCCCTCAGGGGGATGGAAAATGGGACGAAGCATGAAAAATAACACAGGCGGATCTGTATAGGGTCTAGCAAAGACAATAGCTCATACTAAGCTTAGCTAAAAACAAAAGCTTAGTATCGAAAGGGGCTCCGGTGTCCCTATACAGTGAAGCATACACGACATGTATTTATTTGACTTTACATAATACTTTTGCATTTAAAAAGTATAAAACCATGTTAAAAATGTTGATAATTGATTTAAAATCATAGTCCCAGTAAGTTAAGACCCAAGAGAAGCCCATCTCATCTCATGTGTGTGGCGTGTAAGTAAGATTCCTAATAGGAGTGGGTGGGTTGATGATTTAATTGAATCTAAATTCAATTAAATTATACATATCTCTTTGGCCTATATATAAGGTGATTATTAATAGCCTTACTAAAAAATTGCATATAATCAATAGTGCCTTCAAATAAAGTCTGCGGCAATTTGAAGGGGGAAGAGAGAGGTTTGAGAGAGAGAGAGAGAGAGGTTTGAGAGAGAGAGAGAGAGAGAGAGAGGTTTAATTGTATTTGAAACGGTAATCGGTGTGAGCGTTTTGGTGTAATGTTTTTTTAACGGTGGAAGCTTTCATCGTCGGATTGCAGGATTAGGTGTAAATTGCGTCGAACCTGAGTAAAATCTTAAGTTCGTGTTGTTTGGTGTGCGCTTCTGATAATTTATATTGTTTTGATAGATTGTCCGATTAGTAATTTTCAAATAGTTTGTTTGCACGCGATCCTGATAGTTTTTCCACTGTGACTCTTAGTATAGTTCCTTCAAGGATCACGAATATAAAAATTACAACAAAAGGGACGAAGAACTTAAGTGTAAAAGCACTATACAAAGTCCAATGCATGTATGTCATTTTGGAGGGTGTTTTTCAAGGAGGGAAGTAGATCTCGTGCAGCTGACAGTCAAAGAATCTGGTAGGGTGTCTTGTGACTACGAGCTCTTCGGCTAGTTTTGTTTTCAAGTACAACTTTTTCTCTCCCCCGACCACTAGCAGTTTTGTTTTGTAATGGTAACATTTAAGCAAAGCCCAAGCCTGCATACTCAAATTCGATGTTCTGCGAAGTGACGACTCTAGCAAAAGAACAGTTTAAGAATGCGGGGTCGAGCCATCTGTATATTTTTTATGACAAAACAACATTAAGGCTTATACAAAGCATTCTTTTCTGATGTTTGAACAGCTATAATTACCAAATCAAGGTTCTGAAGAACCCTTGACCTTGAAAACAGTATGGCAAAAACATATGACAATCCATGAAAGGGAGACATGAACCAATCCGAACCATTCATCACAGACAACACACTTGCGGATGATCATTGTTCAGTCGAAAATATCGTGCATTTCATATGACATTTTCCTTACTATTTTTATATAATAAAAGATGCTTATTATAAATATGACACATATAAGGGTTTATCTGTAAAAATACTATTTTCATATGTTTATATATTATAGTTAACATTATAAAGGAAAATATAAGCATATAATATCTATATAATATTTGAGAATAAAGGAGGAAAAAGAATATAGGAGAGAATTTCCATCTATGGCGCCGAAAAAATACATCCCTCATCATCTTTTTCGACGATCGGAATCCATCATCTTCATCGTTATCATCTAAGATGTGGATACGCCAAATTTCATGTGATTCTATAACTTTTTCACCGTTGATTCAGCAACGTAAAAAGTTCTATTGTCAGTAAACCGTTAATTTTGAACCCGCTAATTCAACGGTGAAAAAGTTGTAGAATTACATGAAATTTGGTGTACCCATGTCTTAGATGATAACGATGAACATGATGGGTTCCGATCGTCGGAAAACACGACGGTGGCGTATTTTTTCGACGCCATAAAAGGAAATTCCCTCAAATGGCATCTTTTCTCCATTATTCTCATAATATTTTGTTCATTTAAATATGCATACCATATCAAATATCATTAACCAATTCTCTTAAACTATCATATCAAATGGTTAGCATAATATCTCAATAAAAACAAATTCTACTAACATTATTTGTTGAGATATTGTGCAGAAATTATATCAGGACTAGAATTAAGGAAATCCGAATTATCGAGATCAAATCTGCCGAAATATTAAAATAAATCGAAGAAATCAATTCTGGCAGAGATTTAGAAAAGATTTCCAAAATCCAGATATTCAAAATATCACCACATGTCAACTAGATGAAGCTCCAAAATTTTGAACCAAAGATCACACCAAGACGTGGCGCAACCGCGGCCAAAACACCAAAACCGCCGCCGGATCCGCGGCCTAAAAGGGGAGTTGGGATTTGAGATTTTCATGTTGGATTTTCTACAACTAACCCTAATTCTGGGGATCTAGGGATTTCAACTTCTATGACTATAAATAGAACCGAGAGCCTCACTTGAAAACTTATCAAACCGACGAGATCACGAAGTCCAAGACGACTCAAGAATCCAGGTTGATCATCAGCTGTTCATCTACCTCCTTAAGAAAAGATCGGAAAGCAAACTAAGATTTTGTAATCACTTTCTAAAGGAATAAAGTATAATTGATCAAGTTGATTAATAAAACTAGTTGTTTTATTCTTATTGCATTTTCTTTATTTACATCATGATCTCTATCCGTTCTTTTATCTCCATCATGCGCGAGTAATACTCCGCATGTTAGGGTTCGTAGGATTAGGATAGATCAATGGATGATTAGAATCCTTTAACTCCTTTTACGTCCTATAAAGTTTATAAACTTTACCAAAAGAATCGTTAACATTCTAATCGGGCGCGCTATCAATTCATTGTTATTCACGATCACGATTAGAGATTAGATTAACAATTGTTTTGGTAAAGGTTAGACATGAACGGAGATTCATGTCAAGATAGGGGTTAAGAGTGGGAACCCTGTTCTCTCCAGAAACCCTAATCTACATACATCACTGTCGATCTAGTTTTAAATCTATTAAAAGATAAAAAGAGTAATTTTTAATTAATCATTCATGACTATTAAATCTTAACGAACACTACAAGCCCCCTTCTAATATAAAACCTACATTCGTATTTAATCTAGATCTATATCCTACATCCGTGATTGACGTAGATGTAGAATCTACAACCATTCTCCACTTCTTATTATTCTTCCTCCTTTCCTAATCAATACGCCTAAAGTAAGATTAAAATGATTCAACGTTATCCTGAGCACGACCCGTACTCATCTCGGTCTAGCTACACGCGACACCGTTATTGATTGTGGTTAACTCTACAAACATTTCTCTAAAAAAGAATCAATCAAATGGCGTCGTTGCCGGGGATACGTGCGTAATATTTTTTTCTTACTATTCGTGTTGAATTCTTATTCGATCCATATCATAAATAAACAAAACAGCAAATTGTGTATTTAACGATTATTTTGTGAATTTTGCAAGGGGATCTGGAGTCACCGATTTGAGGAAATAGAGATTCAGAGACATTCATCAAGACCCAGAGGAACAAGTGTCACGCCCCGCTTCCTAGAGTACGCTAAAATAGGCATGTGACATAGCCAACCATGCTACCTGTGGTTAGGAAAAATCCTTCCACAGTCACATTACGGCTGTAGAGATATCAAGAACAGGAAAGTAAACTAACTATCTAATGCATGTCCATAAGCCAGAGTAAAAGAGTCAAGAAATGCTATAGTATGCGGAAGCAAAAGATTAAATAAACACCTGGAAAGTAAGACAT
The DNA here is from genome assembly GCA_030015575.1 of Agapanthus africanus. Taxonomy (NCBI): domain Eukaryota; kingdom Viridiplantae; phylum Streptophyta; class Magnoliopsida; order Asparagales; family Amaryllidaceae; genus Agapanthus; species Agapanthus africanus. The sequence goes on from JASDDO010000238.1 coordinate 24,762, forward strand.
GATACCGACGTGATCCCTACCGCTCGATCTAACAGCGGCAAAACTCCTGATCAGTCTGCAACAAAAGTAGAGGATCTGGGCCATGCAAAACCCAGACGTCAGCGCGTCATAACATCAAGCAATAATAAAGGAACAGGATACACGAGATATGCAGGCATGAATCATAAATAGTAACAAGTCAACAGGGATGTATAACAGTGAAGTGTATCAGTGTATGTAACGTGCAGTGATCAATCTAAACTGTGCTACTGGGTTGTCTACTCTAAAGTTTGTTTGAAATCAATTAATGTAATCCTCCATGTAACTCAAAGGATATGTCCCGTTACCCCCCGGGACCACGGATCAGGAATATATGAACCAAGAGTGGCTCTGTCCCGTTACCCTCCGGGACCACGGATCAAGATGTAAGAGTCACGAATGGCTCTGTCCCGTTATCCCCCGGGACCACGGATCAAGATGTAAGAGTTACGAATGGCTCTGTCCCGTTACCCCCCGGGACCACGGATCAAGTAATACCCTTTTAAGTTACACTTTAGTTTACACTTTTGATTTCCCCATACCCCCAAGGTTATGTGTTCAAGTCAGGTATTCCGTAATCAAGAACTAATGCCAACACAGGATCAGGTAGGTGCAGGTTTGTCTGGATAGACAACAGGAACGGTCCGTAAGGACTACATGCCAGGTTTGTTGGCATTAGACACAGGATCAGGTAACGGGTCAGGTCATGGTACATCAGGTCAAGTCAAGCAGTGTACGGTACCATATCATGTCAAGTAGAAAGTGTAACAGGTCATGTCAGGAAGCACAAGATGTCATGTGGGTGCTCATAATTAAACTAACATAAGCATGTGTGTAAATAAACAAGCATGAGTACTATCAGAACAATAAACTGGAACATGTAATATGATATGCAAATAGATATAATTTCAAGGATATGGATGCACAGTTATCGATTAGGGTTACATTTATAGTTCCAATATTAATTAGGATGCAATTTATTAAACATGAAGTGTTAATATCACATTATTATGTAGTAATGTGATCTATGGATGCAATTATATGTATCTTAAATGCGATGGATGCAAACGGGTATCCGAAAAATTATAAAACTATAAAATGGTAATGTGGGATGTACTACTAAGCAATATATGATATAAATATTGATATAATAATATTAATATGGATAGCATATTCAAAGCGATTAATAACTATAAAAGTGGTATTGATTAACCATGCACAAGAAGGTTCCGTTCAGAAATTCAGCGTCACCCTAATTTGTAAAATAGCTTAAAAATAACAAACGTTCTCCAAAAGGGACGTGTCTTATACCAAAACAAAGATAATTCAATAAAGTTTTCAATTTTATAAGTATAAACATCTCAGGTTGTCCCTACAAAAAGTTATGAACATTATAAGTTGAAAGTTTGCTGCTGGAATTTGCCTGGACAGCAGTTTGAAGACATATTCATTTGCATTTTACGTTATTTAAACAATTTATTTTGTAAGTAAATATTTTATAGAGTTATAGTATTCTGAGTTAGCTTCGTAACGAACTAAAGAACGTATACTAATAATTTTTCTATGATTTAAAATGAATTTTATAAAGTAAGGTGTACAGTAAATTTCAGATTTGTCATATCCGATTTTTCAACGACTTTTCATGTGTAAACTATAATATTTTCAAATGTATAACATTATAAAATGAAGATTATAAACTAATTAAAGATAATAATAATAAATATTACGACGACATATATTTTAAATGATATGGTTGCAGTATGATGTAATCTAGTATGTCACAAGATAAGTTTTCATGATCTAGATTTAATATGATATAAACGGATGCAAACGGAATATCGAAACGTTATAAAATTAAACATGGAGTACTAGATTTAAACTATAGGTATGGTACTTATTTAAATAGGTATAAAATGAATTATATAGCATGTAGCAAGATTAACTTGCCTCGATGGGTCGCGAATCGGGAAAACGGAACGTTAACCGTCGGCGGGGAAAACTCGCGACGGGCACACGGTTCACGGAATGAACCCAAACGACGAACAATGGAACCACACGGGTCGGGGTACCTCGCTGGAACGCCGAGAAGCGTCACCGGCACGACGGAATTCCGGCAACAAAAGAACAGTTAAAAAAAAGAGAAACGAGACATGAAGTAAGAAGAGAAAGAATGATAAAGAGAAGTACGAGAGAATATATATGAGAGAGAGAGAGAGAAAGTGGAGAGAGAAAGAGAGAGAGAGCTGCAGGTGGGGGCCCACGGAATTAAAAGGAACGCGATTGGCTAAAGAGGAATCGTTAGTTAGGGATAAATATTAACTAAAGATTCCAAACATTTTAAGGAACAGTAGGATATATATATATAAGTTAATTTAAAGATTTAAAAGATAGGTAATGAACAGTAAGATATCAGGTTAGTTAGAATAATATATGCGATGGTTTTAATAATATTAAATTTAGGATTTTGGCGCCAAATAAAATATTTCCAAATCGCACCCGGGTCGGGTCCAAAAATTTGAAATTGAAATAATAGGATTTTAAGCGGGATCCAAATTTTAAAATTAAGTGTTTTATGATTAAAAAGCATACCCCCAAAACGGACACATGTACGCGCGCGTAGCCGTCCAAACTCGCCCGTTTCACTGAACGGGACGAGAACACAATGCACGGACGCTACCACGAGGCTAGGGGTGTCAAGTAGGCCAAGATGAATATTTTCAATTTTATTTTAGATGCCAAAATTTGTTATATGTAGAAATGACTTTGCCGGGTAAATTTTACAGTAAGCAACAAAAAAGCAAGTTAAATGAAATGAGTACCATATTATGCTCAAACAGTAACTGAAAATAGTAGCATTGGGCTCAGGTGTTACATTATACCCAACTACAAAAAAATTTCGTCCTCGAAATTCCAAGAATACAAAGATAGATAACTACAAGAAAAGGTGAGGAAACTTCTGCCGGATTTCATCTTCTCGTTCCCAAGTGGACTCTCCATGCGAGCGATTACCCCAAGAAACAAGCACAAGGGGGATAACCTTGTTCTTAAGAACCTTTTCTCTTCGATCCACGATTTCAATCGGTCGCTCCTCAAAAGTCAAGTCTTCTCGTACTGTTAGCTCCGAATGATCCAAAACGTATGTTTCATCTCAAACATACTTACGGAGTTGAGATACGTGAAACACATCGTGCACATTTGCCAAGGACTGTGGTAACGCCAAACGATACGCTACCTCACCAACACGCTCCACGATCTCAAGGTTCCAAAGAATCGAGAACTAAGCTTTTCTCGACTTCCAAATCGAATCATCCCTCTAGTCGGTAATATCTTCAAGAATACCAAATCACCCACGGTGAACTCTAGAGGTCTTCTTGACGTATCTGCCCAACTCTTCTGTCGGTCCTGTACTGCCTTCATATGATTTCTGATAGGCTTAACCTTCTCAACTGTCTGCACAACTAAATCTGGTCCCAATAATTTTCGTTCACTGACATCGTCCCAACAAACAGGTGAACGGCATTTACGACCATACAAAGCTTCAAATGGAGCCATCTGAATAGTTGCCTGAAAACTGTTGTTGTAAGACAACTCCACCAAAAGTAGATGATCCTCCCAAGATCCCTTGAAGTCCAACATGCATGCTCTCAATATATCCTCAAGAGTTTGGATCGTTCTCTCCGACTGACCATCAGTTTGAGGATGATAAGCTGTGCTAAACTTCAATCGAGTCCCCAAACTTTCCTGTAGACTCCGCCAAAAGTGAGATAAGAACCGAGTGTCCCGATCGGACACGATGCTCACCGGTACTCCAGGCAATCTTACAATCTCTTGCATGTACCGCTCTGCCCAAGTCTCTGTTGATTGACCAACCCGAAAATGAATAAAATGAGCTGCCTTGGTCAATCGGTCAACAATCACCCATATAGCATGGTTGCCTTTTGGACTTCGCGGTAAAGCCGTCAGAAATCCATGGTTATATGTTCCCACTTCCACTGAGGAATCGGAAGTGGTTGCAATAAACCAGCAACCCTTTAATGTTCAGCCTTAACTTGCTGACACACCAAGCACTTTGCCACAAAGCGAGCAATCTCCCGTTTCATGCCCTCCCACCAGAAATGTTGTCGAATATCTCGGTACATCTTTGTGCCTCCTGGATGTACAGAATGAGCTGAACTGTGTGCCTCCTTCATAAGCTCTTCACAAATATCTCCCTTTGGCACACACAAACGGGTACTAAACCTCAACGAACCATCTTCGGGGATTAATAAATCTGTTCGTAGTCCGGCTTCAACCTGTCCTTGAAACTTTTGCAGTCTAGGGTTCTGCTGCGATTGTGCTGCTTTAATATTCTCGATCAATGATGACTGTACCTGCCGCTGCATCACCGTAGAATGCGATAGCACAACCTCCAAGTCAAATCTTCAAAAATCTTCAACGATCTCCTTCTGCGTAGTTAACACCTGAATTGCTGGTAACCGACTAAGCGCATCCGGCACGACGTTAAGCTTCCCCGGATGGTACTTAAGATCAAGATCGTAGTCAGCCATCAGCTCCAACCATCTATGCTGCCTTATATTAAGCTCCTTCTGTATGAACACATACTTCAAGCTCTTATGATCAGTAAAAAAACTTCGACCCTTTCGCCCAGAAGGTAGTGTCTCCAAACCTTCAAAGCGAAAGTCACAGCCGCAAGTTCCAAATCATGAGTTGGGTAATTCTTCTCATGGGTCTTCAACTGTCTCGATGCGTATGCTACAACCTTCCCATGCTGCATCAAAACACATACCAATCCTTTTCCAGATGCGTCGCTGTGAATCACCAATCCTCCGGAATTGTCTGGCACGGTCAGAATAGGGGTGGTTATCAACTTCTGCTTCAACGTCTCAAAAAATAACGCACACTTATCCGTCCATACAAAAGGTACCTCCTTGCGCGTAAGCTTGGTTAATGGCTCTGCCAGACGAGCAAAGTTCTCCACAAATCTTCTGTAGTATCCGGCTAGTCCAAGAAAGCTTCTTATCTCCGCAACACTCTATGGAATCGGCCAATCACGAACTGCTGCAACCTTTTCTGGATTGACGGCAATTCCATCGCCAAACACAACATGCCCCAAAACTTTACTTCCTCCAGCCAAAACTCGCACTTGCTCATCTTCGCATATAACTTCTCCTGTCTCAATGTCTGCAGTGCGATCTTTAAATGCTCAGCATGCTCCTCAAAACTCTTCGAGTAAACCAGAATATCGTCAATGAATAAAAAAAAACCCACGATAAACTGGTCCAAGAACGGTGAAAAGATTCAGTTCATCAAGTCCCCGAATACTGCCGGCGCATTCGTTACTCCGAAAGGCATTACTAAGTACTCGTAATGTCCATACCGAGTTCGGAACGCCGTCTTGCAAATATCTTCTGTTTTCACTCGGACCTGATGATATCCGGATCGCAAATCCAGCTTCGAGAATACCCTCGCGCCACTAAGCTGCTCAAAAAGTTTGCCAATGCGAGGGATTGGGTACTTGTTCTTAATAGTCACCCGGTTTAATTCTCGATAGTCGATGCACATCCTTCTTCTTTACTAGAAGAACTGGAGCTCCCCAAGGCGAGTTACTGCTTCGAATCCAACCTTTCTCAAGCAATTCTGCAACCTGTTTCTTGACTTCTTCCAATTCTACTGGCGCCATTGGATAATACGCTTCGGATACTAGCGCTGTCCCAGGAATAAGATCAATTGCGAACTCCATGTGTCGCTTTGGCGGTAAACCCGATATATCTTCAAACACGTCCATAAAATCACGAACAATAGCCGGCTCTTCACTTTCATCACTTCCATTGATGCAAGAATATTATTTGTCGGCCTAGCCCTAAACTCGACCGGCCCGACAGAAAAACTCCCCTTCATCCCAGATAAACTCTGCTGCTCTCGGCTGCCGCAAGTACTTGTGAGAAAGTGGTCAAACCCAGGGAGACAATCTGTCTCTGGATGTCCACATCCAGGCTGCGCATGAACCTCCGTGCCCTGTCTGCATCGTTGGTAACTAAAGGTCCAGCGAAACTACTGAGTCTCGTCCATTCTGCTGCATGCACATCTACGGGTGCTCCCTTCTGCTTTAGTCCGATGAACTTCTCTTCCATTTCCTCCCGTGTAGTCCGCAGGAAGAACTTCTCCAGGAAACTCTTCGAAAAAAATCCGCCCACTTGATCGGCTTGGGCAAACGGTTCTCTTCTATAAGCCACCATTCTCGGGCATAATCTACTAACTGAATGCGTACCACATCAACTCTTTCTCATCTGGAATCTGTGCCGCAATAAGAAAATTCTCGGTGTCAACTAGCCACTGCTCTGTTGGCAACGGCTCCTCCAATCCAGTAAATGTATACGGACCCAAACGTCTGAAATCTGCTACTGTCCCTACTCAGTCAACTGGCTTAGCTCCAACATTGTTCACAGACTGCTGAACGATCTGCAAACCTTCCTGAAACGAGTCCGCTTGCTGCTGGATCAGCTCGGTCTATTTCTTTGGATTCTTCAGCATTCCCCTTATCGCTCCAAGCATGGCGGCTTCGTCCACACGCCTTGGTACGTCTTCAAATTCTTACCGGCCATATTCCTGAACTCAAAACACCCAACATTAGCATGATGATAGATTCTGAATATAGATCAAGGCTAGAACTCCAAGATACTTAAATAGAGTGCCGCATTGTAACTATACCGCGGTATCATAGCCACAATTACATAACTCTACCCAAGTCGCCTAAGTCCTAGAGATAACAAGGAATCAGGTTTCGAGTCGATATGCAAAGGAAGTTTGCACATCGTAAAAGATATAATCAGGAAGAATGTGATTCAAGAATGGTAAACGGTAAGGTGGCAGGACATGTTTCCTAAACACGGGTATTCTGATTCGTGTATTGGGTACAACACCCAACTACAAAAGAATCAACCCGACTATCCTATGTCTCTGATACCAAAAAGAACCATGTCACGCCCCGATTCCTAGAGTACGCTAAAATAGGCATGTGACATAGCCAACCATGCTACCTGTGGTTAGGAAAAATACTTCCATAGTCACATTACGGCTGTAGAGATATCAAGAACAGGAAAGTAAACTAACTATCTAATGCATGTCCATAAGCCAGAGTAAAAGAGTCAAGAAATGCTATAGTATGCGGAAGCAAAAGATTAAATAAACACCTGGAAAGTAAGACAGGATACCGACGTGATCCCTACCGCTCGATCTAACAGCGGCAAAACTCCTGATCAGTCTGCAACAAAAGTAGAGGATCTGGGCCATGCAAAACCCAGACGTCAGCGCGTCATAACATCAAGCAATAATAAATGAACAGGATACACGAGATATGCAGGCATGAATCATAAATAATAACAAGTCAACAGGGATGTATAACAGTGAAGTGTATCAGTGTATGTGACGTGCAGTGATCAATCTAAACTGTGCTACTGGGTTGTCTACTCTAAAGTTTGTTTGAAATCAATTAATGTAATCCTCCATGTAACTCAAAGGATATGTCCCGTTACCCCCCGGGACCATGGATCAGGAATATATGAACCAAGAGTGGTTCTGTCCCGTTACCCCCCGGGACCACGGATCAAGATGTAAGAGTCACGAATGGCTCTGTCCCGTTACCCCCCGAGACCACGGATCAAGATGTAAGAGTTACGAATGGCTCTGTCCCGTTACCCCCCGGGACCACGGATCAAATAATACCCTTTTAAGTTACACTTTAGTTTACACTTTTGATTTCCCCATACCCCCAAGGTTATGTGTTCAAGTCAGGTATTCCGTAATCAAGAACTAATGCCAACACAGGATCAGGTAGGTGCAGGTTTGTCTGGATAGACAACAGGAACGGTCCGTAAGGACTACATGTCAGGTTTGTTGGCATTAGACACAGGATCAGGTAACGGGTCAGGTCATGGTACATCAGGTCACGTAAAGCAGTGTACGGTACCATATCATGTCAAGTAGGAAGTGTAACAGGTCATGTCAGTAAGCACAAGATGTCATGTGGGTGCTCATAATCAAACTAACATAAGCATGTGTATAAATAAACAAGCATGAGTACTATCAGAACAATAAACTGGAACATGTAATATGATATGCAAATAGATATAATTTCAAGGATATGGATGCACAGTTATCGATTAGGGTTACATTTATAGTTCCAATATTAATTAGGATGCAATTTATTAAACATTGAGTGTTAATATCACATTATTATGTAGTAATGTGATCTATGGATGCAATTATATGTATCTTAAATGCGATGGATGCAAACGGGTATCCGAAAAATTATAAAACTATAAAATGGTAATGTGGGATGTACAACTAAGCAATATGTGATATAAATATTGATATAATAATATTAATATGGATAGCATATTCAAAGCGATTAATAACTATAAAAGTGGTATTGATTAACCATGCACAAGAAGGTTCTGTTCAGAAATTCAGCGTCACCCTAATTTGTAAAATAGCTTAAAAATAAAAAACGTTCTCCAAAAGGGACGTGTCTTATACCAAAACAAATATAATTCAATAAGGTTTTCAATTTTATAAGTATAAGCATCTCAGGTTGTCCCTACAAAAAGTTATGAACATTATAAGTTGAAAGTTTGCTGCTGGAATTTGCCTGGACAGCAGTTTGAAGACATATTCATTTGCATTTTACGTTATTTAAACAATTTATTTTTCAAGTAAATATTTTATAGAGTTATAGTATTCTGAGTTAGCTTCGTAACGAACTAAAGAACGTATGCTAATAATTTTTCTATGATTTAAAATGAATTTTATAAGGTAAGGTGTACAGTAAATTTCAGATTTGTCATATCCGATTTTTCAACGACTTTTCATGTGTAAACTATAAGATTTTCAAATGTATAACATTATAAAATGAAGATTATAAACTAATTAAAGATAATAATAATAAATATTACGACGACATATATTTTAAATGATATGGTTGCAGTATAATGTAATCTACTATGTCACAAGATAAGTTTTCATGATCTAGATTTAATATGATATAAACGGATGCAAACGGAATATCGAAACGTTATAAAATTAAACATGGAGTACTAGATTTAAACTATAGGTATGGTATTTATTTAAATAGGTATAAAATGAATTATATAGCATGTAGCAAGATTAACTTGCCTCGATGGGTCGCGAATCGGGAAAACGGAACGTTAACCGTCGGCGGGGAAAACTCGCGACGGGCACACGGTTCACGGAATGAACCCAAACGACGAACAATGGAACCACACGGGTCGGGGTACCTCGCTGGAACGCCGAGAAGCGTCACCGGCACGACGGAATTTCGGCAACAAAAGAACAGTTAAAAAAAAGAGAAACGAGACATGAAGCAAGAAGGGAAAGAATGATAAAGAGAAGTACGAGAGAATATATGTGAGAGAGAGAGAGAAAAAGTGGAGAGAGAAAGAGAGAGAGAGCTGCAGGTGGGGGCCCACGGAATTAAAAGGAACGCGATTGGCTAAAGAGGAATCGTTAGTTAGGGATAAATATTAACTAAAGATTCCAAACATTTTAAGGAACAGTAGGATATATATATATATATATATATATATATATATATATAAGTTAATTTAAAGATTTAAAAGATAGGTAATGAACAGTAAGATATCAGATTAGTTAGAAAAATATATGCGATGGTTTTAATAATATTAAATTTAGGATTTTGGCGCCAAATAAAACATTTCCAAATCGCACCCGGGTCGGGTCCAAAAATTTGAAATTGAAATAATAGGATTTTAAGCGGGATCCAAATTTTAAAATTAAGTGTTTTATGATTAAAAAGCATACCCCCAAAACGGACACATGTACGCGCGCGTAGCCGTCCAAACTCGCCCGTTTCACTGAACGGGACGAGAACACAATGCACGGACGCTACCACGAGGCTAGGGGTGTCAAGTAGGCCAAGATGAATATTTTCAATTTTATTTTAGATACCAAAATTTGTTATATGTAGAAATGACTTTGCCGGGTAAATTTTACAGTAAGCAACAAACAAGCAAGTTAAATGAAATGAGTACCATATTATGCTCAAACAGTAACTGAAAATAGTAGCATTGGGCTCAGGTGTTACAACAAGGATGGACACTGCAACAAAAAATTTGATCAAGCTCTCATTCCCGCTTCCAAACCGCGACCAAATCTCCATATTTGCGGCGGAACCGCGGTGGAATTAGGGGATCTTTCTTCCCAACTTCTCTGGTAACTTTCCTATCTCCTCTCTCCTCTCTCCTCTGAAATCCAAAAAAATATCTTTTCTGCAGAATTCTTTGCAAAATATCGCTGCTCAAAAATCGTTTTGCAAGTTTTGTAATTGGTTTGTTTATGCATATTTTAATACGGATATTAAGGGGCAAAGACCAAATTCAGATTAGGTGAGGATTTCATCACCCTTCCTAGGTCCCACAAATCACAAAACGAGCATCCGCATCATCTTACATTAATTAAAAAATATCTAGACCAAGACTCTAAAGACTGTCGCGCTCAATAAGGACAGAGGAAGGTCGTGGGTAATCTATCGCTTATCCGCATTTCTTTTGTGATGCCTAAGCAAGTGTGTCTAGGTGAGTGGTTATTTAATTAGGCCCGCTATTTTCGGTGATTCGTATAGCGGATACCTTCCACTTACCTGGCCACAAGAGCGATAAAGAGGTGGTAGAGGATTAATCATGCGGCTTGTCCTTTGGAAGTTTAGGAGCGGTCTAGAGACTTGACCTAGGTAACCTTAGTTCTAAGGTTGCTTTTGCATTTTTGTGTGATTTGTCTCACGTCCGACACTTTTCAAAACAAACCAATTTTAAATCACACGCACGCTGCCACTTGCGCTAAACCCACTTAGTGCTTGCTTGGATGGACATGGGATTCTGGTGCCCGTCTTGTCCATGTTCCTGCTATCGACTCCGAAGTCGGTACTTCTTCATTTTCTTTTTCCCCTCCATCCACCACATCGACCGAGATAGACGGTTCTCCATCAGATTATAACACCACCCTGCCACCACCCGTCGGTGCGCAAAATCCACTGTGCATTTCTTTCCAAGAGAGATGCTATCCTATACGCGGTCCCCTTCCTGCCTGTTTATCTATTCCACTAGCCAATGGTGATAATTTTGAAATTAAACCCCACTTCATCAACCTGTTGCCTAAATTTCACGGGCTTAAGTCTGAAGACGCATATGTTTTTATCATTAAATTCGAAAATGTATGCGCAATGATGGGTACATCACAACTGTCTGTGGATGCTATGCGCTTACGTCTTCTCCCTTTCACTTTATGTGATTTAGCAGAAAAATGACTTTATAACACTACCGCACACTCTATTACCAATTGGGATGAATTCGTGATGGCATTCCTTAATAAATTTTACCCAAATCATAAGGCCGCCCGTGTTCGGAGCGAAATCAACCAGTTTACCCAACTTCCCAACGAACCATTTTAGAAGTGCTTTGAACGGTTTAAGGATCTGCTTGTCTAATGTCCTCATTATGGAATACATAGATGAGATCTGTGCAGAATTATATATGAGGCCATTACTCCAGCAACAAAGCAGATGCTTGAAACCATGTGTCAATGCAATTTCATGTCCAAAGACGATGGTGAAGCTTGAAAATTTCTGGAAGATCTCGCTGAACACACTTTGCAGTGGGAAAGCATTAGACTATCATTTAGGGGAGGTATCCATCAGCTCAATATTTCCATCGCAGTGAAAACCAAAATGGCAGCAATACAAAAGAAATTCGATGTTATGGAGAACAAATTCTCATCAATCTCCCTAAACCAGGTTACGCTTCCTAAGACCGTGTGTGGTTGCTGTTCCGATCCATCATATTTGACGGAAGAATGTCCTATGAATACACCGTTTCAAAGTTAAGAACACACTAATTCTACTTTTCAGCAGCGACCTAGAAACGATCCTTATTCGTCCACGTACAATCATGGATGGAGTAATCATCCTAATTTTGCTTGGAACCAAACCCAAAGTCAAAACCAGTTCCAAAGCAATTATCAAAAATCTCCTCCACAGCAGCAGCAACCACACCCATAGAGTCAGCACCTCTTTTAATCGCAAACTTTTCAAAATCCGGCCAACAATTCTACACCTTATAACAATTCTTTTCAAACGGACGGGAATGAAAACCCATCTGTACTCAAACGAAACATGGATATGTTTATTAAACATTCCATGCAATCGACGGATGAAATAAAGTCTTCTATCCGATCATTAACACAGACCACCACCTCCCACGGTGAAAGTATAAAATCGATAGAAGCACAATTTGCATAAATAAATGCCGTGATGAGTGCCAGAGAAAAAGGGAAACTTCCGTCTCAACCCCTAGCGAGTACTGGCCACTCACAAAGGCATAATGTGAGTGTCGTTATCATGTTGAGATCAGGAAGAGCGTTGAACAATCAAATGGGAGAACAGATTGATGATGAGGAATCAATTGAAACCCCGGCTTCTATTTCTTGCTCTAATTCGTCTAGTATCCCACCTTCTTCCGAGCCTATTCTTCGTTTTCCCTAAGGCTCGAACACTTCGCCCACTTCCTCGAGTCGACTTAAAACGATCCCTACTCCAATTCTGGGATCAATTCCATCCCCACAAACTTCTCCACAAATGTTGGACCCAAAACTTATTGATAAAGCTCCGTTTCCAAATAGGTTGAGGGCCAACAAACATAACACACAAATGGAGAAGATTGTGGAAATGTATAAGTAAGTTAACATAAATATCCCTCTCCTAGATGCTATTCAACAAGTTTCGTCTTATGCAAAAATCCTTAAGGACTTGTGCACTAGAAAGATAAAAACTCAAGTGCCGAAAAAGATATTCATGACAAGTAACGTGAGCATAGGTTTTACCCAACAATTGCCTAAGAAATGTAAGGACCCCGGTTGTCCTACAATATCTATAACTATTGGGGGTAAAAATATCAATCGTGCTCTACTTGACCTCGGCGCTGGTGTTAACTTACTTCCATATTCAGTCTATAAGCAGCTAGGTATAGGAGAGTTGAAACCTGCCCATTGCACTCTGCAGATGGCAGACCGATCTATCACCCAACCTAGGCGTGAGCTTGAGGATGTGTTAATCAAAATAGAGGAATTCATATTCCCTGTGGACTTTATTGTTTTAGATACACATCCTGTGGCGAACCTGTTTCCTGATTTAGAATCAGAAAAGCTTATGGGAAAGGCTTCAGAAAAGGGTCACGTGCTTACACGTGACCAGCAGTCACGTGTTGGCACGTGACATCTAAAAGCATCGGCAAGGCAAATTCAGCTTCCCGACTACATCAAAGAAAAGGGCTTCAAAAAGGGTCACGTGCTCCCACGTGACCTGGGTCACGTGTTGGCACGTGACAATTAAAAACGGCTTCAAAGGCAAACCAGTTCCCTGATCAAATCAAGAAAAAGGCTTCAGAAGAGGTCACGTGCTCCCACGTGACCAGGGTCACGTGTTGGCACGTGATAATCAAAAGCAGCAGATTTGTTCTCCGGTTAAACCAAGAAAAAGGCTCCAGACAAGGGTCACGTGCTCACACGTGATCAGGGGTCACGTGGTAGCACGTGACGGTTAAGCAGCGACCAGAAAGCAGAGTGCAAAAAGAAAGAAGAGGGCTCGTTCCAAGGGGGGTCACGTGTCCACACGTGACCAAGGGTCACGTGGCCACACGTGACCAAGGGTCACGTGGCCACACGTGACCGACTTCAAAGCCCATTTGTTAACAGAATTAAATTCTGAGAGAAGACCTCTCAAATCTTTCCAAAAGCAACCGATTGAATTAAATATTTAAAGGTGATTAAATATCATCTATCTATGTGAAAATCTCGAATTTGGGAAGATTTCCCCGTAAAATCTAACCGAAATAACAAAGGAGAATCTCTGGATTTAAAACCCAGTGGTGAATAAAATTCACCTAATAATCCAAAGGTCCAAAACGAATGATGGATACAAATCAAATCTCTCAATGAAAGATTCATCAAAAACTAATTGACTCGGCTGCTTCTCCTATAAATAGGAGCCAAGAGACACACAAAAGGAGATATATGCAGAGGGAAGAAAAGAGAGAGAGCCTTGATACTTTAGAGGAATTTGGATTTTCTGCAAAAGAAAACCCTAGGTAAGAAAGGGAAGGTTTCATTGAAAGAAAAGAGAATTTAATTCTCAACAGAGTTTAACTCTGCTATAAAACAGAAGGACATATTTCTTCTCTCTTTTGGAGGATCTGTAAAGTGCACATCTCCCCTTGAGTTGAGAATTTAATTCTCAATGGGTTGAGATCCTGCCATGCAGATCCAAAGCATAGAAAGGGAATGGAAGCACGAGAATTTAATTCTCACAGAATTATAGGAATTTAATTCCTTCAAAATAAAATTAGGGTTTGACCCTGTGTTATGGGAATTTAATTCCTTCAGAATGAAAAGAATCAGGGTTTAACCCTAGTTAAGAACTTAGTTCTGTTAAAACAACAAGAATTTAATTCTCTTAATCTTATTCTCCAGAATAATTCTCTAACAGAGAGTGGGGGTTTAATTCCTTAAAGCTTTTATTAGGGTTTAACCCTATTCAGTTCTTCACATATATGAGGAATTTAATTCCTACAGAAAATTCAGAGTTCAACTCTTCAAAAGGAACTAGGAATTTAATTCCTCTGAAATTATTGTCAGGGTTCAACCCTACGAGGGATTTAATTCCTGAAAGGGATTAACAGATCTTCTAAACAACTACAGAAAAGCAGGGTCACGTGTCACCACATGACCCCCCCAAAGGATCTACAGAAAGCCCTTTGAGGCAGTGCCTCACGTGACCCACGTGACCCTTGGCAGAGGCTTTAACATACTCCATTCAAACACCCGTCACGTGATGACACGTGATGCTCCAAAAGATGCGATCTTCTCAGCAGAACAAACGAAGGGAGGGCGCCCTCACGTGCTACCATGTGACCCCTCTTGTCTCAGCGTCTAACGCTAAATTGGAACCCCTGAATTCAGTGTTAAAACGTTGTTTGGCCTTAGTGTTCAACACTAAGCAAAGAACTTTATTTGCAGTGTTCAACACTGATTACCTTAGTGTTCAACACTAATTTGGGATTTCTGTTGCCAGTGTTTAACACTGGTCTGTTTTAGTGTTTAACACTAATTTGAAGGCCTTGTTGCTGGTGTTGACACCAACTATCTTCTAGTGTTAAACACTGACTTATCAATCTCATTCTCAGTGTTCAACACTGATTGGTCTTTAGTGTTTAACACTAGGCATTGGCCCAATTGGCTAAATGGTCAGAGGCAAAGCCTCTCCTTCAAGGGACCAACAGGAGGGCCGATGTCCCAGACCTGATTGGACTTAGCCCAAGCTGGCCATAAGTCCTCAGTTCGTAATTAACTGGGCTAATGGGCTCATAACATAATTAATTGGTCTTGATCCCAAATTGGGCCAAAGACTATTTAATCCACTCCGGTTCCAGGGTACATCTCTTCATTCCTTTGATACTTGGCGTTGTAATCCCTCAACGTCTTCAAAGAGGTGACGAGTCCCGATGACCACACATTGATATGGACCGTGGGGTCCTTAAACCCATGAACTACGACATCCTTAACCTTGACCGAGATGTCTTAAAACTAACAATGGACTGTGGGGTCCTTAAACCCATGGACTACGACGTCCTTAACCTTGACCGAGATGTCTTAAAACTAACAATGGACCGCAATGTTCTTAAACTACCCATGGACCGCAATGTCCTTAAATTAGCGATGGACCACTATGTTCCTAAACTGGAATGATAGAGCCCAAACGCTCTTTTGTTGGATCTAAACGATCCCGTTTAAGTTGATCTTAGCCTTAAAATATGGCTAACGTATTCTTAAACCTTTCAAACAGACTTTAGTCCCAAACTGGACTATAGATCCCCCCAATTAACTCTGGTCCAAGGGTACATCTCTGAACTCCTCTGACATCTGTCGTTGTAATCCTTCAACGTCGTCAGAGAGGTGACGGGTCCCGACGGCCATACATTAAATGGACCACTATGTCCCTAAACTAGAACAATGGAGCCCAAATGCTCCTTTTGTCGGATCTAAACGATCCCGTTAAGTTGATCTTACTCTCAGGTTAGACTAACGTATCCTTAACAAACGTTTGAGTTGATCTTGGCCTCGAATGAGGCTAACGTATCCTTAAACCCAAAACCCCCAAACCCAAATCTAAGATAATACGGATTTGGACTAGTCCACGCCCTACGGGTGACGACATAACTCGGTCTCCGTATACAATCCACGGGCAACTAAACACAAAATAAACACACACGACACGAAGTGACCATCTGGAGAAGGAGAAAGTGGTTACCGCGATACGGTAGCGTAATTAACTGCAGGGGCTTGCGCCTGCAGGGAAGAGCGTTCCCACAATCAAAAACCCCTCAAGTGAGGGGGGATCTGACGAAGTCTGCTACATCGGACGCATCCGTTCAGACCTTCGATACATGGTGCCATAAATCAACTTGGCATCTTCGGAGAGGTGGACGGATAGCACCAATTAGCATCTGCCCCGAATCTCAGGTGAGACGTCCCACGTCTCGGCCGCCGTTCGGAGGGGAACAGAACCCACGCAACCAAATCCCGGTGATACTCGGTCGACCTTTCCTAGCAACTTCCAACGCTGTCATTAATTGTCGTAACGGTTCTATGAACTTATCTTTCGGGAAGATGACAATTGAGCTTAATATTTACAAGCTAAGAAGTAAACCATCTGAACCTTCTGCTCATTTAATCGATGTTTGTTCCATCAACGAGGTAGGTTCCGACAGCTACGAAGCGGAAGTACTTTGCTATGATGATCTCGACAATACTAGTGACATATTGTTTGATCTGGAAAATTATTATAGTGAGGATATCTTCGATGAGGATATCCCCGAGTTTGAATCCGTTGACTCGTCGCAAAAGTCAGTAGAACTTTCCGAGTCAATATCCTACGCAAGTTATGAAACTCTTAGAGAGTCCGAGTAACATTCCCTTACCCCACCTTCTATTGTCTTTCCGCCAATACTAGATCTCAAACCGCTACCTTCTCATCTTAAATATGCATATTTATGTGAGAATGGGTCTTTGCCCGTGATCATATCCGCTTCTCTAGTTTTAGACCAAGAGAACGCACTTTTGGCGGTATTGAGATCAAATCGGCAAGCATTTGGTTGGACAATGACTGACATCAAAGGGATTAGTCCCTTAATTGTTGAACATTATATACATCTGATGGATGAAGCTAAACCAACCCGAGACCCACAAAGACGGTTAAATCTCGTTATGAAGGAGGCGGTAAAGAAAGAAATCGTCAAGTGTCTAGATAGTGGTATAATTTACCCAATATCTGATAGCCAATGGGTAAGTCCTATTCATGTGGTCCCAAATAAGTCTGGCATCACAGTCATAACTAATGAGGATAATGAGTTGATCCAAACACGCACCCAAACTGGATAGCGCGTATGTATTGATTACAGAAAACTCAATGCCGCAACGAGGAAAGATCAATTCCCTCTACCTTTTATTGACCAGATGCTAGAACGATTAGCTGGACATGAATACTATTGTTTCTTGGACGGATACTCTGGCTATAACCAGGTCCCCATCGCCGAAAAGGATTAAGATAAAACAACATTTACTTGTCCTTTCGGTACTTTTTCTTATAGACACATGCCCTTTGGGTTATGCAACGCTCCCACTACATTTCAGCGATGTATGATGGGGATATTCTCAGACATGGTTGAGAATTTTCTGGAGATATTTATGGACGATTTCTCCATATTTGGGGACTCCTTTGAGGAATGCCTATGTCATCTCGACGCGGTTCTTACCCGCTGTAAGGATAAGAACTTAACTTTGAATTGGGAAAAATGTCATTTCGTGGTACAAGAAGGTATTGTCCTTGGACATATCATTTCACGAAAAGGTATTGAGGTTGACAGAGCTAAAATTGATGTCATCCGTAACCTTTCTCCTCCCAAATGCGTCAAAGATATACGATCTTTTCTTGGTTATGCAGGATTTTATAGGAGATTCATTAAGGGTTTTAGCAAAATTGTTAGACCCTCAACTCTTCTCTTGGCTAAGGATACTACATTTCACTTCGATTCGGATTGTGAGGTTGCTTTTGAATCGCTTAAAAGATCTCTCACTATAGCCCCCATTCTATCATCTCCGGATTGGAATCACCCATTTGAGCTTATGTGTGATGTATCAGATTTTGCTATTGGTGCAGTCTTAGGACAACACATTGATAAGATGTCACATGTAATTTACTATGCAAGTACGACCTTGAACGATGCACAAATTAATTACACAACTACCGAGAAAGAACTCTTGACAGTTGTATTTGCATTAGAAAAATTCAGGCCCTACTTGATTGGCTCGCCAATAGTGGTTTACACCGATCACTCCGTCCTACGACACCTTTTATCGAAAAAGGATGCTAAGCCCAGGCTAATACGTTGGATCCTGTTGTTACAAGAATTTGATCTTGTTATACGAGACAAGAGTGGATGTGAAAACGTTGTAGCCGACCATCTTTCACGCATCAATTCTTCACCAACGTTGACCGTGCCAATAAACGACTCCTTCCCTGACGAACATCTTTTGACCGTATCCTGCGAATCTTGGTTCGTGGATATTGTGAATTATTTAGCAACATGACTTATTCCTAGCGATTGGTCGAAACAAGATAATTTTCGATTTCTATCCTAAGTAAAACACTTTTACTGGGATGAACCTTATTTGTTTAAGTATAGTTCCGATCAAATCATTCGCAGATGTGTCCCTAACGATGAATTCAAGAGTGTATTGTCTTTTTGTCATGATCAAGCATGTGGCGGTCATTTTGGTCCACATAAAACGACGGAGAAAGTTTTGCAATAAAAGCCAACATTATTTAAAGACGTATATGATCATTGCAAAACTTGTCCACGGTGTCAACACATGGGTCGGATTTCACGAAGAAATGAGATGCCGCTCCAACCTGTCTTGGTTGTGGAAATATTCGATGTTTGGGGTATTGATTTTATGGGCCTTTTTCCCAACTCTTTTGGGAATTTATATTTCTTGTTAGCGGTTGATTATGTCTCAAAATGGGTGGAAGCAATACCGTGTCGCACTAATGACAACAAGGTTGTTATTAAGTTCCTTAAAGAAAATATCTTTTCGCGATTCGGGCACCTTCGCTCTATAATTAGCAACAACGGGACGCATTTCGGTAATCGGTCTTTCGAGACTTTGATGCGAAAATATTCAATCAACCACAAACTTTCTACGCCCTATTATCCCCAAACGAGCGGACAAGCTGAGATTTCCAATAGGCAGATAAAATTTTTTTTGGAGAAGACGGTTTCTAAAAACCGTAAAAATTGGTCAACCAAATTGACGGATGCTCTTTGGGCATTTTGTGCCGCTTGTAAGACCGATCTTGATATGTCTCCATACCGCCTAGTGTTTGGAAAGGCTTGCCACCTTCCTGTCGAGATCGAACATAAAGTAATATGGACTATTAAAGAGCTTAACTTCGATTTTGATCAAGTCTGCAGCTTTCGGAAGCTGCAATTAAATGAGCTAAGCGAATTCCGCAATGAAGCTTACGATAATGCGGTTATAATAAAGAACCAGACCAAAGTGTTCCACTATAAAAACCTTTATAGAAAAACCTTCACACCGGGACAACAAGTCCTTCTGTATGATTCCCGTCTCCATCTTCATCCGGGTAAGCTAAAATCCCGTTGGAAATGACCTTTTGTGGGGCGGTATATATACCCGCACGGGACAGTAGAGGATGAAAATATTAAAAACGGTTCAATTTTTAAAGTAAATGGGTATAGATTGAAACCGTATTTTTCTGCCGACCCAGCGGAGGAGCTCCTGTTTTTACAGGAGCCACTTTATCATAACTAAAACGCCTCCGCCTCACCTCCATGTCTCAGTAACATTATCTCATTTTAAGAATGGAGGTGAGTGAAAAAGGACTTAACTGAATATCTGTGCGTGCCAAAGTACAAGTTTGGGGGTAGTTTTCATTTGACTATTATTTTACCCCTCTTAATTTCTCTTCCAAAGTCTATAGGCCTATGCATTCAAAGATGACATCAGTGAGGACACTGCTGAAAACAGGTTTGGGGGGAGATTTGTATTAACTAAATTATCTTCTGGCACTTGGCACTATACAATTTTTTTTATAATAAAAGAGTAGAAAGTGAAAAATTACATATGAAAGATAGAAAAAGTTTAAGAAAAGCAAGAAGGTTGGATGCTTTCTTAAACAAAACTACTAATAAGTAGTTATGAGCCATTATCTCAAGGGTTGGTCCCCGCTTCCCAAAATACGGAATACGAGGGGTAGACAAGGCCAGCCATGTTCCTACGGTCAAGGAAAAGTCCTGCCGTAGTCACACTTCGGCTTCTAGTTTTTCATGGTAAACAGTAAATGATGCACAGGTAATGAGAAATGCAGTAACTGAAAGAAACAATGTAAAGACTGACCTGAAGTGGAACAAACGAATGTAACTCGGAATGGTAAGTCAAGAAGTCTGTGTTGCACGTCTAGTTCTGGTCCAGGCTAAATCTTCTCCTCACACTGAGCATGCATACTCAGGTCGTCAGAGCGACACAATAGCAATATAATATATATATAAAATCATGTGACAATTCTAATAGTGGTAATAGATATGTGAAACAGTAAATCAATGGCAGCATGAATATGAATGTGCAGTAATCAATGCAGCGGAACAGTAAAGCAGTAGAACGATATGTCACGTATGTCAACACAGTATATAAGGAATATAAATGCCAGTATCCCTATCAGTCTCTAAGTCTTACTGCACAGGTCACTAAGACTATCGTCAGTCCAGGTGTGAGAGTCAACCACTCGCGAGTGTTCTCCACCCAAGGGTAGAACCCAAGGGCAAGGGACCACGGGCCCAACATGTAACATGTATATCACGGTGTATATCACATACCCTGTAAATCTCCATATATCTCCTTAAATATATAAGCCAGCATGGGACTCCCGAGATTCTGTTGAACTCACACCTAAATTACCCCACACCCCGTGGTCTACATCAAACGCTAAGCATAACCCTAAATAATAATCGATCCGTGACAAGTCTGCGCGAGAACTGGAGGTAGGACCTCCATCAAGCACGTCCCGACTAATACCTAAGATAAATGGCAGTGTCTGGTACCTTATCTGTGATACCCGTGCAAGCGCTTCCATAAGTGTCCCATACCACTTATAGTCACACGTACACGCATCCCACAAACGTCGACAATGCAATAGAATAATAGGGTCACTAATTGTGTACAAGTACGTATCACTTTCACTTAATCACGGATACACGAACACTGACGTACTTGCCACAATCATCACTAGAATCTAACACTAGGTAAATGCACGATATCACTAGGTTATCACTACAATGATATGGGTATGATATGTTGCGTGAACAGTATATAACCACGATTAAGGTGTCACAAAAACAGTATTTTTATCACTTACACGATTTATCATGAAACGTACATATATAATTTAGCGAAACGATAAACAGGTGGTAATTAGTATGTTCAGTTTTCCATCCATCAAATTTGGTTTCAAGCCAATCGGGTTCCAGGATCATTAATTATAACCACTCCATTTTAAGCGCTCGCGGCTAGAAATCCGGTTTCAGAATCAGAAGTCCGTTTCGCAACGCATTTTGATCCCAGTTGGGATCGGATTTTAGCAACGATACAGTCGGATAAATTCTAGGGTTTTCAGTAAGGTTTTCAACTCAATAGACGGATCTTCGATCGCATCTGTACATCAGGAGATATACACTATTCTATACCAATATGTCAGTTCTGATTCTGTTGGGACTGTTATGCGTCCCGATCTATTAAATTACAGATCAAATATCAAACGGTAACGAAACAGAATGAAACCAATTGTGTCGTCTAGCTAACAGATTTACCTATAATAAGCAGTGGAGTTCCGCAATCTACGAGTCATGGAAATCTGCGGTACCCATTACAGAACAGCAAGCAACAACTGGAGTCGCTCTGGACTGCAGTCCAGAGTCGCACTCCGATGCAATTATCATCACAATTTAAGTATAGGAAATACCAGGAAACCAGTATAGGGTTAAAGTACGTCGAGTCGGGTTCGATTTGAGCCCTCGAAAGCACCATTCTAGTATGTATATGATTTATAGTGAATTTAATGGTTTTCAGGTACAACAAAGTTTCAGTTTTACTAGTAAACTTTGGGGTAGTTGTTTTAGTCATTAACGGTCATATTTTCCAGCGAAACTTGCACAAGGTATTCATCACAGCAAGGGCCAAAGTAATTGATCCAGTTCCGCCAATTTAGAAAAATATTTCCTTTGGGAACACACGTGGAGCAGGTTATGGCACATAATTAGTTTAAACCGTAACTTATAATCTATATACTTAGCGATTGTAACTTAGGTAAAATAACATGTAAGCAAGTAAAGAACTCGCCTGGAGGTGTCTAGGCGATGCACGACAGCGAAGCGGTCTATTGTAATGGCCAGATGTGATCATGACAAATCTTGGCCTCGGTTCGAGCTGCGCTTGACGGCAACGACGGCGACTGAAACTGCGGCGTTGGTTGGCCGGAGCAGGGGAGGTGACGGTGCTGTGCGTCCGATGGCGAGAGGTTGCAGAGGGCGGGGGATATTGAGCGGGAACGAGTCAGAGAGAGAAGCGTTTGAGAAAGAATGTAGGGGGAGAGAGAGTACTGAGAGAGAGAGAGAGAAGGAAAATGAGAACAGAGAGAGAGATCATAGTGGGAGAGTGAGAGAGACAGAGATTAGAGAGTGAGAGAGAGGACTGAGAGTGAGAAGAGAGAGGGAAGCAGGGGGAGAGAGAGAGCTGAGAGTTAGAGAGAGGAAAAACAGAGTGAGAGAGAGATGCAGGGAGAGAGAGGGCAGTGAGAGAGAGAGAGACGATGGCGATGGAGATGATGTTGATGAGGTGGGTGAAGGGTGTCGATGGAGTTGGTGGTCGACGATGGTGGTCGTCGGGAAGACGAGGCGCCGGCGGTGAGGGTGCAAGGTGGTCGACGCTCGGGTGAAATGGTTGGTGTGCAGGGATGCTCGGCAGAGGCTGGTGGAGTCGTAGAGGAGCCGTGTTGGTGGGGGAGGAGTGAGCGAGGGTGGAGGATGGAGGGTAGTGACGGTGGTTGAAGAAGTTCGTGGTGGTGGTGATGGAGGGAGGTGGCCGGAGGTTTTCTCGTGAGAGAGGGAGGAGGTGAGTTGGAGTCGAGGAGGAGGAGCTCGGGGTGCTTGTGATCGCGGGTGGAGGTGATGAGGTGAAAGCGAGCGACGGTGAGGTGATGAAGGAAAGGGGAATCGGTTGTCGTCGTCGTCGGGAAAATGGGTGTAGCAGAGTTTGAGGAGGAAAGTGAGAACGAGGGAGAGAGCGAGCGAGGAAAAGGGAGTAGTGGGTAGAGGAGAGAGGGTCGTGGGGGAAGACGCGCGCGTCATGGGGAGTAATTGTGCACGCGCGAGCGGGGGCGAGGGCGAGGGAGACGGCAAAGAAAACGCGCGCGAGAAAATAGCCGTTGAGGGAGAAGCACACGGGCGGACCGGGTCGGGTATGAGTCGCGGGCCAAGGGAGTGGGCCGGTGAGAAAAAGAAAAATCAAAAATGAATTTTCAAACTAGATGGGCTGAGCCAACGGGCCGGCAGGGAAGAATTTAAGAATAATTGAAAGAAGAATTTAAAAAGGGAGTGGGCTGGACCGGCTCACCAAATGGTTTTGGTTTTAATTCATGGGCTGAGGGAAAAATTAAAGGAAATTGGATAAGAAATGGGGAGTGAACGGCTGGGCTGGCTGAATAAATAAAAGAATTATAATAATGGGCTGAGGAAGAGTTTAAGGAAATTAATTAAAATGGAATTGAAATTATGGGCTTGGGCCAGAGAAATTTACAATTTGATTTCTACGCTGGGAAATTGTACTTGGGCCGGAGGGAAGATTTAAATACTTGAGAAAATAGTTTTGGGTTTAAAGGAGTTTCTTTAAATAATTAAATGAGTAAAAATAACGGAATTCTAAAGTAACAAATTACGGACTTTGGTATAAAAGGGGCCGGGTGTTACATCATATCACCCTTACAAAAATTTCATCCTCGAAATTTAAAATAAACGATAGATAAAACAAATATAGGCGAAAACTACTATATTGAAACTAACACATAAAGATTTACTTGAAATAGGCAGATGAAGAAATTTGAAGGTTTATATATGTAAGAACACATACAAAAAAAAATATAGGTTTAATAAGTATAAGACCAGAACAGCTATAAAGGCAACTTAGGAGAGTAGCAATAACAACAATAATGAACATTGATAATCAATACATACTCGACAAAATCGAAACTCAATTATATGCACATGAAGGTATATCAAAAGTAGTACGTCAGAAATCAATAGTATAAGACACAAACATTAATAATAGTAACCATAGGCTCAACACTCGAAAGTAAAGTAACGACAATAAAATAGTGAAAATTAGTCGGTAGGTTAAAACATTTTAGAATAATGTATCGATCGAATAACTTAGAAACTCACATAGTGAAAATAAGAAGTATGGAACAAAATATGCGCGGTGTAAGATTGCGCTACTGAAAATAAAAATAATAGTAGTGTGCTTTGAAATACATAAAGCTAAGTAGACAATAATACGCACTCTTCGAAAAATACAAGATAATGAAACCAAATTCCGAATAATAAAGTCCTTAAATATGTATATAGGGTAATAGGAAAACACATAAAATGTATAGGACTAGCTAGGGTAAGGATTACAAGAAAATGTGGATCATTCAATGGTTGGAGTATGGCGGCTTTAGTCTGAAGATCAAGAAGATTGGGATCGGGTCAGCACAGAAAAATAAGGGTGAGCAATAGAGGACTACTAGGAGAAAATATGGGAAGGACGATGGTTGGTATATCCTATGGATCAAAGATTTGAAGGGTTAACGAACTCGGAAATTTCACAAGATAAGTTCTCCTCCCCGAAGGATCTCAAACGGGGCACAGACGAGGGATGGAGGGTGGCTCATTCCAAGGATCAGGATGCGGTACTTTCTAATCGAAACGGGGGGTGAAAACTATACAATGAGTAGGGATGGACAGTCAGGGAACTCAGCAGAAAAATAAATGGATATGGGCAATAAACAAGTATCAAGCGAACCAATAATCAAAAGGTTTACGAATTCAAAAGATTTATTTCGTTCAAGAAAATTTGAAACAAGGCATTCCCACAGGCGAAAAGTGGCCCTAAACTATACACATTCTATTTGGCCAGAAAGACAACATCAAAAGATATCCCGTCAGTCGCGGTTGTGGAGATTCAGTAGGTTGCGGTAGGCTCGCGCACTCAGGTAGGGGCGTCCATTTCCATATCGCCTCGCGGGCATCGTCATTGGGGGTTCTTCCACAGCAAGGTCTTGATCTTCTGGTTCTTCTTCCTCGGATGGAGCTTCTTCATCGAGGTCCGATTCCATGTGATTCTCTTCTTCTGGATTTTCTTCCACGGGATTTTCCTCAACTGGATTTTCTTCTATCGGGTCTTCATCGGGATCTTCCTCTATCGGGTTCTCTTCATAATCTCCTTCTTCTTCGTCGGAATCAGCTATCATGTCAAACTCTGAGGCGGCTACTCCTTCGTCCTCTGAATCGTTGTTTCCGAAATTGACATGGGGACCGTTGATCTCATCGTCAGAACTCATCGGCGTGCGGTCTAAGGAAACGCATGACTGTGCATCCTCATCTAGGTGCGGCGCAGCTCCAGGGTGGGCCATGGTTTGAAAAGAAAAGTTATGATTAGACAGTGGAATACACCAAGGAAAAAGCTCAAGGTACGAAGTATAGGAAAATATGCGGTTGCAGGAATTGAAAGATCAGAATTTAAAATACTGTGATAATGAATAGAATGAGATAAAGAGAAAGCAAGAGGATGATACATATATTACGATTCAAATTTTTATTGCATTCAATCAAAAGTTCAGCGGATACAGGATTTCAAACGGAAAGAAATATTCATAAAAAGATGACATCATTATTACTGAGAATAGAAAACATAAAATTCTTCTTTGATTACTATAACGTTGCATTCTTGTCGCGAGAGTTGAATCCTTCGTTAGATCCGCCTTATAGTCGAAATTCGAACTACGCGATAATCCTCACTTGGCAGAAGTGGGGAGTGTGGACGAGCTTCCTCCTTGTAGTTCTTTCCTTTCTGGGCAACCGTTAATAAGATGTTCACTGGATCCATAAATCAGACATTTCCTTTGGGCGCGGCGACAATCCCTCTAAAGATGTCCCGGTCTCTTACAATACCCACAATATGGGGTCTTCTGCTGCTTCTGTCGCGGTGGAACAAATTGACGCTTCATCTTCTTCTCTTTTCCTCATCTAACGGGGATCCCTTTATGATTTGAGACTCCCGCTGGCGCCTGATTCACCTGCCTTCTCAGTCCTTCAGCTAACAAGTCGTTCGTTCGCTCCTGGGCTTCCTTTAGACCTTGTAGTACACTAAGGATCTCAACAGTCTGATTCTGGGGAGTGGAGATAGATGAAGAGTCGTTGAAAGACATGATCCTGAAACAATGATTTTGAGGATGATATAAGGCACAAGCCATAAGATTCAAATATAATAAGGATTGGACAAAGATTCAAAAATACCAGATGCGATGAAATTTATTACAAGCGGAAAAATCAACTGTATGACTCCAAGTCGCTTAAACAAGTATGGTAGTGTAATCGTGATGTAGTTCACAATTACAACCATGAAACTTTGCCAAGTTACCTGAAACCCTAGCGAATGAATAGCAGAACACTCAATGTGAATAGGGATCAAGGATATCAAGTTTACAATCTGGACTGAAGGATGTCTTAGATTGTCAAGCTATACACGGAAAACTGCAATCCCAATCGAAGCAAAACCTGGCTCTGATACCAACTAAACTATGTCACGCCCCGCTTCCCAAAATACGGAATACGAGGGGTAGACAAGGCCAGCCATGCTCCTACGGTCAAGGAAAAGTCCTGCCGTAGTCACACTTCGGCTTCTAGTTTTTCATGGTAAACAGTAAATGATGCACAGGTAATGAGAAATGCAGTAACTGAAAGAAACAATGTAAAGACTGACCTGAAGTGGAACAAATGAATGTAACTCAGAATGGTAAGTCAAGAAGTCTGTGTTGCACGTCTAGTTCTGGTCCAGGCTAAATCTTCTCCTCACACTGAGCATGCATACTCAGGTCGTCAGAGCGACACAATAGCAATATAATATATATATAATCACGTGACAATTCTAACAGTGGTAATAGATATGTGAAACAGTAAATCGATGGCAGCATGAATATGAATGTGCAGTAATCAATGCAGCGGAACAGTAAAGCAGTAGAACGATATGTCACGTATGTCAACACAGTATATAAGGAATATAAATGCCAGTATCCCTATCAGTCTCTAAGTCTCACTGCACAGGTCACTAAGACTATCGTCAGTCCAGGTGTGAGAGTCAACCACTCGCGAGTGTTCTCCACCCAAGGGTAGAACCCAAGGGCAAGGGACCACGGGCCCAACATGTAACATGTATATCACGGTGTATATCACATACCCTGTAAATCTCCATATATCTCCCTAAATATATAAGCCGGCATGGGACTCCCGAGATTCTGTTGAACTCACACCTAAACTACCCCACACCCCGTGGTCTACATCAAACGCCAACCATAACCCTAAATACTAATCGATCCGTGACAAGTCTGCGCGGGAACTGGAGGCAGGACCTCCATCAAGCACGTCCCGACTAATACCTAAGATAAATGGCAGTGTCTGGTGTCTTATCTGTGATACCCGTTCAAGCGCTTCCATAAGTGTCCCATACTACTTATAGTCACACGTACACGCATCCCACAGACGTCGACAATGCAATAGAATAATAGGGTCACTGATTGTGTACAAGTACGTATCACTTTCACTTAATCACGGATACACGAATACTGACGTACTTGCCACAATCATCACTAGAATCTAACACTAGGTAAATGCACGATATTACTAGGTTATCACTACAATGATATGGGTATGATATGATGCGTGAACAGTATATAGGCACGATTAAGGTGTCACAAAAACAGTATTTTATCATTTACACGATTTATCATGAAACGTACATATATAATTTAGCGAAACAATAAACAGGTGGTAATTAGTATGTTCAGTTGTCCATCCATCAAATTTGGTTTCAAGCCAATCGGGTTCCAGGATCATTAATTATAACCACTCCATTTTAAGCGCTCGCGGCTGGAAATCCGGTTTCAGAATCAAAAGTCCGTTTCGTAACGCATTTTGATCCCAGTTGGGATCAGATTTTAGCAATGATACAGTTGGATAAATTCTAGGGTTTTCAGTAAGGTTTTCAACGCAACAGACGGATCTTCAATCGCATCTGTACATCAGGAGATATACACTATTCTATACCAATATGTCAGTTCTGATTCTGTTGGGACTGTTATGCGTCCCGATCTATTAAATTACAGATCAAATATCAAACGGTAACGAAACAGAATGAAACCAATTGTGTCGTCTAGCTAACAGATTTACCTATAATAAGCAGTGGAGTTCTGCAATCTACGAGTCATGGAAATCTGCGGTACCCATTACAAAACAGCAAGCAACAACTGGAGTCGCTCTGGACTGCAGTCTAGAGTCGCACTCCGATCCAAATATCATCATAATTTAAGTATAGGAAATACCAGGAAACCAGTATAGGGTTAAAGTACATCGAGTCGGCTTCGATTTGAGCTCTCGAACGCACCATTCTAGTATGTATATGATTTATAGTTAATTTAACGGTTTTCAGGTACAATAAAGTTTCAGTTTTACTAGTAAACTTGGGGGTAGTTGTTTTAGTCATTAACGGTCATATTTTCTAGCGAAACTTGCACAAGGTATTCATCACAGCAAGGGCCAAAGTAATTGATCCAGTTCCACCAATTTAGAAAAATATTTCCTTTGGGAACACGCGTCGGGCAGGTTATGGCACATAATTAGTTTAAACTGTAACTTATAATCTATATACTTAACAATTGTAACTTAGGTAAAATAGCATGTAAGCAAGTAAAGAACTTGCCTGGAGGTGTTTAGGCGATGCACGGCAGCGAAGCGGTCTATTGTAATGGCCAGACGCGATCACGACAAATCTTGGCCTCGGCTCGAGCTGCGCTTGACGGCAACGACGGCGACTGAAACTGCGGCGTTGGTTGGCCGGAGCAGGGGAGGTGACGGTGCTGTGCGTCCAATGGCGAGAGGTTGCAGAGGGCGGGGGATATTGAGCGGGAACGAGTCAGAGAGAGAAGCGTTTGAGAAAGAATGTAGGGAGAGAGAGAGTACTGAGAGAGAGAGAGAGAGAAGGAAAATGAGAACAAAGAGAGAGATCACAGAGGGAGAGTGAGAGGGACAGAGATTAGAGAGTGAGAGAGAGGACTGAGAGAGAGAAGAGAGAGGGAAGCAGGGGGAGAGAGAGAGCTGAGAGTTAGAGAGAGGAAAAACAGAGTGAGAGAGAGATGCAGGGAGAGAGAGGGCAGTGAGAGAGAGAGAGAGAGAGACGATGGCGATGGAGATGATGTTGATGAGGAGGGTGAAGGGTGTCGATGGAGTTGGTGGTCGACGATGGTGGTCGTCGGGAAGACGAGGCGCCGACGGTGAGGGTGCAAGGTAGTCGACATTCGGGTGAAATGGTTGGTGTGCAGGGGTGCTCGGCAGGGGCTGGTGGAGTCGTAGAGGAGCCGTGTTAGTGGAGGAGGAGTGAGCGAGGGTGGAGGATGGAGGGTAGTGACAGTGGTTGAAGAAGTTCGTGGTGGTGGTGATAGAGGGAGGTGGCCGGAGGTTTTCTCGTGAGAGAGGGAGGAGGTGAGTTGGAGTCGAGGAGGAGGAGCTCGGGGTTCTTGTGATCGCGGGTGGAGGTGATGAGGTGAAAGCGAGCGACGGTGAGGTGATGAAGGAAAGGGGAATCGGTTGTCGTCGTCGTCGGGAAAATGGGTGTAGCAGAGTTTGAGGAGGAAAGTGAGAACGAGGGAGAGAGCGAGCGAGGAAAAGGGAGTAGTGGGTAGAGGAGAGAGGGTCGTGGGGGAAAACGCGCACGTCGTGGGGAGTAATTATGCACGCGCGAGCGGGGGCGAGGGCGAGGGAGACGGCGAAGGAAACGCGCGCGAGAAAATAGCCGTTGAGGGAGAAGCATAGGGGCGGACCGGGTCGGGTATGAGTCGCGGGCCAAGGGAGTGGGCCGGTGAGAAAAAGAAAAATCAAAAATGAATTTCCAAACTAGATGTGCTGAGCCAACGGGCTGGCAGGGAAGAATTTAAGAATAATTGAAAGAAGAATTTAAAAAGGGAGTGGGCCGGGCCGGCTCACCAAATTGTTTTGGTTTTAATTCATGGGCTAATGGAAAAATTAAAGGAAATTGGATAAGAAATGGGGAGTGAACGGCTGGGCTGGCTGAATAAATAAAAGAATTATAATAATGGGCCGAAGAAGAGTTTAAGGAAATTAATTAAAATGGAATTGAAATTATGGGCTCGGGCCAGAGAAATTTACAATTTGATTTCTAGGCTGGGAAATTGTGCTTGGGCCGGAGGGAAGATTTAAATACTTGGGAGAAAATAGTTTTGGGTTTAAAGGAGTTTCTTTAAATAATTAAATGAGTAAAAATAACGGAATTCTAAAGTAACAAATTACGGACTTTGGTATAAAAGGGGCCGGGTGTTACAATCTCAAGGGTTGGTAAGATGAAGTAAATTACTAATCTAAGAATAAAAATAAGTCTGAAAAAGAGTCGTTGTTCTTGAGGCCAAACATTTGAACATTAACACCCTACTATACGCACATACATACATCTTGAAACTTGGGATAGTAGAGAATACCTTGAAATGCTCTTGTCTAAAAGCCTCAGTATGAAGGAAAATAAAATAAAATATAATTGGTGAAGAGAAAAATGAACACTGGTTTTGTAATTGCTTAAGGCAGCATAAAAAAATATAGCGATGGTGTTTTATCACCTAGTGCCTTAGACCAACTGGTTTGGGAGTCATTGCTAAACCTTAGGTGTTGCAAGACGAGAAATTATGCCTTAATATGCAAGCACATTTTGTAATCGATTGGTTACTATCTCAAGAAGTATTAACAGTCGCATGAAATATCCACCAACTAAAAAGTACTAAGGAAAATGGACAAGAGTATGATAGCTTGAATTGAATTCTCTAAGTATAGAGATGTCTTTTACACACACGTAGGGGTATATGATCAATGTTTGGAGGAAAGATAGGGAGAAAAACTAAAGACGATATTTTATTGAAGAATGATGTGATTTCTAACATCTTTTCACGACCATTAAGATAGGGCTCATGACAACCGAAAAACTGGTGTATTTCTAACATCTTTTATACTTCTTATCTTTGTATGTAACTTTCACTATTTTTCTTTTATTATAGGATTTTGTGGGTGTACTCCGCTGAAAACCCTCAGGAGACAACACTCCTCCTACCAGGGACACCTAGAGGTTTAACGGCTTGTTGCACGTGCTCAGTGCAATCGTTTTGCCTACGAAAGTGTGCTACTTAGGTTTTCCTTTTTCTTTTTCTCCTTCTCTTGAATAACTAGTTTGCTCGGGACGATCAAAGTTAAGTTTGGGGGTATTTGTTCAGTCGAAAATATCGTGCATTTAATATGACATTGTCCTTACTATTTTTATATAATAAAAAGTGTTTATTATAAATATGACACATATGAGGGTTTATCTGTAAAAATACTATTTTCATTTGTTTATATATTATAATTAACATTATGAAGGAAAATATAAGCATATAATATCTGTATAATATTTAGTTCATTTAAATATGCATACCATATCAAATATCATTAACCAATTCTCTTAAACTATAATATCATATAAAATTGTTAGGATAATATCTCAATAAAAACAAATTCTACTAACATTTTTTGTTGAGATATTGTGCAGAAATTACATCAGGACTAGAATCAAGGAAATCCGAATTATCGAGATCAAATCTGCCGAAATATTAAAGTAAATCGAAGAAATCAATTCTGGCAGAGACTTAGAAAAGATTTCCAAAATCCAGATATTCAAAATATCACCACATGTCAACTAGATGAAGCTCAACAATTTTGAACCAAAGATCACACTAAGACGCGGCGCAACCGCGGCCAAAACACCAAAAATGCGGTAGATCTGCGGCCTAAAGGGGGAGTTGGGATTTGAGATTTTCAGGTTGGATTTTCTACAACTAACCCTAATTTTGGGGATCTAGGGATTTCAACTTCTATGACCATAAATAGAACCGAGAGCCTCACTTGAAAACTTATCAAACCGACGAGATCACAAAGTCCAAGACGACTTAAGAATCCAGATTGATCATCAACTGCTCATCTACCTCCTTAAGAAGAGATCGAGAAGCAAACTAGGGTTTTGTAATTACTTTCTAAAGGAACAAAGTGTAATTGATCAAGTTGATTAATAAAGATAGTTGTTTTATTCTTATTGCATTTTCTTTATCTACATCATGATCTCTATCCGTTCTTTTATCTCCATCATACGCGAGTAATTCTCCACTTGTTAGGGTTCGTAGGATTAGAGTAGATTAATGGATGATTAGAATCCTTTAACTCCTTTTACGTCCTATAAAGTTTATAAACTTTACCAAAAGAATCGTTAACATCCTAATCGGACGCGCTATCAATTCATTGATATTCACGACCACGATTAGAGATTAGATTAACAATTGTTTTGGTAAAGGCTAGACAAGAACGTAGATCCTTGTCAAGATAGGGGTTAAGAGTGGGAACCCTATTCTCTCCAGAAACCCTAATCTACATGCATCACCGTCGATCTAGTTTTAAATCTGTTAAAAGATAAAAGGAGTAATCTTTAATTAATCACCCATGACTACTAAATCTTAACAAACCCTACAAGCCCCCTTCTAATATAAAACCTACATCCGTAATTAATTTAGATCTATATCCTACATCCGTGATTGACGTAGATCTAGAATCTACAACCATTCTCCACTTTTTATTATTCTTCCTCCTTTCCTAATCAATACGCCTAAAGTATGATTAAAAAGATTCAACGTTTCCCTGAGAACGACCCGTACTCATCTCAGTCTAGCTACACGCGGCACCGTTATTGATTGCAGTTAACTCTACAAACACTTCTCTAAAAAAGACTCAATCAATCATTATGCCACACAACCCACATCTTGATGCCAGGAGCTCGATGCGACAACCATCTTGAACTGACCATGCTTTCTATGCTTTAACCTTCCACTCCTTTGTGTGGAACTCAAAGCAGCAGGATATTGATATAATAGAAATCTAGCTCATCATGACTAAATATTAAAATCTTTGCAACCACACCAAAACTCAAAATTATGATAACGGTTTAGCGATATATTTTTATATTCTAGCAGATGAAAGTTTAATAACCGGTTGACCATATTCAATTTTGTCTTGGTTATTTTCTGTTGGAGTTTTTGAGCGGAAATTTGAATTTCGAAAATTCATTTTTTGAGCGGGAAATTTGAACTTCGAAATTTAAATTTCAATGGTTGGATTAGAGCGGTTGTGAATTTTGAAAAGTTGCAACCGCTGGATTTAAATAACCCTTAGCAATCTATAAATTGAACTTTCTTAAAAACAATAACAACTTCTTCTTCTCTATTATTCCATTACTGTTTCGAATAGAATTTTGAAGTTTCTTCGTTTTTTGCTGATTGCAGGAAATTCAGACTCTGTTGTATCCTGAGTGATCATTGCCTGCAACCGTTTAACAAACTCAATTTGAGTGAGGACAAGTAAATGCTTGAAGAAAACCGATTACGTCACAGAGTCAATAAATTCATTTACTTGTACCTATTATTTTTCCAATTCCTACACTAAAGTTCTGACAATTTCAAGGATTTACTTCGTCTACAATGGAGTCGGAATCCAGCCTATTCTCGGTTAAAATTATGAACCAAGACCTTGTCAAACTTGATGGTTTGACGGGACAAACTACACCCGATGGGCAGACAAGATGCGCTTCCTTCTGACAACGCTAAAGATATTTTATAGACTCGATGACGATCTTACACCAATTCCAGCACCTATGGATATTGACAGCGAAGCGGTTGTGAAGGCCAGAAAGAAACGAGAAGAGGATGAATGTCTCTACAAAGGTTATATTCTAAACACCATGTCAGATCGTCTCTTTGATAACTACACCAAGACGACTTCAACAAAAGAAATTTGGAAGGTTCTGGAGTTCAAATACAAAGTGGAAGAGTAAGGTACAAACAAGTATTTAATTTCAGAATATTTTGAGTATCGTATGGTCGACAAAAGGTCTATTTTAGACCAATGTCATGAACTTAAACTACTTGTCAATCAAATTAATGCTCAGGATATAAAATTACCTAAAACCATTCAAGTTGGAGCAACCATATCGAAACCGTCCCATACTTGGAAAGTTTACAAAAAAAATTGCTTCATAAGACAGAAAATTTCACTCCCGAGCAAATTCAAAGAAATTTGTGCATTGAAAAGGAAGCCCGTATAAGAGACAAGAAAGATGAGATCGAAAACGATCCTAGGGCTAACCATATAAAGGGTGTTGTTCAGAAAAAGACTAAGTCAAACTATTTCAAGCCTAACAAAGGAAAATTCAAAAACGGCCTCAAAAAGAATAAAGGTTGTTTTATATGCGGTAAGGAAGGACATTTTGCTCGTAAATGCAGGTATCACAAATCTGGTTTCAACAAAGGAGGAAATCAGGAGATCAAGCATGCAAACAATGTTGAGGAGCCCTACTGTGATATGATTACTATTGTAAACAGTGATATGATCACTGAAGTGAATATGAAAGACTCGGATTCTAGGTGGTGGCTCGACTCCAGCGCAACAGTCCACATTCGCAAAGATAAGTCAATGTTCAAGAACTTTTACGACGCAACTGATGGCTAGAAAGTCTTAATGGGTGTCCAGAACCGTGCACCTGTATAAGAAAAGGGTTCTGTTGATATTCACTTCACCTCTGGAAAGAAATTGATACTATTGAATGTTCTCTATGTTCCTGATATGAGAAAGAACTTAGTGTCTACTGATTTGTTATATAAAAGATACTTTAAAGTTGTAATTGAATCCGACAAATTAATTTTGTCGAAGAATCGGACCTTTGTGGTAAAGGAATACTCTTATAATGGAATGTTTGTATTTAGCATTAATGAAAATAAAGTGGCTTCTGCTTATGTCTCGGAATGTTTTAATTTATGGTATCATAGATTAGGACATTTAAATTTTCGATATTTAAAGAATATGCATATATAAGTCGATGTCGCGCACCGCGCGGGTTCGCGGGGAGGCGGAATTTTCAAAAACGATTTATACAAAGCTCACAATATCGACTAAACTTCAGGATCTATTCGAAAACCTTAACTAACAATAAACTTTGGAGGTTTAACTACTATGATAGTTGGTAATACCTCCGTGACCAAGTCCTTCAGGTCTTCTTTGCCTCCTCTCTATGGCTCCTCGAAGAAAGGATCGAGCTTGCAACGCCAGCCTCCTCGCGTCAAAGATGATATACCCGAGAGTTTGTGCTTCAAGCTCCAACTTCTAAACCGAGATAACTAGGGTAAATGGTTCGCTAATCCAAGCAGCCTAAATGATGTAGAGAAGATATTAGATTGTTTTGTCTCACTAAACTCTATGGCTCACAACACATATGAAGGTTAAGGTTTTGTTTGAGGAAGAAGGAGATGAAATGAAGAGAGAGAAGAGAAAGAAGCAAAAGAGCTCAAGTGTTGACTTGGTGTAGAGAATGGCTCATAACAAATAATGAAGCATCCATTATTTTCAAATAGAAAATAATAGCCATACTTCAATAGTGCATCCAAATCAATAAACTAAAGCTTAAGCCATTCTTCACATCGTGCCGCCAAAGTCTCCTCCATTTCCACCTCATTAATTTTTTTAAGAAAATGGATAATACCAATAATGAGGTGTCCCCTTCTAGAAGCATGCCTTATAAAATTACAAGAATGCCCTCACCTTATACACACATCCGTATTCGTATTTCGAAAATTACGAATACACTAAGACAATAACAATCCAATAATACAATACTAGGATCCGGCTTAAACCAAAGCCCACTAGTATTGCCCGTCCGAACATCATCCGTGTACAAGTACACATATGTGATCGTGACCCTGCCGTAAAAGCTTACGACCTTTACATCTTTTGCCCGAAGCAGAGAAACTCTCTATGTGGGACTCTAAAGACTCGACAGTACGCTGACAGTGGGTTTAACCACAAGCACGTCAGTGGTACTAGCTGCACGTAATGGCTACCCAGGTATCTGTCGATAAGAAGGTCGATGAGAAAACTCATCCGAACTCCTACTGAACCTGTCTGTGACAATCTCTGTACAGTCCAGTCTGTTCATCTGAGATACTCGCATATCGTGCCTAGGGGATGGCAAACGTCAGACCCCTAATAGCGCATTAAGTCATGCCGAAGCAGAGCTCAATACACCTTGAGAAACTACTGGAGTACCTACCAGTAAATCTCGCTTGCTCTGGCCAAGGACTTTGTGTAATGGATTTTTGAATACAGTGCGATATCAACCCCCAATACCGGGAGAGATGAATCCTATCTAACCGCTGCTGCCTCCAAGTGCTTCGGGACTGCACCCAACTACTACCTGTTTGCACGACTCCTTTGAGCCGTGGTAGGGTAGTAATCTAAGTACAGTGGGAACACACTCGAGGCTGCGATGTCAAGTCAACGGACTAAGCTGTACTCATGTCACCTGGGAATTGCTACCTGATGATAGGTAAAATACCAACCAGCAGTTCCCGACGAGTCCTGTTCAGTGTAACTCATAACCTAATGACCATCTGCATACTATCTCCAGTAAGACGTACTAATGGCTGTGGGACAGACCATCTCCCTTGCTGGGATGAGAAGCGTATACACCAGTCTACTCTGAAGTATCGATGCCCCGTCTCGATAATCCTACGACTAGGGACCTGTATAAGGATGTGCTTATAGACTACCCAGCCCCCACCAGTGTGACTTCCATCACAACGCTGGTAGTCAAGTAAAGATCCTAAGGGCTCTACCAATATGTATAAGCGATATGCTAAAAGAAACACATGTATATATTGAGATAGAATCAAACCAAGTAGCATACTACCATTTTGAGCAAGACTGTTATCATAACTGTGAATATCCCAAACTTCCAATATGTAATATACAATCCAGTATGATACAATAATGGCATCTAGGGCATATCTCACTAACAATCTCCCACTTGCACTAAGACCGTGTATTGGCATATCGTAGACCTATCATCTCGATTAGCCTCTCGAACTGCGTCTGAGGGATGGCATTTGTGAGTGGATCAGCAGTGTTGTTCTCTGTATCTACTCTCCGCACCTCGATCTCCCTGATCAGGTGGTACCGCCTCAAGATGTATCTGGACTTCTGATGGGACCTTAGTTCCTTCGCTAAAGCTATAGCCCCGTTATTGTCACAATACAGAGGTATTGGATCAACAATGTACGGAACCACCTGAAGTTCTGTTACGAACTTCCTGATCCAGACTGCTTCTTTCACGGCATCACATGCAGCGATATACTCCGCTTCCATAGTCGAGTTAGCAACAGTGTCCTCCTTGGAGCTCTTTCAACAGACCGCCCCTCCATTGAGGGTAAAGACATAACCCGGTATGGACTTGGAGTCATCCTTGTCACTCTGGAAGCTGGAGTCAGCGGAGGTCTCGGCCTGGAGGTCTTCTCTGCCATACACCAAGAACATCTCTTTAGTCCTTCTTAGATACTTGAGAATGTTCTTTACTGCCGTCCAGTGCTTCTCTCCTGGGTTTGAATGATACATGCTTACAACGCTCAATGCGTAAGCTACATTTGGTCTGGTACACAACATCACATATATTATAGAGCCTACCGCCGAAGCGTAGGGTATAATTGACATGCGATCCTTTTCTAAATCAATCTTAGGAGACATCTCTTTCGAGAGGGTGATTCCGTGACAAGCCGATAAATTAGCGCGCTTTGAATCTTCCATACTGATTCTTTTCAGTATGGTGTCGATGTACCTTAACTGTGATAGTCCCAATATCCTTTTAGATCTATCACGATAGATCTGGATCCCCAGAATGTAAGAGGCATCACCCAGATCCTTCATGGAGAACTTTTGTGACAAGAATCCCTTGACTGATTGTAGCATAGGAATGTCATTTTCTATCAAGAGAATGTCATCCACGTACAAGATGAGGAATACCACGCTTCTCGCTACAATCTTACTATAGATGCATGGTTCATCTGGATTTTTGATGAAGTCAAATTTCTTGACCGTCTCATCAAAACAGATGTTCCAACTCCGCGATGCCTGCTTTAGTAAATGAACTTAAGCAACTTGTACACTCTTCCGCTGCTCCCACTCTCTTTGAAACCCTCCGGATGATCCATATAGACACACTCTTCCAAATTTCCATTTAGAAAAGCGGCATTTACGTCCATCTGCCAAATCTCATAATCGTGGAAGGCAGCAATGGCAAGAAAGATCCGAATGGATTTGAGCATAGCCACTGGAGAAAATGTTTCATCATAGTCCAAACCAGGTCTTTGACGAAAACCTTTTGCAACAAGTCTAGCCTTATAGGTTTCAACTTATCCATCTACACCAATCTTCTTTCTGAATATCCATTTGCAGCCTACAGGTTTTACCCCTTCTGGAGCAATGTCCAAAGTCCATACTTTGTTGGTGTTCATGGACTCCATTTCGGTCCGCATTGCATCCAGCCATTTTATCGAGTCTCTGTTCTGAATGGTTTGCTGGAAACTAGTTAGCTCATTATCGTCGATGATGCAATCCTTTTTATCCCCATCTATGAGAAAACCGTAGTATTTCTCGGACGGATGAGACTGCCTACTAGTCCTGCAGGGATGTCTGGTTCTTTTGAAACTTCTGATTTCACCATGCTTTCAGTATTAGTTTGTGGTTCTGGAATTTCTTCCAGTTCTATTGCACTCCCACTTATCTCTTTTTCTAAAAAATGAGTTTCCAAAAAGTGGGCATGCCGAGAAACAAAGACCTCTTGTTCCTCTGCGTAATAGAAAAGATACCCCCTGGAGTTCTTCGGATATCCTACGAACTTACACGGTACTAAGCGTGCCTCGAACTTGTCCGCATGCTGCTTTTTTACAAAAGCTGGACATCCCCATATCTTAATACACTGAAGATAGGGTTTCTTCCCACTCCACATCTGTTATGGTGTAGTAGGCACAGTCTTGGTAGGAACCTTATTCAAAAGATGTGCAGCTGATTCTAGTGCATAGCCCCAGAAGGATCGCGGTAACTCAGCGTTACTCATCATGGAACCTACCATATCTAATATTATTCTGTTCCGCCTTTCCGATACACCGTTGTGTTGAGGTGTGTATGGAGGAGTAAGCTGAGAGAGAATTCCATTCTCTTTTAAGTAATACAGAAACTCGGCACTTAAGTATTCACCACCTCGATCAGATTTAAGTATCTTGATACTTTTGCCGGTTTGTTCTTCCACTTCATTCTTATATTCCCGAAATTTCTCAAAGGCCTCGGATTTATGTTTCATCAAGAATACATGTCCATACCTTGAGAAATCATCTGCAAAAGTAATGAAGTAGAAATAACCACTTCTTGCATGTGTAGACATTGGACCACACACGTCGCTGTATATAAGTCCCAAGAGCTCACCCGCTCATACCCCATGTCCAGTAAATGAAATCTTTGTCTTTTTTCCTTTGAGGCATGATTGACAAGTTGCATAGGACTGATATTCGAACGGATCCAAATATCCCTCTTTATGTAACTTCGTCAATCGTGTTTCATTGATGTGACCCAGTCTACAATACCATAAGAAAGCCTGATTTAATTCTGGAAACTTTCTTATAAGTGTGTTCTGGACGTTGAAAACCTGGGTTTGATTTAATACGTATATACCGTTATCTAGTGTACCTGACCCAATCAAAACTTGATTCAGGTGGATGTTTACAACATCACTTACAAATGTAAAATCTTAACCTTCTTTAGAAAGTAAAGATACAGAGATGATATTACATATCAAACTAGGTACATAAAAACAGTTACGAAAAATCAAAATCTGCCCACTTGTCAATCCTAGATGATATTCCCCTACGGATACAGCATCCATGCTCATTCCGTTAGCAACTCTGAGAATCATATCACCTGCCTTGATAACTCTACAGTTTCTCAAAGCCTGTAATGAATTACAGATATGAGATCCTGATCCGGTATCTAGTACCTAGGAAGTAGAGTTAATTGATAGACAATTTTCAATACCTTGCTTTGAATCCTGGAATTTGGCTTTCCAAGCCCTGCAGTCCTTTTGACAGTGCGCTTTCCCGTGACAACAGAAATATCCTTCCTTCCCTACTGTTAGCCCCGAAACTTTTGCCTTGTCATTTCCCTCTACCTCAGCGCCCCTCAATATATTGAGGAGTCCTAGAAGTGTAACTTCCTTGCGTTGAATTTTGAAATTCAAGATAAACTGGGCGTAGGTTGAGGGGAGCGACTATAGAATCAAGTTAGTACATAACTCGTTCTCCAACGTGGTCTCATGGTTCGTAAGCTGTTCAATATAGCTAATTATCGTAAGGACGTGGTCCCCTACAGATGACCCGATAGCCAATCTCGCCTAAAGCAATATCTTCAAAGTCACATATCTTGCGATACAAGATTACTCTCTCTATAAAAATTTAGTATGGAGGAAGATGGAAGCTAAGTCCATCTTCTCGTGCTGCCTCTGATATTTACTATCCATTGAGGCTAACACGGGCACTTGACTCTCACACAATCCTTTTCCCATGTCTTACGGATATCAACATCCGCGACGGTGGAATCTGGACCTGGAACGGCGGGGTATTTGGTAGTAAGGAGGTAGTCCAGTTTGTCATAGGTAAGTGCTATCTGAACATTCCTTAGCCAATCATTATAGTTTGGCCCAGAAAATTTATTATCTAGTAACCTTAGTCCGGTCATAGTGGTCGCTGCAATTAGGAGAGAAAAAAGAAACACTTAACATGATACTCTTGCAAGTTTAGATTGTTTATTAATTTATCTAAACAGGATGGCTCCTACTGTTTCCTTGAATCCTTCCTCAAACCATAAAAGAAGAATTAGTCAGGATTAATCACACTTTACAATTCTTGCTTAACCTTTCGGCCAGGCTAGTGTTGGTACTTCGAAGGAGGTAATATAATACTTTCGCGAAGCTCTTTAATTACATAACCTCTTTTCCCTGGAGGCGTAGCCCCGCTAACACCGTTCTAGACACCTACTTAGTTTATAGCATTGATTGT
The DNA here is from genome assembly GCA_030015575.1 of Agapanthus africanus. NCBI lineage: Eukaryota > Viridiplantae > Streptophyta > Magnoliopsida > Asparagales > Amaryllidaceae > Agapanthus > Agapanthus africanus. The sequence goes on from JASDDO010000238.1 coordinate 66,307, forward strand.
TTAGTGAAAAATCTCCCGAAGAGTAATCCTACTCATCAGTGGGATCGGGATCCAACTATCATTGTGTGATGACCTAGATGGAATCCACTATAGACACCACATTCCAGAAGATATGCTCAAACTGCAAGTTTCCTTTATATTTAAAACTCTCAATATGGATTTTTGCCCCATGCTCTTATGATCTTGACGAAGGCCAACATATCATAAGCCACATGTCAAGTTCTACCAGTCATTATCCAGGTTAATTTGAACCCACCCGTACATACCCTTGATGAAAGCTAACATACTAGTACGACTGCCCCAAACCAACGCATCTATCTATGCTACATATGAATACCCAGCAGCTACCAATCACTATGTCTTGGCGAAAGTCAAAATACATAGCTTGAATACTACTGAATACCCATATGAAATGACGGAGTGCTACGAATGGTTTTGGCGAAACCGTGAATGTAATGAACTTGATATAGTCGAAGGAACCATGGTAGCTTTCCAAAAGGAGTGGTTTAGGCTCCGCTCTTAAAATTTGCCTTTTGAAGAAAACCGAGTGATTTTGAAACTGTTCCAACGATTAAGCTTTGGTTTGTTTTTCCTTACATTAATTAATGTTAATGTGGTCCCATTATTTAATTCTATCATTGCAGAAAAGAAACGAAATACAACATACGCTTATGCCATCCGCATTCGCCACGGGTCCCCATCATGCACCGTTAGGTTACTTAACTAATGGCAGAGCGGGGGCTGGACTAGCGCGGGTGAAAAACATAAGCAACCCCTACTATATATATCCATTCGTTTCACGTAATAATAGACATTCCAGATCACAGATGAATATATTGGATTTACTAGGAATTCAGCGTTTCGTTTAAGCCCATAACGAAAGACGGATTCCACGGTCATGATGAATAGTCAAACCCCATCCTAAACCCCTACGGATGCGGCAAACTACCAGCCAAATTTCCGAAGTGAAGTAACCTCCCTCAATAAAATGAGTAGGCCACTCGGAACTTCAAAAACCCAGTAGTTTATACACCCCATCTTGGGTCTATCCTAGGAGCAAAAACGGTAAAAGGAATAATACAACGGTGGCTACAATCTCAACCTGGATGTACCCCGCAAAATAATATTACATCACTTTTACAAATTACATGAATGAAAGAAAAGAAAAACTCTTCTCACATCCCCCGGCTATTCATCCACGACGATCCAATACTTCATATACATAAACCACAACCAGTAATGCGCAACCCCCAACCAGTCGACGTATAGCAATTAGCGGAAGTTTACGAACATATATAAACTGAAACAAGTAAACGGCGTTAAAACTGCGATTTCGAAACACTCCGTATTGCCACAAAAAAAGATAACAGTAGCAATTTTGGCAAAAACAAACACCTGAAACCCTAGATCCAAGTAACAAGAACACCAAACAAATTACGAGACTAAACTCAACAGTAAAACCGGCCAGGCCGGTTTTTATAAGGTTTTGGCCGGCCAAAAAGAAGTTGTTTTGTCTCGTTTTTTGGTAGTGTTCTAGTTACAACAAGAAGAGCACTCTACAGTTGTTTAAAAAAAATTTAGAGGCTCTGAAAATTTTGACAGAAACTTGGATCTTTTGTTTCGTGTTTCGGAATTATTTCGGTTTTGTAGTTTTACACTTCTTCTAAACTGCTAGTTAAGATTTAGTAGGCTCTGATACCACTGTAAGTCGATGTCGCGCATCCCGGGTGTTCGCGGGGAGGCAGAATTTTTAAAAACGATTTATACAAAACTCGCAATATCGACTAAACTTCAGGATCTATTCGAAAACCTTAACTAACAATAAACTTTGGAGGTTTAACTACTATGATAGTTGGTTATACCTCCGTGACTAAGTCCTTCGGGTCTTCTTTGCCTCCTATCCATGGCTCCTCGAAGAAAGGATCGAGCTTGCAACGCCGACCTCCTCGCGTCAAAGATGATCCACCTGAGAGTTTGTGCTTCAAGCTCCAACCTCTAAACCGAAGTAACTAGGGTAATTGGTTCGCTAATCCAAGTAGCCTAGATGATGTAGAGAAGCTATTAGATTGTTTTGTCTCACTAAACCCTATGGCTCACAACACATATGAAGGTTAGGGTTTTGCTTGAGGAAGAAGGAGATGAAATGAAGAGAGAGAAGAGAAAGAAGCAAATGAGCTCAAGTGTTGACTTAGTGTAGAGAATGGCTCATAACAAATAATGAAGTATCCATTATTTTCACATAGAAAAGAATAGCCATACTTCAATAGTGCATCCAAATCAATAAACTAATACTTAAGCCATTCCTCACACCATGCCACCAAAGTCTCCTCCATTTTCACCTCATTAATCTTTTTAAGAAAATGGATAATACCAATAATGAGGTGCCCCTTCTTGAAGCATGCCCTATAAAATTATAAGAATGCCCTCACCGTATATACATACCCATATTCGTATTACGAAAAATACGAATACACTGAGACGATAACAATCCAATACTATGATCCGGCTTAAACCAAAGCCCACTAGTATTGCCCGCCCGGACATCATCTTTGTATAAGTACACGTATGTGATCGTGTCCCTGCCATAAAACCATACGGCCTCTACATCTTTTGCCCGAAGCAGGGTAACCCTCTGTGCGGGACTCTAAAGACTCGACAGTACGCTGGAAGTGGGTTTAACCATAAGCACGTCAGCGGTACTAGCTGCACGTAACGGCTACCCAGGTATCTGTCGATAAGAAGGTCGATGAGCAAACTCATCCGAACTCCTACTGAACCTGTCCGTGACAATCTCCATACAGTCTGGTCCGTTCATCTGAGATACTCGCATATCGTGCCTAGGGGGATGGTAAATATCAGACCCCTAATAGCGCAATAAGTCATTCCAGAGCAGAGCCCAATACACCCTGAGAAACTACTTGAGTACCTACCAGTAAATCTCGCTTGCCCTGGCCAGGGACTTTGTGTAATGGCTTTCCGAACACAGCGCAATATCAACCCCCAATACCGGGAGAGACAAATCCTATCTAACCGCTACTGCCTCCAAGTGCTTCGGGACTGCACCCAACTACTACTTGTTTGCACGACTGATTTGAGCCGTGGTAGGGTAGTAATCTAAGTACAGTGGGAACACACTCGAGGGGAAGTACGATGTCAAGTCAACAGACTAAGATGTACTCATGTCACCTGAGAACTGCTACTTGACGATAGATATAATACCAACCAGCAGTTCCCGACGAGTCCTGTCCAGTATAACTCATAACCTAATGAGCACTTGCATACTATCTCCAGTACGACGTACTAATGGCTGTGGGACAGACCATCTCCTCTGCTTGGATGAGAAGTGTGTATACTAGTCTACTCTGGAGTATCGATGCTCCGTCTCGATAATCCTACGATTAGAGACCTGTATAAGGATGTGCTTATAGACTACCCAGCCCCTACTAGTGTGACTGTCATCACAACGCTGATAGTCAAGCAAAGATCCTAAGGTCTCTAGCAATATGTATAAGCGATATGCTAAAAGAAACACATGTACATATTGAGGTAGAATCAAACCATGTAGCATACTACCATTTTGAGCAAGACTTTTATCATAACTGTGAATATCTCAAGCTTTCAATATGTAATATACAATCCAGTATGATACAATAATGGCCTCTAGGGCATATCTTACTAACAGCATAAACTTGGTTTAATTTATTATGATTTTATTAGTGATCATAAATGTGAGATTTGTATATAGTCAAAAATATCTAAAAGACCTTTTCCAAGAGTTGAAAGAAATTCGGGAATCTTAGACTTAATCCATTATGATATATGTGAACTTAAAAGAATGATTAGTAGAGGAGAGAGAAAGTATTTCATTTCTTTTATAAATGACCACTCTAAATATATGTATGTATATTTAATGAAAAGCAAACATGAAGCATTCTTTATATTTAAAATTTATAAGACGGTAGTTGAAAATCAACTTAGTAAGAAGATTAAAGTTCTTCGCAGTGATAGAGGGGGAGAATATTTTTCAAATAAATTTATAAATTTCTGCGAGCAATATGGTAAGTGCATGAAATGACAACACCATATACTTCTCAACAAAATGGTTTAGCAGAAAGGAAAAATCGTTCTCTTGTGAAAATGATGAATTCTATGTTGTTAAATACAAAATTGTCTTTAAATTTACGGGGAGAAGTTTTATTGACGGCTTGCCATTTACATAATAGAATTCTGTCAAAGAAGTCAAAAATCAGCCCATACAAATTATAAAAGAAAAGAAAGTCAAATTTGGATTATTTAAAAGCGTGGGGGTGTTTGGTATATTATAGAGTTTCTGAACCTAAACGGACTAAATTAGGTCCTAAATCATTCAAAAGTATATTTATAGGATATGTCGAACATAGTAAAGCTTATAGACTTCTTGATTTGAAATCTAATATAAAAGTTGAATTTAGAGATGTTGAATTTTTAGAAATAAACTTCAAGTCAGATATTGTTCAACATATAAACCATCTATAGAAAAAATGACAATAAAAAAGAAATCTATTGACCCTCCAATAGTGTAACGACTCTGAATTTACTGTGCTGAATTTTCTATTTTAATGTACAGAAATAGTTTACAGCCTGAGTTTGAGTTATAAGTCAATTTTGTTAAATAACAGTAAGAAGCCGCTTGTAGCTTACCGGTAAAGCCTTGCACTGCTGTGACGTAGCACCTATGTTCGATTCCCATCAGACATATTATTTTTTCTGATTTTTTTTAACTTTTTAGAAGCCCAAAAAATTGCACATGCAATACATGAGGAAATGAAAAGTTCAAAAAAATCAAACATGTGGAAAATGGAGTAAACATGGATTTAATCATCTGGCACGAATCTTGAGGCCAGAAGCCTTTAATCGACCGGCGGAAAGGCCAATATGGCCGGCACTGATGGCTAGGATGAGCCTATTTGGCTCCGTGTTTTGCATACAAACCCCTTGAGCTACCCCTAACCCTTCTGCACTATTTGATTTCCCTGCAATAACCTTTCATTTCACAATTTATCACAATTTTAATGCTTTTTAGTCCATCATTTTAATTTCAAAACCCTAATTCTCCACTATAAATACCATTCTCTACCTTGGCTCAGCACCATTCTGAAAATTATAGCAAAATTCTCTCAAAAAGTTCCCAAGTACAAATGGAGTAAAGATGAGTTAGCAAGTAAGAAACTTCCGGCGAAGATCGAAGCTAATTCCGGCTCTCCCGCGACGCCATGACGACACTCCTCTATTCCTAACCCTTTCCTTGACCTTTCAAAACACTAAGTCCCTCTCAATCTCTTTTCCTCTTCATTGAAATTCCATTTCAAAACTTATATCGGTAAGTGGAGTTAATACCGATATCCTTTTTTCTAAGCCCTAGAAACTCTTTATCCTTATTCTTTGATCAACTAAGTTTTTACATAATACTTATAACCTTTAACCCTAATATTTAGAATCAAATTTTCATCAAAATTCTCATGTGAAATAACAATAGTAGCACTTTCTCATTAAAATACCTTGAACTTTATAAATAGCTCTTTTAGTATTTGTTAAAATAATATTTTAGGAGGGGTAAGGACCTGCCCCACACGCTCACTTGGTTTCATAGCATGATACTCATTGAATGTATTTTTGTTGCGAAGTATAATATTACAGTAAAATACCACATAACTTTAAAAACCAGATTTCTTTTAAAGTAGTATTGCATATCCTTTGCGATATGTATCTACAGCCCTCTTTAGGGGGACCTGCTAATGGATAGTATAGATTATCGCACATCCTTGGGTTAGTAGAACGAGATGCGGACCTTTTTATGGAGTATTCGATCTCAAAAGATTTAAATATGGTTTTTAAGAAATACGAATTTTCTAAATAAAAATAAAATTAAAATTGTAAATCCATATTTTCAAAATATAATAAAACTATATTTTTCAAAAATTAAAAGATTAACAAATGACAATAAAATACAATCAAAATACCAAAAAGGCGAGTTTTACAGTAAAATACCATGAACTTTCCAAGCTAAGTATTTATTACTAAAATACCACAATACTTAAAATCCATGCTCATGAAAATTCTATGTAATATTAATCACCCATGAGATTTTATTTTTAAATTATATTAAAATATTTTTCATAAAACCCCTTTGAGATATATAAAACAATATTTAAGCACTTTAGTAAATATAGGTTTCAGCGGGATCAATTCTCTTGAGTCCCAAGGAGCCGGAAAAAGTGAGTGCTTGCCTATTTAAGGTAGAAAACTTAACGAAGTTATCAATAGTAATTGTCTTGGAAAAGGCCATAAATCCTGCCGTCCATGTGCAGCAGTTACCGATGGCTCCCGAACCTAATTCAAGAGCTAAATCTGTTTATAAGTGTCTGACTCAGTCTGAGTCCAATTCAAACCTGAATCCAAAATCAAACCCGAATACTTGATCATGAACATGAAGACTTGAAATCAAACATCAATATCAAATATGTATACTTGACTTGACTTGACCGAACCATGGTTATAACTTGACTTGAATACTTGAATACTTGACTACATTCTGAATATGAATACTTGAACAATTTGTATCCATGGTTTCGGAAAGTCTGATAATTATAATCTATACAATACATTACACAGGGATAAAGGGGTAGATTGGTATGGAACGTATATCGTGTCACGAGAGGTCACTTACAAAACACCTACATGAATTCTTGTGCCGTTGTCCCGTGGGTTATGACGGGGCCTTGTACTACATATTACCATAGTCCACGGTGTAAGATGGACTCCTCTCGTATACATGAATACCTTTTGTATCAAGCTACAAACAACCATGTTATAATAACCCTCATATACCTGTACAACTTACTTGTTCATTCGCATTACTTGTTATATTCTCTTTCTTCTTTTAGGACTTACCGAGCGCTAGTTCGCCAACGATATTCCTTTCTTTGAAATGTTCATCAGGAGGACAGGACTCTCAGGAGATCGAGCCTAATCAGGAGGACTTGGATCATCTTGCGGCACAGCCTGACTTCTAGTTCCTTATACTTACTTTCATTTTGTATGCCACTGTTTATGCACTGCTTTACTCATTGTATCTTTTCTTTTCAAACAATTGTATATAAAGTTGAATGTAAATAAAGTTGTTGTTTATTTTAATACTCTTGTTATTCTTGTTCATTTTATATATTACTTAATTACGCTTAACGTATTTATTTCTCAGTAAATACGTTGCGGCCTGCCACGTCATCGTTTCCATCTACTGGGAAGCGGGCCGTGACAAATAGAACCTAGAAAAATTCAAAGAATAAGAAAAGAGAAAACAGGAGATTCTAACTTTGTTGATCCTAATTTTATTTCCTTTCTAATAGAAGGAATAGAAATATGGAGATTAATAAAATACATATTGTTCTCCATATAGAAGATGATCCTAAAAACTATAGCAAGGCAATGGTTTCAAGAGACTCCGCATTTTGGAAAGAAACTATAAATGTTGAAATGGATTCCATTATGTCCAATAACACTTGGGTGTTAAAGGGTTTACCTTAAAGATCTAAAGCTATAGGATGAAAGTGGGTATTTAAAAGAATGTATACTTTTGATAGATCTTTGCAAACGTTTAAGGCTAGACTCGTGGTGAAAAGGTTCAAACAAAGATATGGTGTCGATTATTTCGACACTTATGCACCTGTAACACGCATAACATCTATCAGAATATTATTTGCTCTAGCCTCTATATATAATTTTTATATTCACCAAATGAATGTGAAAACTGCATTTTTAAATGACGAGTTAGAAGAAAAGGTATGCATGGAGCAACCCGAAGGGTTTGTACTTTCAGGAAATAAAAAAAAAGTTTGCAAATTAGTTAAATCTTTTTATGGTTTAAAACATATACCCAAACAGTGGTATGAGAAATTTGATTCGATATACTATCGAATGGTTTCCATCACAATAGCACCGATAAATATATATACATGAAATATACTAAAGTGTGCAGTATAGTTATATGCTTATACGTAGATAATTTATTAATTATCAGTAACAACATATCAGGATTAACTGAAACTAAAGAGTATCTAACTTCTATATTTAAAATGAAAGATTTAGGGGAAGTTGATACAATCTTAGGAATTAAGATTGTAAAACATAGCGGGGGTTATGTGTTATCTCAATCTCATTATATTGAGAAGATAATCTCTAAATTTAATTATCTTGCTTTCAAGATGTATAATACCCCTTTTGATTCTAGTGTTACACTAAAAGAGAACCCTGAAAGAGAAATAACACAACTTGAATATGCAAGTGCTATTGGGTGTTTAATGTATACAACACATTGCATAAGACCAGATATAACTTTTGTTGTTTCTAAACTTAGTAGATGCACTAATAATCCAGGAGTAGAACATTGAAAAGCTATTGGCAGAATATTTGGATATCTGAAGAGAACTTTGAAATATGAGTTATTTTACAATAAATTTCCAGCGATATTAGAAGGATACTCTGACGCAAGTTGGATAACTGGTTTAGGAAATAATTAATCTGCATCTGGATGAGTAGTCACCTTTGGAGGATGTGTCATTTCATGGACTTTAAAGAAACAAACATATTTATCTCATTCAACCATGGAATATGAATTTATTGCATTGGCATCAGCCGGCAAAGAGACTGAATGGATTAGAGATATATTATCGGATATTAAATTTTGGTCTAATCCTATGCTTCTAATACTCATATAGTGTGATAACGAAACAACATTATCAAGAGCCTATAGTATTTATAATGGAAAATGAAGACATGTAAGCTTAAGATATAAGTATGTGAGACAATTAATTAATGAAGGGGTTATCATAATTACATATGTAAAGTCAAGTAAAAACTTGACAGATCCTTTTATCAAGAGACTGGTCAGAGACTTGGGAAAGACAAATTGACATAGGACTGAAATCCATTAAATAAAAGTTAATAGTGATGGTAACCCAACTTTCAACTATAATTCTACTAGTATAAGGTTTGATAGGCAATAACAAGTTACTATATAATAATGAGTACTAGTTGTTTAAGTCCCGCGGTTATAAACTAGTGATGCCGCCAAAATTGAGGGATAATTTTATAACTCTTAATGAAGTTCACTCGTGTATGAAATGTGTTTGGAGACAGAAACAAAAGAAGAACTTCACCTATGAAAACATAGAAGTGGTGCCGCTTTTCATGGAAGTTTAAGATTTACTTCTAAAATTGTTTTCTGAATAAGGATAATACAAGATCATTAATAGTGTTGAATGAGAATGAAATTCTTAAGGAAACATGATATAAATGAAATAATTCCTAGAGAGGGGTGAATAAGAATAAGCTACCGATATGCTCAAATTAAAAACTCTAAACACATGCTAATACACAATGACAATTGAATAGTTTAGCAAACGATATACCAATGAGATAAGAGACTAAGTAAGTCTACAATTGTGAATAATGAACATATAGTAAGATATTAAGATATATCAAGATGAGCAATAAGCAAGTAATGAGTATAAAGTGTTATCATGCAATTTCTAAGGTAATGAGAAAATAAGAGATAGGAAATTGCAAACTCAAACACGCAAGGTTTATAATAGTTTGGGAGATCCTCTAATCCACTCTCTTTAGGCGCATGAGCCCGTTCCACTAAACATGTCTTTCTCTTGGAGACAAATACGTTACTCGCAAGCAACACAGAAACCCGCTTCCGGTGGAGGCTAAACCAAACACGTCTCCTCAAAAGACCACACATTGTTCGCCACTACGAACAACACTTCCCTTACAAGCTCATCGCTCTTTTCTCTACAAAGATATTCTACTATCTTATAATTGCAATCTTGCACTCAAGATCCTAAACATAAAGAAAGAAGAAATTACACTTGAAGCACAATACTCTTGATGAGTTTCACTCAAGCTCAAACTAATACTCTATCAAGTATGGATAATCAATTGAAGCTCTTGATTGTGTGTGAGAGTGATTTGGATAACAAAACTCTTTTGAACTCTCATAAGAAATGAGATTTTTCTCTCTTGATCACTTAGGAATAATAGTAGCTGAAATATTAAGTGATTTTATGTGTTTTCTTATGCTAATCTTATAACCATGAAGTACTTACATCGATTTCCTAGAGATTACGCTTATAGCTCGAACTCTTGATTTCTTCGATATCTTGAATTCTTTAAATTTGGATTTTGGCTCCTCAGCTTCTTGAAGCTTGAATATGATCTTTAAGAAGCTTTAGTCCATTATCTTCCAACCTCCAATAGATTTGCCGTTTTAGCTCAATTTCCTCCATTCTTCATTAGATATATCGTTTAAGCTCGTTTTCCTCCATCCTCCATTATAGAGCTTCGTTTTGAGATATCCGATAACGTGAAATGCAATATCAAAGACTAAACTCATCATAACAGTGTTATGAAATATAAGTAAGTTAATAAATACAAATATATTAACATTCATTGTTTTTGATATCACAATCATGAATAGTATATCAAATCAAGATATAATTCAAACTCAAAGCATGAGATATTGATATACTAAATATATATACATGATATAAGAGAATCAAGATATAAATCACATGTATATACAAATTCATATTGTGAATTACCAATATAATGAATGAGAGTAATATATCGATATCAAGAATATAACATAAGTATAACATGAGATATTGATATATTACTCGGTATACACAAGATATATGATAAGTAAGCTAAACATCAAATATATACGAGTTTAGTGTCGATAGGATAAAGTAAGATAAACAAGTGACACTAAACAAACCATTCATGTTTAAGATATCATCAAAACTAAATGAAAAGATCATAAAAAACCATAAGCTATCAATCTCCCTTTTTTGATGATGGAAAAATATGAATAGGAAACAGTATATCTATATCAAATAAAACCAAATATCCGATATCAATATACTAAAAATCCTATTATTCTCCCCCTTTTTGACATAATCAAAAAGGGTATTTAAGAAAATTAGAACGTTTGAACTCCCCCCCTAAACATATGCGTACACCTTAAGTGAATCAAACGTTTGAATCACTCCCCCTAAATGTATGCATAGGAGAACACTAGGAAATGGATACGAGCATAAGTAAAATGCAAATTTTGAAAATAAAGCTCAATTCGTATCCAAATACATGTATATAAAAGATGTGCAAAGTAAAGTAAGGATACATGCATAAATATCCACATGAACAAAATATAAACAAGTTCTAATGGCATGTTGAGATAAGTATGAGTTAATATCAATTTAAAATGAACAATTTTAAAAGCAAAGCTCAACTCATACACAAAACTGTGTTTTGAAAATGATATTCAACAAGAAACTCAAAAACATGCGCTAACTCATAAATAGTAAAAACAAGTTTTTAAACGTATGAGTTATAATACATGCCGTAAAACGAATCATAGGATATCAAGAAAATCATATTCGTATTACGCATATACAAAGTGTATGCGTGTATTTAAAAACATAGACTTTTAAAATTGTGCATAACACAAGAATTAGGAACGTAAACACGAAATTTTATCTCAATTACGGAAAGTTTACATATCCCAATCGCTTGAATCTCCCAAGGACGAGAAGCAAAACCAAATGATCCATTCATGAGTCCTATCTCACAATCACTTGAATATCAAACCACTAGAGCTCAAAAGTAAAATGTAACGGAATACAAGTGATAGAATTTTAATGATCTAACTCGTGAATAAATCAAACCAATCATATGAAAAAGATAAACAAGTTATACTAGCATGTAAAGGCAAGCAATTCACATAACAAAGATACAAATTGAAATCAATATGATACCTATTTGAAATGATTGAAAAACCGTATGCGAGTGCAAGTATGAGTAACTTAAAGATGTGCAAGATAAGGAGTAAACTCATACAAAATGTGTGTGCAAGTGAGGATATACAATCTAAGTAAACACACACGAAAAATTTGAGTAGTGTAGATATACACTTGGTTCTTTTATCTAGAGAATCGACTGCCCGGTGAAGGGTCTCTAATACTCTCCGCTAGAACCGTGAATAGGATTCGTTGTAAATAACGAAATCCATAACTGGGTTCTCCTAAAAGGGTTGCGGAAGCCATAATTGTCAAGATGAGCAAGTAGTTAATACATAAACGACTCAAGTGAAGGGTGTGCAAAAAAATAGGCAAGTCTAAGCACTAATACCCTGAACAAGGCACTATCAAAGATATCAAATAAAAAGTAAGTGCCAAATTGTATCCATACGAAATAGATTTAAACAATTTAAAACTTCATGGATACAAACACTCACTTAAATGATGAATTTTTTTTAAGCAGGTGAGAGAGATAATGGCAAGAAAACTAAAGGATATGCAAATCTAAACTAGTTTTCAGACCAAGTTGTGCTCAAGATAAAGCAAATGAGCACAAGAAATCACATATGAGCAAATGAATGATACCAATTGTAAATAACAATTGAAATATCTTATGGATAGTATCTCATACTTGAATCAAAAGCACTAAAAGATAAGCAAGGTAATCACAAGTGCATCACAAAGGGTATATCTAAATAACACATACTCAAATAGAATATTAACATTCAAGTGCAAAAGAATATACGATATTCTAAGCAAGTATAGCAAGAAATACGAAATCCCACTAATTGATGAGCCAAGCAAGTATTTCCATTAAGTAGCTCTTGCTCATCACGAACCCGAATCTCTTACTCCTTCAACTTGTCCATACCTACAAAATTAGGCATGGGAAGTGATTTTGGTATCCAAACTTTATTGGATCCAAATGGGTTAAGTTTGGGAACCCAAATCAAATTGGTATGTAAAGAAATGTTTTTCTTTAAGGAACAAGAAATTGCCAAATGTCCATGTGCACCACAAAAATTGCAAGTGTGTGTAGGTGCATGCATGGAACTCCTTGATGTGTCAATGCAAGATAAAGCAATGGTATGATGTGCCTGCTTCTTAAAAGTTTGTTTCGTAATAAATCTATAAAGATATGCACGATTATGAGATTTAGTAAAATTCGAAGCACGTTTGACAAATCTAGACGAAGAAGGTTTTTGAAACTTTGAAAATTTAAAACCAACGCCTCTTCGATTTAAAACTTTCTTCTCCTTATTATTTGAAAAATTAACACTAGAAAACTTAGTAAGAGAAGAACTTAAAATCTTATTTTTTTCCTCCTTGAGAGAAGTATTTTCTAAAACAAGCAATTCTTGAGAGACACAAGAAGAATCCAAAGTATCAATTTCATTTTTAAAAGTTGAAATAAAATCATCGTTTTGTTTTCTCAAAATCACACATGATAAAACTAATTTCTCATTTTCTTACTTGAGAAAAGTAACTTCAAAAAACAAAGAATCTCGAGAAATACATGAAGAGTTCAAAACATCAATTTCCTTCTTAAAACTTGAAATTAACTCATCGTTTATTTTCCTCAAGACATTACAAGATGAAACCAAATTCTCGTTTTCATGTTTCAAAGCATCAATAGTAATATATTGAAAATCAAGTTTTGAAAGTAACTCATTTTTCTCAAAAACTAGTTTATTAATTAAAGATAATTGAGAATCATAAGTGTTAGTTATATGTATGCCCTAGAGGCCATTACTGTACATACGATGTATATTGTAGTGGATGCTAGGACATATATAGGGAGGACTTTCTTGCTCGACATGATAGTATGCTATCTGGTTGCACTTTATCTTAACATGTACTCTGATTGTCTCTATATTACATGTTGATAAAGCCCTTAGGATATGTACTCGACTACTGGGACTATGATGAGATCATACTAGTGGGGCCACGGTAGTCGACGAGTACATCCTATAACTGTTCCTAGTCGAGGGTGTATCGAGACAGGGCATCGATACACCAGAGTAGACTAGCGTATACGCATCTTGACCCATATGATGGGCGATGGATGATCCCATATCCATCGGTGTTTGACATCAAGGATGGTGTACGGGTGCTCAGTGGAGACTGAGTACACTGGACGGACTCGCCGAGAACTCCCAGATGGTATTATACCATACGTCAGATGGCAGTTCTCCGGTGACACTGGTACAGAGTAGTCTGTTGACCCGAGATCGTCATAGAGTCTTGTGTGATTCCCACTGTGCTTTGATTTCCATCATACCACGTCCAAGAGGGCGTACAAAAAGGTGGCTTTTGGGTACAGTCCCGAATCACATGGAGGCAATGAGCGATAGGAGGGGATTCGTCTCTCCCGGTATAGGGAGTTGATGTTGTGCCGTGTTCGATTGGCTATAACCGGAAATCCCTGGCCAGGGTTGCTGAGACTTACTGGTAAGTGTTATCAGTAGTTTCTCGAACTGTTATAGACCTCATATCGACACGACTTATCGAGCTACTGGGGTCTGACGTTTACCACCCCTAGGCGAGATATGCGACATATCAGACGACGAGACCGGACTGTACGGGAGTGTTACTATTTGGATTCACAGGAGAATGTACAGGCTTGCTTGTTGATCTTCTGAGCGCTCAATACCTGGGTAGCTGTTACGTTTAGCTGACCGCTTGCAGCTTGTGGGTGTTTGATATGATCATCACCTACTGCCGGCGTATTGACGATTCTTTAGAGTCCTACACAGAGGTTTCTTGACTCAGGCAAAACGGAGTAGGAGCACATATGTGATGTGTGCGGGACCGAGGATAATACGATATGAGATACCGTATTCTATTCTCGCGATATTTGATATCAGCCGGGTCATCGGATCAAGTGTTGATTCGATGAATCGGTACGGATAAATATTAGTCGGTTATATGCGATATAGCCGGATTGTCGAATCAAGTGTTGATTCGATAATTTAATGTATAATAATATATTTGATATATTAAATTACATTAACTAATATTTGCTCACTAAAAGATTCTTTTTCTCACTCGGGTAATACATTGATATATATGCGATATATGTTAAATGTATTATTTTATTTTGTTACGATAAATATTATATATGTGATATATAATATTGTAACATGATATGATAAATAATGCAACTTATTTAGTGGAGTTTAAACATGATTAGGGTTTGGATTAGGGTTAAACTTTTTAGATGATTCTAGAAGCTTTTCTTTTTGTCATGATAAAGATATTTTCAAGTGAGTCATGCTTTAACCAAACCCAAACCCTAACCCTAGTTAATTCTCTACAAGAGTTAGCTTGACCATGGTTGCATTATCTATCATATTATTTCATTTCCTATTCATCACAAAAGAATGATGATCATTGTTCATCTTCTTCCTTCAATTCTTTCATGGAAAAGCTTGCTTGATTTTTCAAAGGTGATGAATAATTGTGAGAAAAATATAAATAAAGAGAGCAAAAATCCTACTTCATCATCCTCATCTTCCCTTGCCATTTAGATGAGGGTGTTCACATCATTTCATGAGGGTTAGCTTGTGTTAAAGAAACTTCAAGGTAGATCATCAAAGTATCGAAGATCGGAAGCAAAGGTTGCGTCTTTCTCTTCGTGGAACCTCTCGAGAGTCCGGATCCCGATGATCGCAGCGAAGGGACCACAACACGGAGCATATGAAGTGAAGGACCGGATCTACAAAGGTTGTAATCCCTCTCACTTAGTGTTAAAATGTTTAGCATGCTTGTTTTCGCCTAATCTCTAGTTTAAAGTTCCGTATTCGGGTTGTTCGGCACGGCTAAATTTTAAATCGGGCATGGTTGATGCCTCGTAGACCCTTGTGCGCGCGCCTAGCAACCCCACAGTGGTATCAGAGCCAAGCTAGAGCTTTAGGCGAAGTCTAGACGAAGTTTAAAGTCCGATCGAACCCGGAAAACCCGATAAAACCCACTTTCTGGAAATTTTTTCAAAACTGTGATTTTTCCATATTAAAAATTGCCAAAAAATTCAGCAGGGAATTTGATGAATTATTGTGAATCACGTGCCAGTGATTCCACAGAAGAGCCGCGGAACCGCGGCGCCACCCTGGCTTGTGCGGCGGTTCCGCGGCCAAAGTGTTAAATCACTGCACGTGCTTTGCACAGTAATTAGTAACTTTATGTGCTGAGTCTTCTGGAAATTTCTATTTTTACTCAACAGTTGAGTTTTTCTGGGGTTGTTTTGGGGATTCGATTATTCGATCGGATTGTCTAATTTTGTCTATGTGTTTTGTCCGGATAACTTTTAGAAACTGTTAAAAAGTTCGAACGGATATCAATAACTCAATTTTTCCCCTGTCGGAAATTTTTTCAAAAGTTGGATTTTTCTCGTGTTTAAGAATGTTCTAAGTCATGCAAGTAACTCGGTGGACCCTCTAGAAGACAACAAACCTTAACTCGATTATGTGACCGTCTTGAACTGCCCTTTGAACCTTAGGGTTTGGGGCAGTACGGCGTGCCACATGTGAGGCGTTGGCTTGACCCTTCTACGGCTGGATTATTGGTACTGTGGCATGTGATGGATGTTTTTAAACTGATTTCAAGTGTTGAGATATATTGGGGAAATCTTGGGTGCTTGATGATTCGATCGGAAAGTTTAACTTTTTCTATTTATCTGGAATGTGATACAATATTTGGAATCCACAGGTAGTTATGAGATAACTGATTTGTATATTATAAACATAGCAGTTTAGTCTCAAATGATCGGTTGCCACGGAATTTTGATGCGATCAAAAGTCCGTCGCAATCACGTAGGGTACGCGGATACTCGCCGGGTAAACTTAATAGACAGCTACGCCCCATAGCCCCGACCAAGTGACTGTAGGAGAACCCCGTCGCCGAAAGCATCCGTTCGGGTGCTCGCGGCAGCGGTGTTCCGCCTTGGTGCACTTCGTCGACGGTATTAGGGGTGCGGCCGTCTACTAAAGTTTGCGACGAGCATTCGATCAGGACGTCGGGAATCTTGTTGAATTGGCCGACTTGGTATTGAAAAGAGTTTTCGATAAATGAGACTAAAATGCGGGGTTTATAATAGTTAGGCATGTGATGTCTAAGAAATTCATTTGGTTAGGCATGCGATGTCTAAAGAGATTGCGGATTCCAACTGTTGTAGTTTTACACTTTCTTTTCTGTGACCGTAAGCGTAGTATGTGATGTATTGCCGGCTTCATTGCTATACATCAACGACAATCGGGATACGCATACTTGCTTACGTTGATGATATGAGATATTATGTGTTGCTGTGATATGTTGTATTGGATCGTCGCTTTTGAATAGCCGGGGGTTTTATGTGAGATGAGAGTTTTTCTTTTTCATTCATGTAAAATTCATTTGTATGTAATATTCTTTTATTGGGGCACTTCCAGGTAGCGGAAGATGTCACCGTTGTATATTATTTACTTTTCCGCATTAAGTAGACCCAAGGCGGGGAGCACAAGTAACCGGGTTCTAGGGTCCAGTGGGAGACCATCTCGAGGAGTCGAGACCGGGTCTCCTAACCCTAGAATTGGCAGTGTTACTTGCCGCTCTCGTAGGGGTCTAGGGATGTGGGTTTGGCTATTCATCGCGACCGTGGAATCCGTGTTTTATACTGGCTCGTATTGAAAACACGGACGTCCTAGTATATCCAATATTTCATATATGTTCTTCTGCTGCAATGTTCTGTGATGAGATCATATTACTGCCTGTGACGAATGTTTATATTATATATATGAGATATATGTTATATTGCAGATTTCGTTTCAAAAGAGATGCTTATGAAGCATATTAAAATGGGACTTCATTAATGAGATTAATGAAATAAAAGAAACCTAAGATGTTGTAGAAACTTGTTTAAAAACTGGTAGCTCTAGTTCTTGCTTTGCATAGCGGTGTTCCTTGTAGAACATCCAGCACCTTATTCGATAAGGAAAGAACCGAGATCCCTTCACCGGGAGTGACTCCTTTAGCGATAACTGGCAGATGCTACAAACTCGGTCTGTCTTTTGATTGCTTCTATATTTCTTGCTTTGCACAGTGATATATATGATATATCCCGCACCTTATTCGATGAGGAAAGGGCCGACGATCCCTTCACCGGGAGTGACCCCTTTAGCAAAACTAGAAAAGCCTCAAAAACACTCCATTTAAAATCACTCGATTCTACAACGATATCAAGTTCATTACGCAAAGGGTTTTCTTAAAAACCTATCGTAGCCCTCCGTCATTTCAGATAAGGACTGTTTAGTATTCGTTCTGCGTTTGTTGGCCTTTGTCAAGGCGTAGTGTGCGGTAGCTGAATAGTACTTATCTGCTTATGCATATGATGCAGATTGGATTAGGGTAGTCGTGCGATCTTGTTGGCCTTTGTCAAGGGCCGTGCGGGTGGGTTTACTTCAATCAAGAAATGACGGGTTGAACTTGACTAGCAGCCTATGGTTTGTTGGCCTTTGTCAAGGTCATAGGAGGCTTGGGGCAAAATATTATTGGGAATTTCAAGTGTTGAAATTTGCAATGAGATTGCATACCTTCTATAAGATAGTTGGATCCCAATACCCGCTGCGAGTAAGAGTTACTCCTGGGAGAGTTTTACACATTACAATTAGCCGATCAAGTAGGTGTCTAGAAAGGTGTTAACGGGGTTACGCCTCTGGGAAAATGAGCTTTACTTTAATTAGGTTCGTGCGAAAGCACGGGGGACCTCCCTCAAAGTACCGACACTGGCCTGGCTGAAAGATTGGCAAACTTGTAGCGTGTAATTAATCCCGGCTAGTCTTTCCTTTTAGGGTTTGAAGGAAGATTTGATTAAAACAGTGGGAGACATCCTGATTAGATATATTAGATAACCAATCTAATCTTGCAAGAGCATACGCTGAGTGTTTTCTTCTCTCTCTCTCCAGGTAGCGAACATATCACGCCTTAATCAAGATAATAAAACGGATATATTAACCGAACCCGCTTGTTATACTGAGCTGGGGAACGTTGGTCCCGCTCCAACTTATAATTGTTATAAGACAGAGCAGGAAATTGGGGAATACCAGATTTCCCGTGCCGCCCAAACGAAGAAAGTGCATGTTGATGCATCGTCTTCGGGTGTGTTCATTACACAGAACTGTTTCTCAGTATCCTTTACGTCCTGGGTATGTGATACCGGATCAGGATCCCGTATATGTAATCTATTACATAGGCTACAGATAGGTAGAGAACTGAGAACGGGTGATAAGTTTCATGAGACAGAAAACGGTGCAAGTGTTGCAGCCAAGTCTGTTGGTCACTATCACCCTGTATTACCAGAATACATTGATTCTGAACAAATGTTATTAGATACCAAACCTGATATACAAAATCATATCAGTCTCTTTATTAGTAAAGAAAGGATATAATTTTGTATTGTTGGATAATGTTTTGAACATTTCCTATATCAAAAGTTGATCGGTTCAGGCACGTTATCTAAAAGCATTGACGTTCTAAATCAAACTACAGTTCTTAGTATACGGAACACACACAAGAGGAAGAGTTCAGAAATGAATGAATCCTTCTTAAGGTATTGTAGACTAGGTCATATCAATGCGACCCGACTGGCTGAAGTTACATATAGATGCATATTTAAATTAGTTTGAATTTACATCTTATGAAACTTGCCGGTCATGTCACAAAGATAAGATGACCACAGCTCTGTTTGTTGGAAACAGAGAAAGAGTTAGTGAACTTTTGGGATTGATACATGCTGATGTATGAAAGTCCCCTGTCTACATATGCCAAGATCGGTTCTTTGTACTTCATTACATTCTCTGATAATCTCTCAAGATTCAGACATATGTTCCTGTTGAAACACAAGTCCGAACCTTTTGAGATATTCACAGAATATAATTTAGAAGTAGAGAACCAAAATACGGGTATAAGTATTATGTCCTTTGATAAGATCAAGGAGGAGAATACTTGAGCACGGAATTCCTGGACTATTCTAAAGGAGAATGAGATTCTCTCTCGGCATTACTCCTCCGTATACACCACAGCACGTCGGTGTATCGGGGCGGAGCAATCACACCCTATGTGATATGGTGTGCTCTATGATGAGTACTACTGAGTTTCCTATTTCCTTTTGGGAGTTATGCACTTGTGAAGTTGCATACCTATTGAATAGGGTTCAAATCAAATCAGCTGCCTACCACTTCATATGTGATATGGAAAGGGAAGAGCCCATATCTTAAGTTTGTTAAGATTTGGGGTTGTCCGGCCTATGTCTAAAAGCAAAATCCGGACAAGCTCGAGGTAAGGTCTGTCATGTAGAACTGGAAATGTTCCAGCTATACAAACTGCAGCTAATGATTTGGTAGAACCAAAGGCTTCAATAGTTTCCAACGAACCTCAGCCTCTCCGCCGATCTAGTAGGGTTCCTCACCCACCTGAGAGATACTTTGGTTTCTCTATGACAGTGGGAGTGAAGATTGCATCATGAGATGATGACCCAACTAGTTTCGAGCTGGCCATCAGG
This sequence comes from Agapanthus africanus, assembly GCA_030015575.1. Classification (NCBI taxonomy): domain Eukaryota; kingdom Viridiplantae; phylum Streptophyta; class Magnoliopsida; order Asparagales; family Amaryllidaceae; genus Agapanthus; species Agapanthus africanus. Next base: position 86,740 of record JASDDO010000238.1, read on the forward strand.
AGTAGGACTCTGTAAGAATGGCTGGATGCTTAGCAATCTGAGATGGAATCCTTATACACCAACAAAGTATGGACTTTAGTTGCTTTATCTGAAGGGTTAAATCCCCATCAGGAGCAGGTATATCTTGAGAAGATTACTTGGTGTACATGGAAAAGTTGAGACTTTCAAAGCTAGACTTGTTAAAGGTTTGCATCATAGACCAGGTATGGATTATGTTGAAACCTTTTCTAAGGATCTATGCTTAAGTCCATCCAGATCCTGCTTGCCACGGCTACATACCATGACTACGATATCTGGTGGTTGGGTGTCATGACTGCTTTTCTAAATGATGATTTAGAAGATAGCATCTATAAGTACACAGCCAGAGGGCTTCGTAGACAGTGAGAGCAGCGGAAACGTGTGCAAGATGTTTTATATGATAAAGCAGGCATCGCGGAGTTGGAACATCTGTTTTGATGTGGAAGTCAAAGAGTTTGACTTCATCAAAATGGTAGATGAACCTTGTATATACGAAAAGGTAGTAGAGAGTATGGTGGTGATCCTCGTAGAGTACGTGGATGACATACTCTTGATAGGGAAGGAGTTTCCTATGCTACGCTCGGTCAATCTCCGCTTATCACAAGGATTCTCCATATAGGATCAAAGTGATACCTCCTAAATCCTGGGTTTTTGGATCTATGAGATAAATCTAATTGGATGTTAGGATACTCACTAGTTGTAGTGAGATGGTATCAATCGATCCTGGGGAGAATCACTGGAAAGGTTCCAGGGTGATAAGGACGACTGAATGTCAGTCGCAGGCATTGTCTTTACCCTCAGTGGAGGGACGGTATGTTGGAAGAGTTCCAAGCTAGATACCGTGACATACTAGACGATTAAAGGCAAGATGCATCGTTACCAAGGATACTACCAAAGAGGAAGTCTGGATATATTTATAAGTTTATAAGATGAACTTCGTTCCTACCATTGTGTGACAATGGAGTTGTGGCTTCAGCCAAGGAACTACCGTCCCATCAGAAATCCAGATATAATTCTTAGGCAGTATCACCTCATCATGGAGATGGTTGATCTCCAGGGAGATCGAGGTTAGGAGAGTAGACACAGAGGACAACAACGCGGATCCACTCACAAAGGCCTTTTTTCCCAGTAGAGACTTTTATGGGATGGTTGAGTATGAGATACTTCAACCGCAGCTAATTGTTGGGTATGCGATACCATAACAGATGGCCCTAGTGCAAGTGGGAGATTGTTAGTTATATGTATGTCCTAGAGGCTATTACTGTACATACGATGTATATTGTAGTGGATGCTAGGACATATATAGGGAGGACTTTCTTGCTCGACATGATAGTATGCTATCTGGTTGCACTTTATCTTAACATGTACTCTGATTGTCTCTATATTACATGTTGATAAAGCCCTTAGGATATGTACTCGACTACTGGGACTATGATGAGATCATACTAGTGGGGCCACGGTAGTCGACGAGTACATCCTATAACTGTTCCTAGTCGAGGGTGTATCGAGACAGGGCATCGATACACCAGAGTAGACTAGCGTATACGCATCTTGACCCATATGATGGGCGATGGATGATTCCATATCCATCGGTGTTTGACATCAAGGATGGTGTACGGGTGCTCAGTGGAGACTGGGTACACTGGACGGACTCGCCGAGAACTCCCAGATGGTATTATACCATACGTCAGATGGCAGTTCTCCGGTGACACTGGTACAGAGTAGTCTGTTGACCCGAGATCGTCATAGAGTCTTGTGTGATTCCCACTGTGCTTTGATTTCCATCATACCACGTCCAAGAGGGCGTACAAAAAGGTGGCTTTTGGGTACAGTCCCGAATCACATGGAGGCAATGAGCGATAGGAGGGGATTCGTCTCTCCCGGTATATGGAGTTGATGTTGTGCCGTGTTCGATTGGCTATAACCGGAAATCCCTGGCCAGGGTTGCTGAGATTTACTGGTAAGTGTTATCAGTAGTTTCTCGAACTGTTATAGACCTCATATCGACACGACTTATCGAGCTACTGGGGTCTGACGTTTACCACCCCTAGGCGAGATATGCGACATATCAGACGACGAGACCGGACTGTACGGGAGTGTTACTGTTTGGATTCACAGGAGAATGTACAGGCTTGCTTGTTGATCTTCTGAGCGCTCAATACCTGGGTAGCTGTTACGTTTAGCTGACCGCTTGCAGCTTGTGGGTGTTTGATATGATCATCACCTACTGCCGGCGTATTGACGATTCTTTAGAGTCCTACACAGAGGTTTCTTGACTCAGGCAAAACGGAGTAGGAGCACATATGCAATGTGTGCGGGACCGAGGATAATACGATATGAGATACCGTATTCTATTCTCGCGATATTTGATATCAGCCGGGTCATCGGATCAAGTGTTGATTCGATGAATCGGTACGGATAAATATTAGTCGGTTATATGCGATATAGCCGGATTGTCGGATCAAGTGTTGATTCGATAATTTAATGTATAATAATATATTTGATATATTAAATTACATTAACTAATATTTGCTCACTAAAAGATTCTTTTTCTCACTCGGGTAATACATTGATATATATGCGATATATGTTAAATGTATTATTTTATTTTGTTACGATAAATATTGTATATGTGATATATAATATTGTAACATGATATGATAAATAATGCAACTTATTTAGTGGAGTTTAAACATGATTAGGGTTTGGATTAGGGTTAAACTTTCTAGATGATTCTAGAAGCTTTTCTTTTTGTCATGATAAAGATATTTTCAAGTGAGTCATGCTTTAACCAAACCCAAACCCTAACCCTAGTTAATTCTCTACAAGAGTTAGCTTGACCATGGTTGCATTATCTATCATATTATTTCATTTCCTATTCATCACAAAAGAATGATGATCATTGTTCATCTTCTTCCTTCAATTCTTTCATGGAAAAGCTTGCTTGATTTTTCAAAGGTGATGAATAATTGTGAGAAAAATATAAATAAAGAGAGAGAAAATCCTACTTCATCATCCTCATCTTCTCTTGCCATTTAGATGAGGGTGTTCACATCATTTCATGAGTGTTAGCTTGTGTTAAAGAAACTTCAAGGTAGATCATCAAAGTATCGAAGATCGGAAGCAAAGGTTGCGTCTTTCTCTTCGTGGAACCTCTCGAGAGTCCGGATCCCGATGATCGCAGCGAAGGGACCACAACACGGAGCATATGAAGTGAAGGACCAGATCTACAAAGGTTGTAATCCCTCTCACTTAGTGTTAAAATGTTTAGCATGCTTGTTTTCGCCTAATCTCTAGTTTAAAGTTCCGTATTCGGGTTGTTCGGCACGGCTAAATTTTAAATCGGGCATGGTTGATGCCTCGTAGACCCTTGTGCGCGTGCCTAGCAACCCTACAATAAGAATAAGATAAAGCATTATATTTAGTAATCATCGCCTTGTTTAAAACCTCAAAAGAATCACAAGTCATTAATTCCTCTCTTTCAATATTAAAATCATAAAAGCATTTTTCGAGAAATTCATTTTTAGATGCAATGACATTAAAATTTTCATAGAGATCATGATAGACATCTAACAGTTGATCATGAGTAATTTTATGAATATCAATGGACAAAATACTTACATTCTCATAATCAATGCACCATTTTGCTTTCTCCATAGTGTTGGATGTCGTGTCTTGATTTTGATTTTGTTTAGATGCATCTAAAGTTGCTAATGGAGTTGTATTCTTGGCTTTCTTCCTTTTCATGCAACGGCTTGTTCTCTATAGATATTTTCCAATGAATACCATAATTCATGAGCCGTCTTGCGAAAGGTGCCATTGTTAAGAACATCAACATTTAAAGCACAATGTAGAATTTTAAGAGTTTTAATATTCAAAATAAATAAATCTTTTTCATGAATACTCCATATAGATTTAGCAATAGAAGGAATAGAATACTCATTATCAACTATTTTCAATATATCCCTACCCCGAGATTCAAGAAAAGACTGTATCATAATTTTCCACAAATCGAATTTAGAACCATCAAAATATGGAGGGTTATGTATACACTACTACAAATAAGGGTTGCCCCTACGGATATATGCGTAGGGGCGAAAAAATACCCCGTAGGTGCAAAGGCCGCAGGTGCAAGTTGAGGCCCTGAACTTGTCCCTACGGGCAAATTCTTGCCCCTACGGATTTCTGTGTAGGTCCTTTTGCCCCTACGGATTAAGCCGTAGGGTATAAGATTTTATATTATTTACGGTTTTTTTTAAAATATTACTTGTACCTACGGACATATCCGTATGTCCATATACTACCCTCTATGGATATGGGCGTAGGTACGGTTCCGTAGGGGCAAAATATCAGGATTCCTGATATTTTTCCCCTACGGATAACGCCGTAGGGGATAGGCAGTGGCCCCTACGGTTATGTCCGTAGGGCCATTCCCAACCCCCCTGGCACTGAGCTCTGGGGGGAAATATCAGTTACTGCTGATATTTTGCCCCTACGGATATATCCGTAGGGGTAACATGTGTGCCTACGGATTAATCCGTAGGTACATATTGTCTTTATTTTAAAAAAAAAATGGGCTGCTTGATTTTTTCCCGCCCTGTGCACAATAATATATACATCAATCAAATCATATATTTCAGTATTTATAATCACATCTCACGCATATATATAATATACAAAAGAAACCCAAAAACTGAATATGATATAAATACAAACCAATATCAATATCGTTTCAAAATGTAGTACAATGTGTATGATATAAATAAATACATGTTTCAAAAAATAAGAACCAAAAATCTACCCTAGCTCGGTCCAGCTCCACCTCTGAATAACGATAGAATAACGCGCGCCTGCTCCTCGGTCAATAAACTCTGCAATTCGTCGCGAGCGGGAGTCTGAGCGGCTTGTGGAGCTGGCGATGTGGTCTGCGCAACCGCAGTCGAGGTAGTCGCTTGCGGAGCCGCGGCTGCGGGAGTCTGAGTGGGCGGTGGAGCTACAGGAGCTGTCTGCGGAATCGCAGCCGATGTAGTGGCTTGCGGAGCCGCAGCTGAAGGAGATGCATGTGGAGGCTCGGCCGATCTACTCTGTCGTGTCTGGACATAACGTGTGTAAGAAGCGTGTAAGAACTGTGTATTATTCGAATTCGTATCATTATTAAGTTATTTCGAAACCCTGTTTGGATATGTAGTTTGGAAAAGCGTTGTTTATTTTAATTACATATGTATGTATGATTAATCAAACTTAAGTCTAAAACCAAATAAGCTCAAGCTACGTACTAATTATGGATATGTTGATATGTATATAATATGAAATGATATTTTACTATAAAGTAGTATACATACCAGCATCTCCTTCAACTCCTGAACGGTGTCCCTCAAGCTATCCAGTTCCTGATGGACATGCCGGTCACTGGAGACGGAGGAAGTAACCGCCGGGGTGGAGTCCAACCTCATATGGGCCCTGCTAGGGCCCAATCCCCGGCCTCTCTCCCAACCTCCATGGTGCCCTCCGTGTGCGGCGTCCAGAACTGGGGTCAGCAGTCTCGGATCATTCTGTCCGGTAAAATCGATCCCCGAGGCCTGGGCCTGCTCAACCACTCACTCCTACACCCACATTAAGCAGTAAAGTATAAGTATAAAATTTAAACTTGAACCTTCCAAAACTAAAATTTCAAATTTGGGTAGAAAAAATATTAACACTTACGCAGTACTCCTGGGTAGCGACGTCGGGATATCGAAGCTCGCTCGTGACGGGATCTGTTGAGATGCCGTGGACGGCAAGATATGCGAACAGTACGCTCGGTGTACCACCTGACGCCACGGTCCGAGATATCTGCAATATTAGAAAGTAACTCTTAATATTAGAAATATTAGAGAATAACTCTTAATATTGCAGAATATTAGAGAATAACTCTTAATTTACCGATAACTCCATGGCTCGAGTAATGTTCCTCGAGCCACCTGTGTAAGTGGGGCGACCCCTCTTCGCCGACTTCCTGTTCTCCGTATTCTGAGCGGCCTGTTTCTGCACAACGCATTAATATTTAGTTTTCTAATTAAGAAACACAAAGAAATAAATTATATCATAAATAATGAATTAAATTTAAAATACATACCTGTTTGCGTTGGGAGTCGAAATAAGCGCACAATAGAGGCCATGTCTCTACGTCGACTCTCGCAAACGCAGGAGTAGATAGGAGGGCCGCTCTCTCTGCCTCGGGGGTCGCCATCCACAGGGAGTAGCAGTCGACCTTCAGCTCATTCCTGTTGTATCGGACCTTGGCCTGCATGTTCTTCATCAGGCCATTGTACAGAGCATGAAGGTCGAGCACCCTCCCCGGGTGATCAGGGTCGACTACAGGCTGAAAATCGTAATCCAACTGAAAATACAAAAAAAAACATTGTTATTAGATTGCAAGTGTTAATAATAAATATATTGGATAGATCAAATGAAAATATATATTAATACATACCCGAGCCTGATCAAAGAAGAGGGCGAATGAGCGCTGGTGCTGCTCGCTCCACTCAACGTGAAGTGGATAGTTCTTCACGATCCGGCTCTCGTCCCCCAAATACTGGCCTAACCTATCGGCATGAGGACCGGTATAGCGATAGTCAAGGGTAAAAAATAGGGGGAATGCTGTCTTCCCCCTAGCTTTATCAGGCCTCAGCCTATGGGACTGATTCGGGCCTCGAGTCCCCCTCTGGGGATGGAGAGGCCCTGCGTCTGCACGAAATATCAAGACAATCAATAATAAGACAAAGTTGTATTAATAAATCAAGGTTAAACAAAAATTCAAGTGTGATATATACCTCCGGTGACTAGCGCACGAGCCTGGGCCCGAGCAGCAGCACGAGCGGGACGATAGTTCTTCCGGTGAGGAACAACCGGGGTCCCGGACCCGGACGCATCCCCTTCAACTATAAAATAAACATCGATGCTAAATTTCCATGAAGTTCATATTTATTCTATAGAGTATATGTAAAATGAATAAATATTTTAAATTTATCCATACTAACCTGCAGACGATGCGGAGGGTATGGAAGCGACAGGAGTGGCCCTTGTGGAAGGTGTGGCCGCACCACCTATAATTAGACAATTAAAAATAGATTATATAAGTAATTCCAAAAAGAATGTGTAGATCAATAATATAACGTTCTAAATCAATATGCATGCACTATAGGATATATAAACATACCCGCAGGTGCGGTAGTGTCACCACCTACAGCTAGATAATAATAAAAATTGCTAAGTAAGAGCAAAAGGAATGTGTGTATTTATGATATAGCATTCTAAATCAATATACATACACTATATGATATATAAACATACCTGGAGGAGCGGGGGTGGCCTCTGTCCCAGATGTGGACGCATCACCAACAACTAGACAATCAAACATTGACAATATAAGTAATTTTGACATAAACATGCATGAATATCTGTAATATTACATTCAAAATGGATATGCGTGCGGTATACCTGGAGGTGTGGCCAAATCAACACAGAAGGAGGCATCCGAAGGGGTCTCCGATCTGGGTGCAAGACCGGCCCTCTGAAGCTCCCTACGGAGCTCTCCGGACGGCAGAACCGCTCTGCCTCTGCCTCTGCCTCTGCCGCTGCTGGAGCTCCTGCCGCCCCTCGCTGCTCCCGACATCGTCATCAAATCTAGATAAACGGTTCGTGGACGCATTAGACAATCATTAAAAGTATTGACTATATATGATCTAGAGCGTAAAATGTGAAGTAATAATATAACATTACTGATAACCTTTTTCGTTTCGTGGGCGCATCATACATATCTACTTGGATTTCATCGTCGATGTCATTTCTAACCCACGTAACTTCATGATCGGTCGAAGACAACCCGTCCTTTGAAACAGATGGTCGGAGCACTTTAAGCCTTCTCTCTTCTTCGTCCTCATCGCTGTCCTCGTATTCTGGGACATCGTAGACATCTCTAGGTTTCCATCGGCATACAACACTTCGGGCACATTATTTACCGGAGGCATAGAATCTTTCAAAAACGAAAGAAGCATTGTGAATGACTTATTGCTCCATCCATTTAGGCACTTAATCTGGAAAAGTTGGACGAACCATGAGAGGGTGGAATACTTCGCATTCTCATAAATTGGTTTCCTAGCATCATTCATGAAATTTTCATATTTATCCGCACGCGGTCCTTGACCGGAAGGAATGTTATCTTCGGTACGAATAGATTCACCTAGGGCAGCCTCTACCATATCCTCCATTTCTTCTGATGGAAATAAATTTCCGTCTCCTGCCTATTACCGAATTCTTCTTCTCCTGCCGCATTATCGTGTTCTCCTTCTTCTTCTACCGCAGTACTGCATTCTTCTCCTTCCCCGTGATATTTCCAACTTGAATAAAGTCTAGTAAACCCAAGTTTTATAATATGAAGCTCTGCCAATTCTACCTTCTGCCAGTACTTATTGCCACATCTATCGCACGGACAGAGAATCTTCTCCATTATGATCTTATTATGTGCGCGTACAAATTCAAGGAAAGCAGCAACTCCTGCGACAAACTTAGGTTGCATACGTTGTTTCCAATCCACATACATCCAGTCCTTAACTCTGACGTACTCATGGGCCATGTTAGACTGAATAACATATAAATTGTAGATTATGCTGACTATATTGAGAAATATAAGAACGGGATAGTTACTGACAAAGGAGAAAATCCGTGTATATGCTTTGTGTGTGCGTTTGTCGTTGAAAAGAATAAATTATCGCACGTTATGTTAACCGATAGACGGGGACTAAGTGGTGCTTTTAGTTTCATATATGAGTATCGATGGGAATATGAAGGTTTCATATTATCATATATTGGTTTTAACCCGAACATCTCGAATCGTTCTCTAATTATGCGTTTGTATGTATGTGTTCCGGCTGTCGGGGGTAGGCTTCTATCCCATTAAGAATGTATAGAGCAAACGCCCATCACTTGTGCTTTCCACCGTTTCGAGTAAATTTCGGCAGCACCTCCCCGCTGTTCTCCGAGTACACTGTAATAGAATAGATAATCATTTCAAAGCTGTGAAACAACGTTGAAATGAACATCTAATCTATCTTTGTACACGGAGAACCAGCGGAAAGATACCGACGAAATATCTCGAAACGGATGAAAATACAAGTGAATGAAGGCGTTTGCTTTATACATTCTTAACTTGCCCACACGGGACAAATCTATGGGTTACCATACGATTGAATTTTCACGTCGCGTAGACTATACGACAGTTGTTAGTATCGAGCTATACTGTCCGATATTTAACAACCTTCGTATAGTTCTAGGTCACGACGAGCATCGCACGTATGTTAACCGATAGACGGGGACTAAGTGGTGCTTTTAGTTTCATATACGAGTATCGATGGGAATATGAAAGTTTCATATTATCATCGAGTATCATATATTGGTTTTAACCCGAACATCTCGAATCGCTCTCTAATTATGCGTTTGTTGTGTATTCTTGTTGTATGTGTGTGTTCCGGCTGTCGGGGATAGGCTTCTATCCCATTAAGAATGTATAGAGCGAACGCCCATCACTTGTGCTTTCAACCGTTTCGAGTAAATTTCGGCAGCACCTCCCCGCTGTTCTCCGAGTACACTGTAATAGAATAGATAATCATTTCAAAGCTGTGAAACAACGTTGAAATGAAAATCTAATCTATCTTTGTACACGGAGAACCAGCGGAAAGGTACCGAAGAAATATCTCGAAACGGATGAAAACACAAGTGAATAAAGGCGTTTGCTTTATACATTCTTAACTTGTCCACACGGGACAAATCTATGGGTTACCATACGATTGAATTTTCTCGTCGCGTAGACTATACGACGGTTGTTAGTATCGAGCTATACTGTCCGATATTTAACAACCTTCGTATAGTTCTAGGTCACGACGAGCATCGCACGTATGTTAACCGATAGACGGGGACTAAGTGGCGCTTTTAGTTTCATATATGAGTATCGATGGGAATATGAATGTTTCATATTATCATCGAGTATCATATATTGGTTTTAACCTGAATATCTCGAGTCGCTCTCTAATTATGCGTTTGTTGTACATTCGTGTTGTATGTGTAACATGATTTTAAACCATTGAGATCAAGATTGATAGAACTGATCATCCTACATTGCAATAGCATTCATCAACCAAAAACTATTATTGCAATGGTATTCATATATAACAATCAACAATTAAAACTATAAATGTAGGATACTCATATCATAAAGCGTTATACGCAATATTGATAGAACTGATAAATAAAAAAATGAAACACAAACCGTATCAAGATTTAACAACTTTGATTATGTCATATACGCGGGCCGATATTTTCATATTAGCCAATAGGCAAAAATAGATTGCGGTCTGGATATGGCATATTGGCAGATATTACCTATATGCATACATGCATGTTGTCTCCCCATTTTTTCATAAATCAAACCAACTACATACATCAAACTAGTCCATGCCACCAATCGAAAACTCCACTATGTCTTTGAATTATTATTTTTCCAAATAGCATTGAGCTCCTATTGAAATTGTCCCATCCAACAAATTTATTGTGCTTGCCTCGACCTTCATCTAGCTTTCACATGACATACACATTATATGAGTAATATAGTTATAAATTATGGTATTTTGTTGTCATCAATCCACCTAACCCTAACCCCAAGTTGCTCTCTGAAAGCACATAGAACCATCCCCCCTAGTCAAGCATAGCTTTTTCTGTGCAATTGTTCTCATTCTTAATTTCTCACATTCATTACTCTCTCATTTTCTTGTCAACAAATTTTTTGTGCAATTGTTCTCATTCTTAATTTCTCACATTCATTACTCTTTCATTTTCTTGTTTTTTTCCAACTCCCCACCACTTAACCCCAACCCAGCCCCAGCCCCCAGCCCCAGCTCAGCCCCAACCTAACCCTAACCCCAGCGCGGCCAACTAAACCCCAACACCAACCCTTAGGCAAACCCTAACCCCAGCCCCACCCCAGCAGCAGCCGAACCCCAACCCTAACCCTACCCCGACCCTGACCCCGACCGCGACCCCTGCCCAACCCCAACTCGCGCGTGCAACCCCAACCCAGCCATGAACCCTAAGCCCAAAATAATCCAAAAATTCTTTAATTTACCTCGAAATTTACTCACCTGAACGGCTGCTGCTGGGGCTGGGGCGACGACCTGAACCGCGGTGGCGACGAGAACTGCGGTGGCGACGAAACCGGCGGTGGCGACGAGGAGAACGACGGTGGCGACGACGGCGTGGCGATTTGGGGATTTTTTTCGCGCGTGATCGAGAGAGAGAGAGAAAGTGAGCGTAAAAGATCGATCTGGGCTTTTGTTAAATCGATATTTACTTTCCCCTACGGATATACCCATAGGTCCTTTGTTTGCGGCTCCGTAGGGGCAGACACCAAATTAAGAATTAATATTTTTATTCTTGGACGTCTGTGCCCATAGGGACAACCTTTTAGCCCTACGGATTAATCCGTAGGGCCAGGTTAAATCTGCCCCTACGGATTCCAATATCCGTAGGGGCAACCCCCTATTTTACTAGTGATAGATGGTTCATCATGATAAGATCAAGAAGGCAAAAATGAATCTATAGGATCAACTCTAGGTTGTAAAGCCTAACAAGAAGAGCACCAAGCTCTGATACCAATTAAAATTATTCCTAAAGGGAGGATGAATAGGAATAAGCTACCGATATGCCCAAATTAAAAACTCTAAACGCTTGCTAATACACAATCACAATTGAATAACTTAGCAAATGATATACCAATGAGATAAAAGACTAAGCAAGTTTACAATTGTGAAAAATGAACATATAGCAAGATATCAATATATATTATGGTGAGCAATAAGCAAGTAATGAGCATAAGTGTTATCATGCAATTTCTAAGCTAATGAGAAAATAAGAGATAAGGAATTGCAAACTCAAACACGCAAGATTTATAGTGATTCGTGATATCCCCTAGTCTATTTTCTTTAGGCGCACGAGCCCATTCTACAAAACATGTCTTTCTCTTGGAGACAAACACGTTGCCCGCAAGAAACACACAATGGCAATTTTACACTCAAGATCCCAAACACAAAGAAAAAAGAGATTACACTTGAAGCACAATACTCTTGATAAGTTTCTCTCAAGTTCAAACTAATACTTTATTAAGTATAGATAATCAATTGAAGCTCTTGATTGTGTGTGAGAATGATTTGGATAACAAATACAAAAACTCTTTTGAACTATCAAAAGAAATGAGATTTTTCTCTCTTGATCACTCAGGAATAATAGCAGCTAAAATATTGAGTGATTTTGTGTGTGTTCTTGAGTTTTGTATGCTAATCTCATAACCATGAAATACTTACATTTATTTCCTAGAGATTACACTTGTAGCTCGAATTCTAGAATTCTTCGACATCTTGAATTCTTTAAACTTGGACTTTGGATTCTCAGCTTCTTGAAGCTTGAATATGATATTTGAGAAGCTCTAGTCCATTATCCTCTAACCTCCAATATATTTGCCATTTTTCTTAATAAATATAAATGTTATGTTATGTTACGAGGAGTAGCTGGTGTAATACTTAACAACCAGAAACTTCGTATCATCTTGTAATATTTACACTGACTAAAGATTTAAACCGAATGGAACCTTTTGTGATTCGATGTTTCACACTCTATGGGGCTTGTAGAGAGGCGGAATTTTCAAAAAACGAGTTTTAGACATGCAACATCGACTATCTACCCAAGAACTACCAAAATCCCTAGCTAGCAAAAACTTCATAGATATTAATCTACTCGGAGAGCGATTATACCTATGTGATCGAGTCCTTTGGGTCTTCTTAGTCCTCTCCTTCGCTCCTCATCCGTCGGGATCGAGCTTGGTCGTCGGTTTCCTCGTGTCAAAGACAATCCACCCGAAAGTTTGTGGTTCAAGTTTCAACTTCTAATAGAAGCAACTAAAAACTCTAGTATGCTAATTTAGAGTGCTTAGATGATATAGAGTGTGTTAATTGAATTTGTTTATCTCAAATACCCTATAATTCTCAACTCATGAGAGAAGTTAGGGTTTGAGGAAGAAGAAGAACCCAAGAGAAAAGAGAGTATGGTTAAGTGAGAATGAATCAAGAATGGCTAGAAAAAAAGATATGTATCATAATATTTTTCCAAATAAAAAATCAAGCCATGCTTGAATAGTTTTCACAAATGAATAAACAAAGATAATAGCCATACCTCTCACCATGCTTAAAGACACCTCATCTCTCCATCTCATTTTCTATTTCCAATAAATAGAAAAACACATAATGAGATGTTTTCATCTAGAAGCATTCTTAGATAAATATAAGAATACATAAACCGTATATACATACCCGTATTCGTACTACAAAATATACGAATACCAAGAGATAGAATAATCCAATAATATAATACTAGATCGTTATTAAATGAATACTTGATTCAATAATGCGGCTTAATCCTAAGACCGTTAGTATTATCCGTCCGAACATAAATCCGTGTAGCTAGTACACGTATATGATCGGAACCCTGCACGTATAACCATATGGCCTCTACATCATTTTGCCTGAACCAGGAAAACTCTTTGTATGGAACTCTAAAGACTCGATAGTACGCTGGCAGTGGGTTTAACTACAAGCATGTCAGTGACACTAGCTGTATGTAACGGCTATCCAGGTACTCGTTGAAAAGAAGGCCGACGAGCAAACACATCCGAACCCCTACTGAGCCTGTCCATGACAATCTCCGTATAGTCCAGTCTGTCCGTCTAAGAGTATCGCATTCCGGGTCTAGGGGTGGAAAACGCTAGACCCCTAATAACCTGACAAGTCGCACCGATGTGGCTCAAGACCATCCGAGAATCTACTGATCTAACTATCAGTAATTCTCAATAGCCATGGCCAGGAATTTATGGTGTTAGCCAATTGAACACAGCGTGACATCGACTCCTTATACCGGGAGAGACGAATCTCAATCGCTCACTACTTCCATGTGGCTTGGGATTGTACCTAACTAAAACATGTTTGCATAACTCAGTAGAGCCGTGGTAGGGTAGTAATCAAAACACAGTGGGAACTCATACGAGACAACGATCTCAGGTCGACAGATTATCTGTACTCATGTCACCAGAGAACTGCTATCTAATGATAGATATAATACCATCTAGCCAGTTCTCAGTGAGTTCATCCAGTGTACTCATCCCCAATGAGCACCTGTATAGAATCTATCTTAGGTAAAACACACCAATGGCTGTGGGACTAACCACCGCCCCTCGTCGGGGTTTAAAAACGTATACACTAGTCTACTTTGGAATATCGATACCAAGTCTCTATACTCCAATGACTAGAGACATTTAAGAATGTGCTTATCAACTATCCAGCTTTCATAAGTATGATTGCCATCACAACGCTGGTAGTCAAGAAAGAATCCTACGGGCTTTATCATCATGTATAAGCGATATAAAATAACAAGTAAAACATATACACATGTCAAGATAAAATCAAACAAAATAGTATACTATCATATCGAGCAAGATTGTCATGTACATACATACCTTTAGCATTCTATACAATAAAGGCCTCCACGACATACATATCCAACAATCTCCCACTTACACCGAGTCATGTTATTGGCTTATCGAGTATCCAATATCTGCACTAGGGCCAGTTGTTGGCGTATCGCATATCCAACATCTCGAATAATCACTCGAACTGTACTTAAGGGATGACCTTGGTGAATGGATCTGTCTTGTTGTCCTTTGTATTTACTCTCCACATCTCGATCTCCAGACGATTTATGATCTCTTTGATCAGGTGATGTCTGGATTTTTTATGGGACCGTAGTTCCTTTTCCAAAGCCATGGCTCTATTGTTATCGCAATACAAAGGTATTGGATCAGTAATGGATGAAACCGCTTGAAGTTCAGAAATGAACTTTCTCATCCAAACCGTCTATTTTGCGGCATCGTTAGCAGCGATGTATTCAGCCTCCATCATCGAGTCTGCTATGGTATCCTATTTGGAACTCTTCCAATAGACCGCCCCTCGATTGAGGATAAACACATAACCCGAGACGGATTTAGAGTCATCCTTGTCACTTTGGAAGCCAGAGTCGGTAAAAACTTCGATCTGGAGGTGTCCATTACCATACACTAAGAAGATTTTCTTAGTACTTCTCAGGTATTTAAGAATGTTTTTCACTGCTATCCAATGCTTCTCATCTGGGTTGGACTAATACCTGCTTACGACACTAAGTGCATAAGCTACATATGGTCCGGTACATAACATCACATACATTATAGATCCTACCGTTGAAGTATAGGGTTCAATTCTCATGCAAGCCATCTCTTCATTAGTCTTGGAAGACATCTCTTTGGAGAGGGCGGTTCCATGACAAGCGGATAAATTACCGCGGTTGGAATCTTCCATACTAAAGCTCTTTAGTATGGTGTTTATGTACCTTGACTGTGAAAGTCCCAATTTTTTTTAGATCTGTCACGATAGATATTAATCCCCAGAATGTACGAGGCATCACCCAGGTCTTTCATAGAGAACTTCTGTGACAAGAAAAGCTTGGCCGATTGTAGCATAAGAATATCATTTTCTATCAGGAGAATGTCATCTACATATAAAATAAGGAATATCACAGTTTTCCCTGCAATTTTCTTATAAATACAAGGTTCATCTACATTTTTTATAAAATCAAATTTCTTGACCGATTTATCAAAGCAGATGTTCCAACTCCGCGATATCTGCTTTAATTCATAAATGGATTTAAGCAACTTGCTCACCTTCCCGCTACTCTCACTGTCTATGAAACGCTCTGGCTGATCCATAAAAACACACTCTTCTAAACATCCATTTAGAAAAGTGGTTTTAACATCCATCTTCCAGATGTCATAGTCATGGAAGGCAGTAATGGTAAGTAGGATCCGAATGGATTTAAGTATAGCCACTGGTGAAAAAGTTTCATCATAGTCCAATCCTGGTCTTTGACGAAAATCTTCTGTAACGAGTTTAACTTTGTAAGTCTCTACCTGTTCATCTACAACAATATTCTTTTTGAAGATCCATTTGCATCCAATGGGTTTTATCCAAGGAGGAGTAACATCCAAAGTCTATACTTTGTTGGTGTACATGGATTCCATCTCGGATCGCATAGCATCCAGCCACTTCACCGAGTCTCTACTCGTGATGGCTTGCTGAAAACTAGTAGGCTCATTATCATCGATAATGTAATCCTCTCGATCCCCGTCTATGAGAAAACCGCAGTATCTCTTGAGCGGATAAGACTGCCTACTAGATCTGCGGAGTGGCATAGGTATGTCCGGTTCTATTGAAACTTCAGGTTCTACTAAGTCTTCAGTAATAGTTTACAGTTCTAAAATTTCCTCCAATTCTATCGTGCTTCGACTAATTTCTTTAACAAGAAATTGAGTTTCCATAAAGCGAGCATGATGAGAAACAAAAACCCTTTTTTCCTCAATGTAATAGAAAAAATACCCTCAAGAATTCTTTGGATGTCCCACAAACTTACACAATACTGAGCGTGCATCGAGCTTATCCGAATAATACTTTTTGATAAAAGTTGGACACCCCTATATCTTAAGATATTTAAGACAGGGTTTTTTCCCACTCCACATTTCATATGAAGTGGTAGGCACAGACTTAATTGGAACTTTGTTCAAAGGTATGCAGCGGATTCTAGTGCAAAACCCTTAAAGGATAGCAGCAACTCATCATTACTCATCATAGAATGCACCATATTAAGCAAGGTGCGGTCCTTGATATACCGTTGTGTTGTGGTGTGTATGGAGGAGTAAGCTGAGAGAGAATTCCATTCTCTTTTAAATATTCCAGAAACTCAGCACTTAAGAATTCTCCACCCCGATCAGATCGAAACATCTTGATACTTTTGCCGGTTTGCTTTTCCACTTCATTATTATACTCTTGGAATTTCTCAAAGGTCTCAGTTTTATGTTTCATTAAGAATGCATGTCTATACTTTGAGAAATTATCGGTAAAAGTGATGAAGTAGGAATAGCCACTTCTTGCATGTGTCGGACCACACACGTCGCTGTGTATGAGTCTCAGGAGCTCAGTGGCTCTTTTTCCGTGTCCATTTAAAGGATTATTGGTCATCTTTCCTTTGATACATGATTGACAAGTTGCATAAGATAGATATTCAAACGGATCTAAATATCCATTTTTATGTAACTTAGTTAATCGTGTTTCGTTGATATGACCAAGTTTACAATATCATACGAAAACTTGATTTAATTCTGAAGTTTTTTTAGGACATTGAAAACTTGATATTGATTGAGTACGTATATTTCGTTATTTAGTGTACCCGACCCAATCATTTCATGATTCAGGTGAATATTTATGACATTGCTTTCAAGTGCAAAATTATATCTTTCATTAGATAACAAAGATATAGATATAATATTACACATCATACTGGGTACACAAAAGCAGTTATGCAATAACAAAATATGTCCACTCGCTAATCTAAGGTGATATTCTCCCACTGCAACAGATCCACACTTGATCCGTTGCCAACCCTGAGAGTCATATCACATTTTCTCAAAACTCCACGGCTTCTCAGCGTCTGCAAAGAATTACAGATGTGAGATCCTGATCCGATATCCAATACCCAGAAAGTAGAGTCAATAGAGAAACATTTTTCAATCATGAACACACCTGAAACCAAAACCACAACTTACTTCGTGTCTTGATTTTCGGCTTTTAAAGCCCGGTAATCTTTCTTCCAATGTCCTTTCTTATTACAATAGAAACATTCATCCTTTGTTGCTGATCCCCCAATCTTATCATTTCTCTTTCCCTGCACCTTCTGCACACCTCCTTTCGGTTTAGTGGGGGCCTTCTTCTTCTTCCCATCGGCCTTAGCCTTGGATTTAGAGGAAGAAGATTCCCCAACAAACAGAGCAGGTGTTTCCTTGGTTTTCTTTAAGGTGCCTTCCGCAACCCTTAACATATTGAGGAGCTCAGGAAGTATAACTTCTGTCTTTTGCATATTGAAGTTCAATACGAATTGGGTATAGGTGAATAGAAGGGACTGCAGTTTCAAGTCGGTATACAATTTATTCTCCAACGTAGTTCCTAGGTCCGCGAGCGCTTTGATAAGAGTAATCATCTTATGTACGTGGTCCCCTATAAATGACCCGACAACCAACCTCACCTGAAATAACTTCTTCGAGGTCTCATATCTTACAATACGAGATTGCTCTTCATATAAATTTTTGGTATGAAGGAAGATGGAAGTAAGGTCCATCTTCTCGTGCCACCTCTGATATTCATTATCCATGGAGGCTGGCATGAGTCACTTGGCTGTCACGCAATCAAGATCCCAAGTCTTACGGACCTCAATGTCCGCGACTGAGAATTCTGGACCCGGAACAGGTAGCTTTAGCTGTGAGGACATATGCAACCTTATCATAAATAAGGGTCATGTGGACGTTCCTTAGCCAGTCTTTATAGTTTGATCCAGTCAGTTTGTTTTTATCTAGTATAAACTTAAGTCCCATCATGGTCGCTGTAATTAGGAGAGAGAGAAAAGAAACACTCATCATATGCTCTTGCAAGTTTAAATTAGTTATTAGTTTATCTAAATAGGATGGCTCCCACTATTTCCTCGAATTCTCCTTCAAATCCTAAATGAAGAATTAGTCGAGATTAATCGCACCCTACAAGTTCGCTTATTTTTCGGCTAGGCTAGTGTTGGTACTTCGGAGGGAGGTCTCCCGTGCTTTCGCACAGACCCAATTAAATAACTTCGTTTTCCCAGAGGTATAACCCTGTTAACACCTTTCTAGACACCCACTTGATTAGCTAATTGCGAAGTGAAAAACTCTCCTGAAGAGTAGCTGATACTCACAGTAGGATCGGTACCCAACTATCATTATGTGATAATTTTGAAGGAAGCCTACCAAAACTACTGTTCCCCGCCGAAAGACGAGCGAAGACGCGGAGGAAGTCTCGCTTGAATTTCGGGGCAGATGCTAATTGGTGCTATCCGTCCACCTCTTCGAAGATGCCAAGTTGATTTATGGCACCATGTATCGAAGGTTTAAACGGATGCGACCGATTTAGCAGACTTCGTCAGATTCCCACTCGTTTGAGGGGTTTTTATCACGCCCCGCTTCCCAATATACTGTGAAGTGGATGCGACGAGGCCCGCTACGTATATACTCAGAAGTACATACGCTAAGCGTAAATAAGCAATATAAAGTAAATCACAAGAGACGAAAAATATAGAAATAACAGCAACTTTTATTAATAACATTCTTTGTACAATGCATGAAAAGAAAATACATCTGGAATGAAAAGCAATGCCTAAACAGTGGCATAACAATAAATAGAAATACTGGAAAGAACAAGGTACAATTATCTAGAGCTCTGGGTCTTCTTGGAACTGCTCCAAATCTTCACCAGTGGGCTCGATCTCAGCTTGGTCCAACGCACCTGACGACATTCAAAGAAGAAAGAAATAGAATGTCGTCAGCGAACATGTCGCTCGGTAAGTCCCAAAGATAAAGAAGAATGAGAATGACAGAGTAACAGTATTTTCTAAAGTATTATATTGTTGAATATTATGGAACATTGTTTAACGCTGTTGTTTGTAGCTTGGTACAGAAGGATGCCAGTGTATACGAGGGGGATCTCTATATGCTTGAGATCAGGGCAAAAGGAAAGTACAAGGAACCGTTATGCCGCGGTACAACAGCAATAAGTTTCAGGTTAGGTGTCTTAATCTGACCACCTCGTGCCACCTTTAACACCTTCCGTACCAATCTACCCCTTAAACCCCGATGTGTTTTAACAGTATTGTTGTAATGGAATATGTAAATTGGGTGACTGACCAAAACCATGATATCAGTAAACATGTTGTAACTGTATAATCAGGTAAATGGAATATCAGGATAATAAATGAATATCCATGGTTTGATTCAGTCAAAATGAATATATTGTTAACTGGATTCAGGGATTCATGTATTCGAATTGTATTAGAATATAAAAGAATATAGATTGACTTGAATCATATTCAAGTCAGGAATAGTCAGGCTCTAACCCGAGTCAGACTAAAAAAAAGACAATATGAAGTTCAATATTACTTAGGGGCCTTATTGTAATTTGTAAAACTTGAGGGGGTTTTATGTAAAAATACTTTTGTATAGTTTTCAAAATACACCTCAAGTATTTAATAATCGTCTTTATTGTTATAATGAATATGAATTTTATTTGTGTTATTCTAGTGAATATATCCTAATAAAAGTATTAATTGTTTTATCTGAAATTCATGGTATTTTAATGTAACTTTTAATCTTTTAATTTTAGAAAAAAATGGAACTTTATCTTATGATAAAATAGGTGTTTAAATGATAATTATATATATATAAACACATGACTAATTTTAAATGAATATTTTATTTTCAAAAATCTCATTTTCCTTAAATATCGTATTTTCAACTTTTCGAGACCGAATGCTCCTTGCGGAGATCTGAATCTCGCACTACTAGCCTGCGGGTGCACGATGAACCGTACTATCCCTAACAGGTTCCCCAAAGGTGGGTTAAAGCGGCACTTTGCTTAGGTTTTATAAATACTTTTCATTTAGGAAAACGGTTTTATAAATCTAGGGTATTTATTTGCAAAAGAGTATAGTTTTCCGTATTTTAGTTATTAGGGTTTCATAAACCAACTAGCCTATTTCTAAGGTCTAAACGATGAGTCATTAGAAGCCGCAAATCGCCTCTTCACCGTCAATTGCAGCCAGGTAAGTGCCAGGTAAGTGGGAGGCTCTCCACTACAAGTAGTGGCCCTAATTAAATAACCACTTGCCTTCGACATACTTGCCTAGACACCATAAGACAGTTTAGATAAACGATCGATGTCCATGACCAATCGTGCTTTCATTTTATAAAAGATTTTATTTAGAAAAGTTTACAACTTAAACCTTTTAATAAAGGTTATAAAGATTATGGTATTTTAGTGAAAAATTTCTGTAATGTCGTATTCTATATTTTGACATTTATCAAGTAGGATTATATTTGTATGTGTGTAGAGGTAGGTCATAACCTCGTGACTTATTTTAAGTTTTAATGATGTTTAGAAGTTAATTATGATATGTTAAACTTGAAGGTATTAAAGCGCAAGAATACGGTATTTGAAAACGTTATCATTTCATGTGTGAAATTTCATTCAAATTGATTTCTATAACTTTAGTGATCAAGATAAACATAATTAGAAGTGAGGGAATTGATTAAACGAAGAAAAATAAACTTCATGGTATTTTTATGAAAAGAATACGGTTTTGCAAAGAAGTTATCATTTCATGTGAGAAAGTTTGATTAAATTGGTTTATGGGTGATTAATGGTCAACATGAATATGGGTAGGTATTATGTATTAGGCGACAAGTGGAAATTTATAGAAAAACCGAATCGAAAATCGGTTTGTTCCGATTTCCGTCGGGTTCCAAAAAGTCGTATTTTTACATTAAAGAAAAGAGAGATAGAAGAGGTGGGACTTACGGGTTTGGACAAGCTAAGGATGCTAAAGAAGTTGGTGGTTGTCGATGCGTCGAAAACGTCGCGAAGGTTCTGATCCGGTCGCCGGAATCCGTCGTCGGTTTCGGCAGCGCTTCGCTTCTCGCTCTTTGCACCGAGTTCTCGAGAATTTGGGAGAGTGGAGTTAGAGTGGTGAGGTGAAATGGTAGAGGGTAGGGGTCTTTATATAGGGCTAGGCTAGGGTTAGGGTTAGGATTAAAAAATATTTTTAAAAAATGTAAAATTCATTAAAAATTCATTAATTTTGGACTTAAAAGAGATTTATTGGAAATTGTGTAACAGTACTGGGAAATTGGACCATGCAGGGGAATTGACCAAGTCAACACGAAACTTTTTCGTGTTGACGACTCGGCCGACCGGCGGCGCCGGCCGATTCGGCCAAGTCAGGGCCGAGTCGGGTCTTGATGGGTGGGGTTTGGTCTGGGGGAGATTTAGGTATAGTTTATTTTTTATAAATTGCAATAAATTGTGAGTTATGGCTGTTTGACCGTTTGACTTCACAAAAATTTAAAGCAAAAGGATAATAAAAAATATGTGGGGCATGAGATTCGAACTCTGGTGGCTTGGTTCAGCAGTGCAAGGTATTACCAGTGAGCTATAAGCTCCTTCTTGTAATTATTGTAAGGAATTAGATACTTAAATTGTTTCCAGTAACATCAATACTCCAAGTATACACTATATTTAAAGCAAATTTTTGGTATACAAAATTGGAGTTGTTACAATCTACCCTCCTTACAAAAATTTCGTTCTCGAAATTTACAACTTTTATTTAAGGACTAATTTACAAAAAGGTGCGGATATCTTGCACGCATCTCATCCTCCCTTTCCCACGTGGATTCTCCTGGAGTGTCTTTCCTCCACATTACCCGGACCAAATTAACTTCTTTGTTCCGAAATGTCTTCACTTTCCTGGCCAGGATCTCCACAGGTTGTTGCCCACACAATCTGCTGCCGTATCTCAAAGATCCGTCTTCATGGATGATGAAATCTGTTCTGAGTCCATTCTCCACTTGTTCTCTGATCTTTTGCAACTTAGCATCGCTGGCTTGAGCTGCTTTGATCTGATTGACAATAGTTGATTGAACTTGTAGATTCATCAAATTTGAAACATCACCTGGCATGACTAGTTTGATCTCCATCTGATGTAGGTCTTGCTGAAGCTTCCACTGGGCGGTGAGATTCATTGCTAATGGTTGGCGACTAAGAGCATCAGGTACTACGTTCACCTTTCCTGGATGATATTGCAAATTGATGTCAAAGTCCGCCATAAGTTCTAACCATCTTCTCTGCCGCATATTCAATTCCTTCTGAGTAAACACATATTTCAGACTTTTGTGATCTGTGTAAATGTTCACTCGTTCACCAAGTAAGTAGTGGCGCCAAATCTTGAGAGCAAAAATAACGCCTGCCAACTCCAAATCATGCGTCGGATAATTGCGCTCATGAGTCTTCAGTTGTCTTGAAGCATAAACCAAAACCTTACCGTGCTGATGTAGAACACATCCTAATCCCTTAGCGGATGCATCGCAATGCACTTCGAATCCTCCAGATTGATCCGGTATGACGAGAATAGGTGCAGATGTCAGTCTTGACTTCAGTTCTACGAAAGCTTGCTCGCATGCTTCTGACCACACAAATTCTTCATCTTTTCGTGTGAGCTTGGTCAGGGGTGTTGCTATCTTCGAAAAGCCTTCAATGAATCTTCTGTAATATCCAGCTAAACCCAAGAAACTCCGAATATCCTTCACTGACTTTGGTGTAGGTTATTCGCTGACTGCTGAAACTTTTGCTGGATCCACAGAAATTCCTTCTCCTGATACGATGTGTCCAAGGAAACCAACTTGTTTTAGCCAAAACTCGCACTTGCTGTATTTGGCATAAAGCTTATGTTGTCGAAGAGTTTCCAGGACAATTCGTAAGTGCTCCGCATGCTCTTTCCGGTTCTTAGAATATACCAGGATGCCATCGATGAAGATGACAACGAACCTGTCTAAATACTCCCGGAAAACTTGGTTCATAAGATTCATGAAGATTGCTGGTGCATTCACTCCAAATGGCATTGCTAAAAATTCATAATGCCCATAGCGAGTTCTGAAAGCTGTTTTGTGAATATCAGCTTCCATGACCTTCACTTGATGATAACCTGAACGAAGATCTAGTTTAGAGAAGACGCAAGATCCACTTAGCTGATCGAATAAATCATCGATGCGCGGGAGTGGATACTTGTTCTTTATAGTAACTTCGTTCAAGGCCCTATAGTCGATGCACATTCTGTATGAACCTTCTTTCTTCTTCACCAATAGTACAGGTGCTCCGCAACTTGAGGTGCTGGGATGAATCCATCCTTTCGCCAGTAATTCGTCCAACTGTGTTCGAACTTCCTTCAATCCTTCTGGACTTAGTCTATACGGTGCTTTGATCACTGGTTGTGCTCCTGGTACTAAGTCAATACAGAATTCAAGAGCTCGATCGGGAGGCAAACCTGATATATTGTCAGGGAATACATCATCGAACTCTCGAACTACCTCCGGTCTTGATTCTTCCTCTGCATGAGCTGCTTCAACTACTGCTTTCCTTGGCTTTGCTTTGTAAGTACTTGGCTCCAGGGTACGATCTCCACTCTTGAAATAGAAGACCGGATGTTCTGGAATCTCGAATACTACCCTCCTTTGACGACAGTCGATGGTAGCATAAAAGGTTCCAAGCCAGTCCATTCCTAGAACCACATCGAAGTTTGGTATGTCCAGTACCTTGAAGTCAGTGTAAAACTCTCGACTGCAGACGACAACTGGACACATGATGTATCCTATAGTTGCCTTTAGAACACCATTTCCAGAACTGACGTTCCAGCTGGATACAAGCGGTGAGACTGGAATCGCATGGGTTCGAACAAACCGTTGCGACATAAAGCAGCGGGATGCTCCAGTATCAAACAGTGCAAGTGCAGGTAGTAAAGCTACTAGGATTGTACCTAAGTTATATGGGATAGGTTTTAGGTATAGGGAAAGTGTGTAGGTAAACAAGACTAAAAGATAAGTTTGAGAAAGAAAGTTTACCGGTAATGACTTGGCCAGTGGCCTCAGCTTCTTCCACAGACATCATGAAAACCTGGCGCTTCGGCACATTCCTCCTGGCCTGAGGAGCATTCCTCGGAGCGTTCATTTGAGCTTGATGGAACTGTCGAGGAGGTGGTGCAGCTTGTGGTCCCCTGGGTGGTGCAGGCAGTGCAAGTCTGGTAGCAGGTGCCTGAAGAGCTGGTCGCTGCTGATAGGTATTTGCTGGCCTGGGTGCAGCAACTGAGTTCTGCCTTTAGGGATAAGATCCAATATCATGAGTGGCTGAACCGCAGACTAAGAAGAGACGATTGGCTCGACGGCAGTCCTTCATCATATGTCCAGTTCTCTTGAAGTAAGTGCAAAAGGCTGGGCTAGGACGATGAGTTGGTACTCCGGGTCGCCTTGGCACGAAGGGTGGTCTGGACGTGGCTCCACCTGCCATCTGGTTAGCAAGGCGCTTGACTCCTACAGACTGAGATCTGCCCCTCTCTTTTATCACTGCCTCATAACTGCGGGCAGCTTCTAGGGCTTTCTCATGAGTCAAAAACTTTCCTGTGGCTAGGGCAGCCTTAATCTCTGTGTCCAAGCCTTGCTGAAAATGACGGGCTCTGATCTCGTCCGTCGGTATCAGATGTGCCGTGAATCTGTTCAATGATTGTGTTAGCTGTGTAGTATGTGATATTTAGAATTGAACTATTATGACATATCTTACCGGCTCAACATAGTGAACTCAGCATCGTATTCATCTACTGATTTCTCCTACGTTGATCCTTGCTGTAGATGAATAAACTGCCGCTCCATAGCGAACCTGGCAGTCACAGGGAAATATTTCGCGTCAAACTTCTCGCGAAAGGTCTTCCATTCAATCGGTTGCGCAAGACGGCTTTCTTCCATCTTCCACCAATTGCGAGCATTATCCGTGAGCTGTAGCTTCGCTACACAGACCCAAGCGTTATCTGGCACTTGAGCTGCTGCCAGATCGTCTTCGATGCTTTGTGCCCATTCTTCTGCTTCGAGAGGGCTTCCTTTACCTGAGAATTGCTTTGGGTGCAAAGCTCTGAATTGCTTTATTCCCGGTGCATCTGTCTCAGGACGACTCAGAAGTTGTTGCTGTCCCTCGAGAAGACTGCGGATCGCATCGAATAGTATCGTTTGCTCAGTAGGTGGTGCCGGAACAACTGGTGTGAGAGGTAGTGCTGGAGGGGTGTTGTTGACGTTGGTGCTGGTGTTATTCGGGGAATCCATAACCCTGAAGAAAAATTTGGATTATGACAGATTCAAATACATGAAATGATAAGATTCAAGGAATAGAGATTTGCAAGATTCAAAGAACATGAATTGTAAAGAATGTTTTAGTTGCTGGTTCTTGTGTTATATTGCTTAGGTTGTTCACGCAGACCAGAACTGCATGACAGGGATTTATACAGCTCTGACCTGCATGGGCCACCAACAAAACCTGTCACGCCCCGCTTCCCAATATACGGTGAAGTGGACGCGACGAGGCCCGCTACGTATATACTCAGAAGTACATACGCTAAGCGTAACTAAGCAATATAAAGTAAATCACAAGAGACGAAAAATATAGAAATAACAGCAACTTTTATTAATAACATTCTTTGTACAATGCATGAAAAGAAAATACATCTGGAATGTAAAGCAATGCCTAAACAGTGGCATAACAATAAATAGAAATACTGGAAAGAACAAGGTACAATTATCTAGAGCTCTGGGTCTTCTTGGAACTGCTCCAAATCTTCACCGGTGGGCTCGATCTCAGCTTGGTCCAACGCACCTGACGACATTCAAAGAAGAAAGAAATAGAATGTCGTCAGCGAACAGGTCGCTCGGTAAGTCCTAAAGATAAAGAAGAATGAGAATGAAAGAGTAACAGTATTTTCTAAAATATTATATTTGTTGCGCCACAGCAGCGCCCCGGCCGTCTATCCGAGGCCAAAATGCGGAATCAAAATTTTCTTAACTTTTAAACTGGCGCTACCGCGGACAATATACCCGGATCGTAACCATTAACCGATACTAGCTAACAAGAGAAAGGGTGAGAGATATACCGAGTGATCCGAGTCCTCCGGTCTTCTCGTCGTCGTCCCGATCTCCCGCGGAAACTCCGGTCGTCGCATCCTTGCCGGAAGGGCACCACATCGTCTGCATCTTAGACGGGCTCCCACCTCAATACCGAGGCAACTCGGGCGCGAAGTTGGCTAGCCGACGCGCCTAAGATTTGCTGTAGAATGTGTGGTGCTTTGTCTCTTTGGGGTTATGTTGCCTTGATGGAGGAATGAGGTTGGGAAATGAACTTCGGGATTTTGGTAGCAATGGAAAAATGAGATGGATGATTGATTTTCCACACCAAATGAAATGAGCCTCTCTCATTTTTCTCCTCTCCTCAAAGTTGTGGCCGGTCCCTTCAAAATGAGAATGGTGGAGGGATATGAAACAAAATCAAGAGGGAGGTGAGTGTAGGAGAAAGAGAATGGTGACCATATCAAAAGCAAAGCTCACATCACTAAACAAATCAATCCTAATCCTTTCTCATCACCATAAAGCAAAAGAAAAGACTAAGAAAGCATCTCATCATGAGAAACTATCATGATGCCACCAATATGCAAGATACCCCCTCCACAAATGTTATTTGCAAACTTGCAAATAACCCCCTCCATCGGAAAAGTCCGGCCGGGAAAGAACAAAGGAAAACCGGCCGGAACGGAATGCAAACTGGCAACTCCAGAAAACTGGTCCCGTAATAAATTACAGGAAAACCCCGATACTGTGCATACACACCCGCATCTGTATTCTGACCGGATACAAATGCAATGAGACAAAATCTACACTGTACTAAACTAGGACCGGCTTAAACCAAAGCCGGCTAGTAAAATCCGTTCGATCCTGATCCGTGCAATACCGCACGTATCTGATCGAACCCTGCCATATATCCATACGGCCACTAGTACAAACCGTCCGATCCTGATTCGTGCAATACCGCACGTATCTGATCGGACCCTGCCATATCTCCATAAGGCCTCTACAGCGTTTCGCCCGAAAGCTTGAGTAACTGTAAGTGTGGCGGACTCTAAAGACTCGTCAATACTATGGCTGTGGATTTAACCACTAGCACGTCAGAGGTATTAGCCAATACGTGACGGGCCACCAGCTATTGACCAAAAGGGATGTCGATGAGCGAACTCATCCTGACACCCTACTGAGCCTGTCAGTGACAATATCCGTACAGTCCGGTCCGTTCGTCTATGAGCATCGCATGTCGGGCCTAGGGGGTTGGTAAAAGTCAGACCCCCAAAAGCGGTACAAGTCGTGTCGGAGTGTAGCCCAGAACACCCTGAGATACTACTGGAATACCTACCAGTAAATCTCCTTCCTCGGCCGAGGGCTTTGTGTAATGGCTCTCCTAGACACAGCGCGACCTCACCCCCAATACCGGGAGAGACGAACCCCTGAAGATCCGCTCACTGCCTCCATGTGGCTCGGGACTGTACCCAACTAAAACCTGTTTGCTCGACTCCTTTGAGCCGTGGTAGGGTAGTAATCAAAGTACAGTGGGAACTCACACGAGACAAATGACGATCCCCAGGTCGATGAACTAACCTGTACACATGTCATCAGGGAACTGCTATCTGACGTCAGGTATAAGACCAACTAGCATGTTCCCGGCGAGTCCTGTCCGGTGTACTCATAACCCAATGAGCACCTGTATACATCTTAGGTGAACCAACTGACACCAGTGGCTTGTGAGACCGGCCACCGCCCCTCGTCGAGGTCTCGACTGTATACACTAGTCTACTCTGGAGAATCGATGCCCTGTCTCGAAACTCCCACGACTAGGGACCTTTTAAGGATGTGCTTATAGACCACCAGCTCTCACGTATATGATCGCCATCATACTGCCGGCAGTCAAGCAAGAATCCTAGGGGCTCTATTAGCGTGTAATAGCGACCTGTAAGGTCACCTGAAGCAGTATACGATGATAAAGGTAAACCAGATAGCATACTATCATCCCGAGTAAGATTGTCCTACCGGGATAGGTCCTCCCTCAATCATTGCAATCACGTGCCTGTGATCCAATAATTGACTCTGAGGGCACTATCTCCAACAATATTGTTGAATATTATGGAACATTGTTTAACGCTGTTGTTTGTAGCTTGGTACAGAAGGATGCCAGTGTATACGAGGGGGATCTCTATATGCTAGAGATTAGGGTAAAAGGAAAGTACAAGGAACCGTTATGCCACGGTACAATAGCAATAGGATTCAGGTTAGGTGTCTTAATCTGACCACCTCGTGCCACCTTTAACACCTTCCGTACCAATCTACCCCTTAAACCCCGATGTGTTTTAACAGTATTGTTGTAATGGAATATGTAAATTGGGTGACTGATCAAAACCATGATATCAGTAAACATGTTGTAACTGTATAATCAGGTAAATGGAATATCAGGATAATGGATGAATATCCATGGTTTGATTCAGTCAAAATGAATATATTGTTAACTGGATTCAGGGATTCATGTATTCGAATTGTATTGGAATATCAAAGAATATAGATTGACTTGAATCATATTCAAGTCAGGAATAGTCAGGCTATAACCCGAGTCAGACTAAAAGAAAGATAATATGAAGTTCAATATTACTTAGGGGCCTTATTGTAATTTGTAAATCTTGAGGGGGTTTTATGTAAAAATACTTTTGTATAGTTTTCAAAATACACCTCAAGTATTTAATAATCGTCTTTATTGTTATAATGAATGTGAATTTTATTTGTGTTATTCTAGTGAATATATCCTAATAAAAGTACTAATTGTTTTATCTGAAATTCATGGTATTTTAATGTAACTTTTAATCTTTTAATTTTAGAAAAAAATGGAACTTTATCTTATGATAAAATAGGTGTTTAAATGATAATTATATATATAAACACATGACTAATTTTTAATGAATATTTTATTTTCAAAAATCGCATTTTCCTTAAATATCGTATTTTCAACCTTTCGAGACCGAATGCTCCTTGCGGAGGTCTGAATCTCGCACTACTAGCTTGCAGGTGCACGATAAACCGTACTATCCCTAACAGGTTTCCCAAAGATGGGTTGTAGCGGTACTTTGCTTAGGTTTTATAAATACTTTTCATTTAGGAAAACAGTTTTATAAATATAGGGTATTTATTTGCAAAAGAGTATAGTTTTCCGTATTTTAGTTATTAGGGTTTCCTAAACCAACTAGCCTATTTCTAAGGTCTAAACGATGAGTCATTAGAAGTCTCAAAACGCCTTTTCACCGTCAATTGCAGCCAGGTAAGTGCCAGGTAAGTGGGAGGCTCTCCACTACAAGTAGTGGCCCTAATTAAGTAACCACTTGCCTTCGACACACTTGCCTAGACACCACAAGACAGTTTAGATAAACGATCGATATCCATGACCAATCGTGCTTTCATTTTATAAAAGATTTTATTTAGAAAAATTTACAACTTAAAGCTTTTAATAAAGGTTATAAAGATTATGGTATTTTAGTGAAAAAGTCCTGTAATGTCGTATTCTATATTTTGACATTTATCAAGTAGGGTTATATTTGTGTGTGTGTAGAGGTAGGTCATTACCTTGTGACTTATTTTAAGTTTTAATGATGTTTAGAAGTTAATTATGATATGTTAAACTTGAAGGTATTAAAGAGCAAAAATACGGTATTTGAAAACGTTATCATTTCATATGTGAAATTTCATTCAAATTGATTTCTACAACTTTAGAGATCAAGATAAACATAATTAGAAGTGAGGAAATTGATTAAACGAAGAAAAATAAACTTTATGGTATTTTTATGAAAAGAATACGGTTTTGCAAAGAAGTTATCATTTCATGTGAGAAAGTTTGATTAAATTGGTTTATGGGTGATTAATAGTCAACATAAATATGGGTAGGTATTATGTATTAGGTGACAAGTGGAAATTTATAGAAAAACCGAATCGGAAATCGGTTTGTTCCGATTTCCGTCGGGTTCCAAAAAGTCGTATTTTTACATTAAAGAAAAGAGAGATAGAAGAGGTGGGACTTACGGGTTTGGACAAGCTAAGGATGCTAAAGAAGGTGTTGGTTGTCGATGCGTCGAAAACGTTGCGAAGGTTCTGATCCTGTCCGGAATCCGTCGTCGGTTTCGGCAGCGCTTCGCTTCTCGCTCTTTGCACCGAGTTCTCGAGAATTTGGGAGAGTGGAGTTAGAGTGGTGAGGTGAAATGGTAGAGGATAGGGGTCTTTATATAGGGCTAGGCTAGGGTTAGGGTTAGGATTAAAAAATATTTTTTAAAAATGTAAAATTCATTAAAAATTCATTAATTTTGGACTTAAAAGAGATTTATTGGAAATTGTGTAAAAGTACTGGGAAATTGGACCATGCAGGGGAATTGACCAAGTCAACACGAAACTTTTTCGTGTTGACGACTCGGCCGACCGGCCGAGTCCGGCCGGCGGCACCGGCCGATTCGGCCAAGTCGGGTCTTGATGGGCGGGGTTTGGTCTGGGGGAGATTTTGGTATAGTTTATTTTTTATAAATTGCAATAAATTGTGAGTTATGGCTGTTTGACCGTTTAACTTCACAAAAATTTAAAGCAAAAAGATAATAAAAAATATGTGGGGCATGGAATTCGAACTCTGGTGGCTTGGTTCAGCAGTGCAAGGTATTACCAGTGAGCTATAAGCTCCTTCTTGTAATTATTGTAAGGAATTAGATATTTAAATTGTTTCCAGCAATATCAATACTCCAAGTATACACTATATTTAAAGCAAATTTTTGGTATACAAAATTGGGGTTGTTACAGTTTTTGATTATGGGGAAGCTCTTCCCTGCAGGCGCAAGACCCTGCAGTTAATTACGTTACCGCATCGCAGCAACAACTTTCTCCTTCTCCAGATGGTCACTTCGTGTCGTGTATGTTTGTTTTGTTTTTGGTTGCCCGTGGACTGTGTACGGAGACTAATTTATGTTGTCGCTCGTAGGGCGTGGATTAGTTCAAATCCGTATCTTCTTAGATTTGGGTTTTGGGTTGCGTTTAAGGATACGTTAGTCTCATTTAAGACTAAGATCAACTTAAACGTTTGTTAAGGATACGTTACTCTAATTTTAGACTAAGATCGACTCAACGTTTGTTAAGGACACGTTAGTCTAATTTTAGACTAAGATCAACTTAACATGATCATTTAGATCCAGCAAAAGAGTATTTGAACTCTATTGTTTAGTTTAGGGACATTGCGGTCGATTACCAGTTTAAGGACATAGTGGTCCAAGGTTAAGGACATCACCCCACAGTCCAGGTTAAGGACATCATTGTCCATGGGCTTAAGGACCCCACAGTCCAGGTTAAGGACATCGTAGTCCATGGACTTAAGGACCCCACAGTTCAGGTTAAGGACATCGTAGTCCATGGGATCATCGTAGTCCATGGGATTAAGGACCCCACAATCCAGGTTAAGGACATCGTAGTCCATGGGCTTAAGGACCCCACAGTCCAGGTTAAAGACGTCATAGTCTATGAAATGTATGGTTGTCGGGACCCGTCACCTCTCTGAAGACGTTGAAGGATTACAACGACAAATATCAGAGGAGTAAAGAGATGTACCCTCGAACCGGTATGAGTTGGTTAAAAGATCTGTAGTCCAATTTTGGACTAAGATCTGTTGAATATTCATGAGCAGGTGGGCTCAGTTCAATATAAATTGAGGACCTATGGCTAATATTGGGCTAAGTCCAAAAAGATTAAAATGTTTAACATTTTATTATTCTGGGCTATTGAGTCTTTATTTGGGCTTGGTCCTTTTAATAATGCTGAGCATTGGATCCTGACATTTTTTTGTCTTGTATGGAATGCATAGCATTCATCAGAACAATGTGTGTTCTGACAGCGCGCCAGGCGCTTTGCGTCAATTAAAGAGCACATTGCGCTTCTGCCAAGTAGCGCACACGAAAAGGATACGTGTCGCGCTTGGCGCTAAGCACCAGATGATGGGCGCATTGTGCCAGTTTATGAGCGCGTTGCGCTAGTTTAGTAGCGCACAAGTGAGTGACACGTGGCGCGCTTGGCGCTGAGCGCCAGCCCATGAGCACAGTGCGCTGTTTCAGAAGCGTAAAGTGCAAGTTGCATATGTGGTTGACACGTGGCATGTTTTGGCGCTGAGCGCCAGTCCGAGGAGCGCAAAAGCGCAATTCAAGAGTGCAAGGCACTTTTCAATAGCGCAAAGCGCATTTGATCAAATTTATGATATGTGAACAAATTTATGTTCTTTTTAAAGGAAGCTTTGCCTCAAGATTCAAGAACAACAGTTTTTATTTTAGGAAGGGTTTTGCCTTTGTAGATCAATGATCTGTGTGAAGAATATGTTCTTCTTTATTATGTGATGAGATCTTTTGATCTCTTTATGAAAGACCTTGGTCTTTATAGATCTATGATCTTTTAAGAAAATAATTCTTCTGTTTTAATGAGATGATTTCATCTCTTTGTCCAAGAATCATTTTTTTTACCTTGAAGAAATGATCTTCTTTCAAGAGCTTGCTCTTTTTTTTTGAGTTTTCTCAAAATTTGTAGGGGGGTTTCTCTATATCAGACTTGAAGTCTTAGGGACTTTATATAGGGCAAATTGATTTGTTAAATTAGTTAAAGAGATCTTTCTCTGATTGATTTGGGGACGTTTCCCCACCGTTGGATATTTGATCTTAGGGCTTCTGTTTTACAGAAGGCAATCTTCTTGTTTTTAACAAGATTGGAAAGATCTTTCCATAACAGAATTTAATTCTGATTAATCAATGATTTATCACTATTAGATCTTTTGATCTAACGGTGGGGAATTTTTAATTCCAGCGCTAGCGCACCCGTACATTGCACGTGGTGCGCTGCTCCGAGCGCAGCGCACTTTGCGCTAGCGCACCTACGTTTGACACGTGGCGCACAGCGCAGCGCAGCCTACGCTAGCGCACCCATGTTTGACACGTGGCACGCAGCGCGCCTAGCGCTAGCGCACTCAGGGTGCATTGCCTAGGGCGCAGCGCACCTGGCGCTAGCGCATCCGTGTTTGACACATGGCGCGCAGCGCGTCTAGCGCTGAATCTGAAGCGTTGTTTCAATTTTTGAATTTTTAAAACAGAGCTTTGCTCTGATCGGGGAAAAAAATGCCCCCCACCGTTGCGCTCACGTGGCGCACACGTGAGTGCAGCGGTGGCAGCATCTGAGCCCTTGGATCAACTCAGAAGTTGAAGAGGCGGTTTAATGCCTATAAATAGGACATTTGGTCCCTTAGATGATTTTCATCTTCTTTCTTGAGAATTTTTATTCAGAGCATTGCTCTTCAGAACTTTTCAAGAGTCAGAACTCTATCAAAACTTAGGTAAAGTTTAAATTTTTTTAATGAATTAGGGTTGTACCCATTAACAAAGGCTTACTCTTCATAGATCTTTGATCTAAAGAAAACCCATTTAAGGTTTCATTTAGCAGAGCTTTGCTCTCATGAACTCATAGATCTAAAGGGATCTTTTCTTGGGGTTTCTTAGCCCATGAATCAGAGCCCTGCTCTTTTGATAACATGTAGATTTCTTAATCTTTGATGAAGAGCTCTTAAGAGTTTGTTCATGGATCTTGAAGATCCTAAAAAATTTTAATTCATAAAAATTAATTTTAATTAATTCTTGATGGATTTTTCCATCATCATTACAGAGCCAGGCTCTTAAGGCATCTTATTCCTTCATGATTAGAGTTTGACAAGTGTCACTCTGTCATAGAGCATTGCTCTCAAAGGGAGATTTTCTCCTTTTCCCGAGGGATCTCTCATTTAATGAGAATTTTTCTGAGGATTTCCACATTTAATTAACAGTTTCATCCAATGATGAGGCAGTTTTATTAATTGATGCCTTGTCATCTAGATTTTGTGGGTCCCCCTTTGGTCCCCTTTCCACTGCATTGCAGTGTGGTACAAATTTTAAAGTACCGAGTGTCAAAATTTAAAATTAAATTATAGCACTGACAGTTGACTTCTGTCCCCCTTTTTTGCAGGCGACATGTCTTTCGATGCTACGTTTCCGTTCTTCCGTTCAGAGGGAGGATTCCCTGAGCCACCTGTGGACCGGGAGGTTCTCGCGCTCATCAAAGACCGTGATCTGGAACACAAAAATCATCACTTGTGGGGTAGATGGTACGACCAGATTATTAGAGGTCGTCGAAGCTTCTCTTATGCGATGCCTTCGGAGCCCATCTCGGCGATCCCGTATGCAGATGCACCCCCCGGTGAACTATGCCGTGGAGATTGTTAATTGGACTTCGGAGGGTCTTCTTCAACCTTCGATCGCCGCCGTACCCATGCAGCCGGCGGCGACTTTGGATACCCTGGGGCGGCGCATATGTCAAGGTGAGTCGCGCCCTTGGGGACAGCCCTACAACATCGGGCTAACTCCCCGTCATCCGGCCGGGTACTTGCAGTGGGCCCGGTACATCTTGTCGGCGAAGAAATCGCAGCTGTTGAGGCTTGGGGTATACCCTGCGGTCTACACGTCATTGTTCCAATATTCTGCATCTCCCACGTGGTGGGTTAAGGCGTTCTTGGAGCAGTGGAACATCCCGGCCCATACCTTCCTTCTACTGGACAGAGAGGTCTCCATTTCCTTGGAAGAAATCGCCGAGGTTTCTGGTCTACCGGTCAGGGAGGAGCACTATGAGGAGATGCTTCCTCCGGATGAATACGTTTTTGCCACCAAGCCAGTGGTGATGGGCCTCACGCTTGAGAACGCCATTCAGCACCAGTTCCCCAGCCTGATAAAGGTGTTGAACCTGTACGAGAGCCTCTTCCTTGAATCCGGAGGCCTGGGGGTCAGTTTTGCGGACTTCATTGCCCGGTTTCTTCGCCTTGAGATTTTGTCGCGACGAGGCGAAAAGTTTGCTAAGCTCGATGATCCCTTCGGCTTAGGCTTGGACCGTCAGCCGGTACTGGAAGCTGATCAGAAGGGCTTCTTTCTTCCTGACGCTGCGATCATCCCTCTGTCAGAAATTGCCGCCCCGGGCATTGACGAGGAGGCGTTCTTTCTTGGGTTTCTTGGGTTATGATTGAGTTGGTTCGCGCTCCCTATGCATCCTCGTTACATGAGGCCTTCCGTCTTCTATCCCGCGCATCGCATGGTTGCCGGAATATAAGTGGCCATCGGGATCGCCGGGTTAGCCCACTTATACCATGGTCTTAGCGTAGCGGCGGATACCACCAACCGGGGGTGCATCCTGCCAACTTCCCGTTGCATTACTTCACTTCATGCATGGAACTGCACGTGCTCGGGGTCTTTGGCATTCACAAGAGACCTTCGTTTTACGAGAGATGCAACTTCTCTCGGATTATGCGGCTGGTTGACGCCTCCATCGTGAGTCCGTCACAGCGGGAAACTAGGGGCTTGCTCCTTCGTTCGCACACGGTCGGAGATGGTATGTCTTTCACAGACAAAGTCTTGACCATCGACTAGGAAACTTCGAAGGCGGTGCTGTCACTGCAAGACATTTTTAAGGACGGTGCCTCCGTGTTAAAAGCCCGAGAGATTCTTCATTTATACTCCATTAGGCCGGGCTTTCTTGTATTCAGGCAAAATGATGCGGCGCTATTCATGAGATACAACCCCCATCGTTTTCCTCAGCAGCTGAGTTACAATCAGGGAGTCCCGCTGGAGGCTTTCTTGGTAGAACCTGTCGCTGCCGAAGAGGGAATGCGGGGTGCACTGCATCATTTCATGCGCTTGAACACAGGGTCCAACTTCTTTATCAGGGAATCGAGCTGCGTCCCAAAGCCCCTTAATGTGTACATAGCGTGGTATCAGCATTCAATGGGTGCCGTCATCAGGGAGGAAAAGCGATTACTGCTTGATCGTAAAGGTGCAGTGCTGGATGGTGATCAAAATGTTCCTTTGAAGCGATGAAACATTGTTCGTCATCCCCTGAGAGAGGTCACTGTAGTTGTGCCTCCACACGTGCTAAGCCCTACGCGCGGGTTGCCCCCATCCAGCGCGCCTGAAAAAGAGGTGGCTGCCGCGTCCCCCGAGTCGGACGTAGGAAAAGAAATTGGGACTCGTCATCCAAAGGCGTCTACCAAACACAAACTCGTGTCATCATCCACCAGCGCCCGTCCTCAGATGAAAAAGAAGCAAGTACTTTCTTTGGACACCATATTAGGCTCGACGCCCTCTGCTCCGTCTAGCGAAGGCTTAAGCGAATATGAGACCAACAAGGGTTTATTCGGGATGCTCGATGATACCGATTTGGAGGTTGCCATTAAAGCTTCCAAACAGTCGGCCACCCTCGAAAAAGAATTAGCCGCCCTTACGCAGTCAGGTATACTTTATCCTTATCTCTCCGCTGTTTATTTCACTCTTCTTTTTTTATCATGCTTTGACTGACGCCTCCTGTTTTAACAGGTGCCTCTACAGAAGAAACCATTGTCGCTTCGCTTAAAACCTTTGAAGAGGAGGAAAGGCTTCACTTGAACGACTGATGATGGATACCATAACGGTTCCGGAGGTAAAACCTAGCTCTGATGATAATGTCCCCTTGGCGTAGGTCCTGAAGAAGTCTTCCCTCTCTGTCAAAACCGAGAAGAAGCTTAGAAAGAAGGCGGCGAGGGAAAAGAAGCGAGCTTCTACAGTCACTGGCTCTGGGCCAAAGCGGGGGAAGAAGACCGTTACTAGTCCACCGGAAGACGGTCTTCTTTTTCCTGGTTCATTTGCCGAGGAAGCCACGCAATTGGCTGGGGCTATAAGACGCTCACAAGACGAATCCGAAAATGTAAGGATCCCGAAGAGTCTTTACCCAGCCGTCATCTTTTATGAAGACCCTCCATGGATACGGGGATTATTCATAGGCCCTCTGGAAGAATGGGGCGAAAGGGCTCTTAAGCAGGCTGTCTCAGCCGACGCCGAGGATGCACTTTCATTGTGGACCGGTAGCCACGAGTCTACTCTCGAACCTCGGCGAGCATACCTCCTCAGGAAGGAGCGTCGGCTTGAACAGGCCATACTAGAAACTCCCTTGCGCATCGGTATGTTCATGTATCTTTTTGTAATATTTTGTATTCCTCGTGTATATATGTGTGTGTGTGTGCGCGCGCGTGCGCGCATATATATATATATATATATATATATATATATATATATATATATATATATATATATATATATATATATATATATATATATCCTCGTACAAACTCTGCAGGGACTTCGGCGATGGGGGAGGATCTGAATTCAAATCGCGCTTTGACTGTAGACCCCGCTAATATCCCCAATGAAACACTAAACAGTGTGGAAGGGGTTGATGCCATTGTTGTTCCTGCGTCGGAGCTTCCCTTGGTGATTCCTGCTCTCCAGGTGATTGCTCCTCCGGAAGAGCCATCTTCATTGGCTGCGGATTCAACGGGTCTCTCTGGGGATGGCCCGGAGACTGCGGGACAGGTAGTCAAGGCCACAGTCGTTCCATTGGAGCTTATAGCGATGGTTACTGTTTCTCCACCGGAAGTTACTATTCTGGCCCACATCCCCGATGATGTGCTCGGGAGCACGGAGGAGGGTGAGGCAGTCGCTGCATCCAGTGATGCCCTTGTTGTGGTCTCGACCGGTGACTTACCAAGTAAATTTCAGGTTATTGCTTTCTATTTTATTCTGCAATCTCTCTTCTACCTTTTCTGACAGTACTTTTATTTTGAATGTAGCTGCGGTGGGCGTTGAGGTTGTGTCACCCGAGGAAGCACCACCAGTTACCGCTTTAACGGTGACTGCCCCTCCATCTTCTCTTATATCTTTTCAAATG
Source organism: Agapanthus africanus (assembly GCA_030015575.1). Taxonomy (NCBI): domain Eukaryota; kingdom Viridiplantae; phylum Streptophyta; class Magnoliopsida; order Asparagales; family Amaryllidaceae; genus Agapanthus; species Agapanthus africanus. The sequence continues at coordinate 125,264 of JASDDO010000238.1, forward strand.
CTGAAAGGTATGAGTTTATGATAAATTTAAATCGGGGACAGCATCTTTCGTGCACTGACCATGTATCATCATGATCTCGCAGGAGTTCTTTTCAATCATTTGTATCAGGTGCTGAACCCGCACTTCTCTTTCCCGTCGGAGATTAGTCCGCCCGCTGGTGTCTGTGAGTATCTTTTCTAACCGATGTCCTTTCTTTAGCAGGTAGTCACATTATTGCTAATTCTTCTTTGCATTGCTTGTAGCCTTATAAATTGAAGGAGGGGACGAGGGTATTGTTGCACCACCGGAACTCCCAGCTCTGTCCCCTATTGCAGCCGGTATAGTAGACTCTTTTGTTCGTATACATTTTTTATTCCTTAAGCCGACATCTGATTGTGATTTGTTTTGTAGCGGTCACATCGACTCCAGCCCCGTCCGAGTTTCGCGTTATAATGCCGGCAGGGCCCTTTTCTCGACGTGCATCCTCGAAAGACGCCGCGAATAGTCTGCGCATGTTGAGCAACTACACCAAGGAACTTGACGTGGAGACTCCCACATCCGCTGCTGATTTTGCTACAGAGGTTAATCCTATGCCGGCGACGCTCATGAACTTTCATAGTGAGGGCGTCGTTGAGTCTTGGGTTAACCATTGCAGGAAGATTGAAGCCTGCCTGCATGAGCTTGAGCTTATGCGTCCCGCCCTTGAGATTCAGGCTTTGAACTTCCAACGGGCCGCACGGGTCGAGCAGAGTGTGTCCTTCCTCCGCTATTTCGAACAAGAAGCGACCTTGAGGCAGAAGGAACGCGAGGAGGCTTCGGATGAATCTGCCCGGCTGCGCGCCCAAGTTAAAGCGAACGCCACGCAACTAAGAGCTGTTTTTGACACCTTGCAGCAATGTATCTCGGACGAGCTTGTATTGAGGCGAAAGCTCGACTCTATCGAGCGGGTTACGCAGAGTCGCGAAGCTGCCCAACGGAAAATCGATGAGAAGATTTCGTTATGCTTGCAGCAAAGGACTCGAATCGAAGCGGAGCTGGCCGCGGCGGCTGATCACGAAAAGGCACTGAAAGGAGTGCGAGAGCAGCTTGCGGACTTGTTGAAAACGTCTCCTTCTCAGTAGCTGCCTTTGTATCAATTACACACTTGTAATCTTTGAATAACATATATCCATTTTTTTATTCTTTTATATGATGTATCTTGTATTCAATTGAGTTCATGAATAAAGACACATTTTTCTTATCTCTCACTGTCGCTTTCTTCTCTTTGCTGTGTTATTGGTACGTCACTCTGGCAAGTGTGGCCTGTAGATAATAAAGAACATTTCATCTTGAACTCTACGAGAGGTAGTGATAGCTTAGGAAGCAGGTTCAGATCTGCTACCTAAGACTTTTCAACTTCATGAGCCGTGAGGGTCTCATAAAGACTTTTTTCCCTACGAGTCGAAAGGATCTCGTAGGTGTATTTTCTTCTTAGGAGTCGTGAGGATTCCTAAGTGCGTTTTCTCTCGAGAGTCATAAGGATCTCACAAGAGAATTTTCCCTCTTACAAGTCGAGAGGACTCGTAAATGGTTGTTTCCCTCCTTATCGAGGTTCGACTTTGGAGAGTGTGGTCTGTGAATAGTATGCAAGAGTCCATTTTGGACTGACTTGCAGGACCCCAGTGCTTAGGAAACAGGTCCTTATCCCCATTGCCTAAGGCTTTTCCCTACGAGTCGAGACGAATCGAGAAGTTCTCGCAAAGACACTAATTTCCTCACGGGTCGAGACGAATCGAGAAGTTCTCGCAAGAATGTCCTAACGTCATAGTTAACCTCTGCTCTTTACGACAGAGGTCCGTTAGGGTCTGTGGTACTAGTTTTTTTTCCGTCGTACCGTAGCGTTGGCTGATGTATTTCTCGATAGGCAATCTTGCTGTTCGAGTAGTCTTGCGACTGTCGTGTCTCTGATCCCTTCGAGGGCTGGACAAGACGTCTTCAAGCAATCCTCCTAGGCAGTTTGACCGTCGGAAGAGCAAGCGTTAGGAATTTTACCATGCCGCTTTTTACTTGAGGTTAGGCTCATATTGGAGAGCCCCGATGAGTCATAACCACTCCGCGCTGGTGTGGGATGATCTCCGATAGTCTTTCAGGTTTTATATGAGTTGCCGTCAAGACCCTGAAGCTAGGAATTTGGCCTTCGCTTCGTTTGCTGGCATTGCGTCTGCTGTATCGAGACGAATGTCGCGGTTGTCTCTAGGTTGCTTGTGAACCGTCGAGATTTGGAACTAGGGATTTTGCCGTGGCTCCGTTGTTTGATTGTCGCGTCTGAATCCTGCTGGAGGAAGAACGCTGTAGTGACATCTCGTCTGCTGTATCGAGACGAACGTCGAGGTGGTGACCACTCCGCGCTGGTGTGGGATGATCTCCGATAGTCTTTCAGGTTTTATATGAGTTACCGTCAAGACTCTGAATCTAGGAATTTGGCCTTCGCTTTGTTTGCTGGCATTGTGTCTACTGTATCGAGACGAATGTCACGGTTGTCTCTAAGTTGTTGGTGAACCGTCGAGGCTTGGAACTAGGGATTTTGCCGTGGCTCCGTTTGGTGATGTTGCGTCTGCTGTAACGAGACGAATGTCAAGGTGATCTCTAGGTTGTCTGTAAGCCATCGAGATTTGGAGCTAGGGACTAAGTCATGGCTCCGTTTAGTGATGTTGTGTCCGAGTCCAGCTGGAATGAGAAGGAACGCTGTTGTTGACATTGCATCTAGTATAATAAGACAAATGCTGAGGTGGAGTTGGGATTTTGCCATCACTCCGCTTTGTTTCGATCATGAGGCCTTTCATTGACGTCACATCTGCATCCTGCTGGACTGTGAAGGAACGCTGTTGTGGACATTGCGTCTGGTGTAATGAGACGAATGCTGAGGTGGAGTTGGGATTTTGCCATCACTCCGCTTTGTTTCGACCATGAGGTCTTTTGTTGACGTTGCATCTGTATCCTGCTGGACTGCGAAGGAACGTCGTTGTTGGCATTGCGTCTGGTGTAATGAGACGAATGCTGAAGTAGAGTTAGGATTTTGCCATCAATCCGCTTTGTTTCGACCATGAGGTCTTTTGTTAACGTTGCATCTGCATCCTGCTGGACTGCGAAGGAATGTCGTTGTTGGCATTGCGTCTGGTTTAATGAGACGAATGTTGAGGTGGAGTTGGGATTTTGCCATCACTCCGCTTTGCTTCGACTATGAGGTCTTTCGTTGATGTTGCATATGCATCCTGCTGGACTACAAAGGAACGCCGTTGTTGGTATTGCGTCTGGTGTAATGAGACGAATGCTGAAGTGGAGTTGGGATTTTGCCATCACTCCGCTTTGTTTCGACCATGAGGTCTTTTGTTGACGTTGCATCTGCATCCTGCTGGACTGCGAAAGAACGTCGTTGTTGACATTGCGTCTGGTGTAATGAGACGAATGCTGAGGTGGTCTCTAGGTTGTCTGTGAACCGTCAAGATTTGGAACTAAGGACTATCCGTGGCTCCGTTTCGTTGTGTCGCTTCCGTACCTTGCTAGCATAAGGAAGAACGCTGTTGTTGGTCTTCTGGGATGCAGATGTGACCGTTGAGATTTGGCTCTCTTTCTGGTGGAGCTTGGTGGGATGATATGGTTCTCTCTTCGTTTGCGCCCCTGGATTGTATACAGGGACTGATGTGATATCACCTGTAGGGCATAAATTTTATTTTTCTCTTTTTTTCTTTCCGCGATGCTCTATCATTTCAGCTTTTATATCGCGAAGGCCGCGATTGCCCAATCATTTCGGCTATTTTTCACGACGCCCAATCATTTCGGCTATCTATTTTATTTTTACTCGCTGCTTTTTATTGCGAGTTGCCCAATCATTTCGGCTATTTTGCATGCATACATTTTTACTTGTTGAATTTGTTTGCAAGTTGCCCCATCATTTCGGCTATTTCGTATGCATGTATGGCTTGCTAGCTTTTTGCTGCAAGCTTAGAATTAGATACCGATTTCGGCATCAGCACTGCTACAACTGGAATATTGCCAAGAGTGAATCATCATTTGCCTCTGTCGATGATGAACAAAGGTGGCTTAGTAAACAGGGTTAAGATCCTGTCGACTAAGGCTTTTGACTTCATGAGCCGTAAGGGTCTCATAAAGGTATTTCTCCCTACGAGTCGTGAGGATCACGTAGGTGCGTTTTCTCCTTAGGAATCGTGAGGATTCCTAAGTGTATGGTCTCTTATAATTCGTAAGGATTTTACAAGAGTGCTTTCTCCTTATAAGTCGAGAGGACATACAAGGGTTGTTCACCGTGTAGACATATCCCTAGTCACGGATAGGACTTTGTTAGGGAAATGTTTATTCGCACCCGTGGATTGTATACAAGGGTCGGCATTGAGCCGCTTGTAGGGCAAAACCGAAGGGGTATGACTACTTAAGAACAGGTTCAGATCCCTGTAGCTTAAGGCTTTTGAATCTTATGAGCCGTAAGGGTCTCATAAGAGGGTTCTCCTTACGAGTCGTGAGGATCTCGTAGGTGTAATTTCTCCTTAGGAATCGTGGGGATCCCTAAGTGTGTTTCTCCTTTATGAGTCGTAAGGATCTCACGCAGGTGATTTCTCCTTACAAGGTCGAGAGGACATTGCAAGTGTCGTTTAACGAGATTGCGCCCTTTCGGGTTTTCACAAAACTCGTCGGTAGTCCTGCTGTTTTTACTCACGGAGCCCTTTCGGGTTTTCATCCGTGACCATTTTACTTGTGGACATATCGTTTTTTTTTACGTCAGCCTGGGGACGGCGCGGGTTGGTAGTAGTTTAACGACGTTTCGGTCAAAGGTCTGAAATTTTTCGGGCAACGTACGATTACGCAACTAGATTTTCTCGCAAATCTTCGCATCTTTTGTGTCGGAGGTGGATTCCTTGAAGAGAAGGCTGAGGGCGATTTCTTCGTCAGAGTCGCTTCCAAAGGTGATAACTTGCGATCCCTTGGTGTCGGCTATGTGACAATTGTAAGTAACTCTTTCGCGCTTATCTGTCGTGCTTTTCTGTTCCCGACGAGCCTTGCGCTTCACTCGTTGAACGTGTCATCGATGGGAAACATATCCCTGCCACCAGTTTTTAAAGGCTATGCACTCCTCGGTAGGGTGTGCAATCCTCTGATGGTATAGGCAGAAATTATGATGCATGTCCGCTTCATCAAGATGTATAACACCAGGGGAATTTCCTTTAAAAGAAGGCAACTTCATTCCTATTGCCAGGGCCCTAGCGAATCGTTTCCTTATTTTAAGCTTGCTTTTGCTGGCGATAGGGATGCTTTGCTCGAGTTGGGTGTCTCGATCTTTTCCTCCAGTCGTCGGAGTTTGGCTTTTTCGAATATAGCCAGTTCACGCTTTCAATTGGCTTTGCTTTTCTGACGGGCTTCGTTCAGTAGCAAGTCGATCATCTCGTCAGACGGTTCTAAGGGTTTTGGCTTCGATCCTGCCCCCGGCTCCTTTATGCTGTCTTCTATCGCCGAGTGCGTTTCTTCATTAGTTAATACCGAATGAGAGATCGTGTGGCAACTCACCACATAGTTCTCAGATTCTTTTGACGAGTCATCCCTGTCGTTATCTCTGTTCTTAAGGATATTGTTGAGAAATTCTTGGAGTGTGACCGGGGTCCGCGCCTTCTGGTTATATTCTTCCAGAGCGTCAATCCGTCTTTGCATGTCTGTGCGCTTGTTATCAAGCTTCACGGGCTTTTGGGTCTTCTTCTTCTTCTTCGAAGACTTTGACGGCTGGGTGCGAGCGCTTTGACTATCACCACCAATTTTCGTAGTTGGGCACGGTTTCAGCATTCCCTCGACGATCTCGGGTTCCAGTGGATTTTTCCACCTGATTACCGGTCACATTTGTAGATCCTTCAGCATTCTTTTCGTCTTTGCCGAAAGAACAACTTCCCATGGGGCTTCCCTTATGAATGAGCACGATGCCCCCGGCACGTCTACTTTTTTAGGGGCATGAGGTTGTGGTAGGCTCACCTTCTAATTTTCGGATAATGCAAACTTGCCTTGTTTGTATTGGTCTTCAATCCAGTCTTTGAAGATGAAGCAATCTTCGATTGGATGGCTTACTGCTTGGTGGTAAGGGCAGTAATTAGGATTGTTGACATCACCTGGTTGTAACGGACGTTTTGGATCCGGCAAATTTATGAGCCTGTTGCACATTGCCAGCTCGAACAGTCTCATCATTTTATCCTGGAGAAACGAGTAAGGACGTCCCAGTCTTTCCTCGAGAGATGGGCATGGACGCATGTTGTTTTGGCGAACAACCGTCTTTAAGTTGCTCGACTGTAGTTGAGTAGTGGCAACGAACGTTGCTTTTCCTTTCCCCTTTTCATTCCGAGGATCCGTCTTTGAAGGAGATGGTTTATGGCCCATCTGGTCCATTTGGGCCAGTTTGTCAATCAAGGCCTGGAAAGTGGTGGGCTTGAAGAACATCATAAATTGTGAGATGGTCGCTTGAGGGTCGAGAGTACCCACAAACATGCCTACTGCAGGTGCTTCTTCGATGCGCTGCTCGCATTTTGACCACAGATTCCGCTATCGTATTGTGTATTGAACCCATGTCTCGCCCAGCTTTCCCTAGCGTTAATTAGTGCGGTTATTGGGATACGCTCGCTAGCGCTCGCGAATCTTTGCGTAAATAACAGCTCCATCTCCGCAAAAGTTTTGACGGAGTCGTTGGGAAGTTCGGAGTACCACTCGAATGCCATTTCCGACAAGCTGCCGACGAATTGGCAAAGTAGCAATTTATCATCACCTCCGGTGTTGCCACATAGAGCTCTGAACTAGGCGACATGTTGATGGGGATTGCTTGTCCCCTTGTACACATGGAATTTGGGGATTGTATATCCCGGCGGGTAACTTATTTAGTCATACCAGCTCGGATAAGGTCGTCCAGTCTTGACAATTTGGTCAGCCGCTTCATTCGCCTGGTGAGCTCATATTTACCGAGCAATATAGTCATCCAGAGCGGCCTTGGAAATGGTTTCCTCTTTAGCTGCTGAAAGAGCAGGAGGAGGGTTCGATGTCTCTCCTTTGTCGTCTTCAATAATGATCGGGGGGTCTTCAACTGGAGGTTCTGGCTGTAACATCATCCCGACCATGTCTCGGAAGAGAAGCGTCATTCGTTTTATATTAGCTGCTTGTTCTGCTGCTTCTCTGTCCTTCTTTTCGAGGACTCTGCGAAAGAAGTCAGCGTCGGTTTCTTGTTCATGACGCTGCTCTGACGACGTCTCAAGGCTTTCTTTTGGCCCGGTGAGCGCGGCCATTTGCGTTAGTATTTCCTGAAGCTTTTATTGCTGCTCCTGGGATTTTTTCACGGATCGGGTGAGCGATCAGTGACCTGTAGAAGCGCTGCTTTCCTCTTTTCCGAAAGCCATATAAACAGTGTGCACCATTATGCCTCCAGACTTGGGGCGTTTGGGCCCAGCGTCTTTGTGGTCTGCCATAGTCATAGCAGATTTCTTTGGCCTCCTTCTCTTATGAGCAGTTGACGTTGAGGGGGCCGTTGCAGTGGGCACCCAGGTAGTTGTCGTCCTTTATGGTTTGACAGGACGGTTCTCTTCTTGCTGAACTTTCACCTTCTTATGTCAGCGAGGGTAATCTTGATCAATTACTGAGTCCTGAACCCATCACCAGACTTTGTAAATTTTGGAGGACAATTGCTGAGGGGGCTGCTTCTGGTTCATTTCTGTAACATTCTCTATGGACAGGGAAGATCTTTTCAGTATGGCGGTAGGAGAGTTCCTGCGCACCTTGTTCAGCAATTCAAAACTGTTCCTGGTTGGAACAGCAGCATTGACTTCCACCGTTGGGGCTGGTGGAGTTAGCCCAAAGGGGGAGTTGCCCCCAGCTTTCCTTACTTGGCGCCACTGGCAACGTGGAGCGTGTTGAGCCGTTGGGATTATTTCAGCTTAAGGGGTGACTTCGTCATGCCCCCTGTGTTGGTCAGAAGTTGTCGCCGGTATCAGCCTCTTGAAGACCGATGTCCGTTGAGAAGAAATGTCCAATCTGTCGAAGACAGACCTCTGGGCAGGTGAAGCAGCTTTGAGGACTTCGCCTGGAGCGGGAGCCGGAACAGTCAGTCTTGTGAAGACCGACCCTTTGACAGGAGAAGCCACCTTAACGATTTCGGGAATAGAGATGGCTATCCTCTTCGGAATAACCTTTTCTAGAATTGCAAGCTTCATCATGGGCCCACATGAAATTTGGCCTAATCTGGCGAAGACTGAGGTGCCGGAGCTAGATGACCCATTGAGAGGGGTCGCAGTAGTGGTGAGTCGATCGAAGACCGACTTCTTTAGGGCCTCTTGCGGCAACATCGTGGCAACGAAGCTCATGGGTGGGATCATAGTCCCAAAGAACAGCCCGGTGGTGGCCTGAGTGACCTGTTCCACCGGCATAGCGAAGATGGAGGCCACTTGGGGCCCATAAGTCACTCCTCCGGATGGGACGGAGCGAGAGTTGCAGTTGCAGTTGGAACATTTCGTGCAGGTGGACGCCATTGATCTTTTGTTTTTTGCACGGAGCAAGACACCAAATCTTAGTACCTCAAACCAAGGGCAACCATATCAAACTGCGATTTGCTCGCGAACACGACACACGAAGTGTGGAGTCGAAAGAGGAAAAGGTCCCACTGGGCATGCCAGAATCTGTTCCCCGCCGAAAAACGCGTGAAGACGTGGAGGACGTCTCGCCTGAATTTCGGGGCAGATGCTAATTGGTGCTATCCGTCCACCTCTCCGAAGATGCCTAGTTGATTTATGGCACCGTGTATCGAAGGTTTAAACGGATGCGGCTGATATAGCAGATTTCGTCAGATTCCCTCTCGTTTGAGGGGTTTTTGATTGTGGGGACGCTCTTCCCTGCAGGCGCAAGCCCCTGTAGTTAATTACGCTACCGCATCGCGGCAACAACTTTCTCCTTCTCCAGATGGTCATTTCGTATCGTGTATGTTTGTTTTGTTTTTGGTTGCCCGTGGATTGTATACGGAGACTAATTTATGTTGTAGCCCGTAGGGCGTGGATTAGTCCAAATCCGTATCTTCTTAGATTTGGGTTTTGGTTTTGGTTTAAGGATACATTAGTCTCATTTAAGACTAAGATCAACTTAAACGTTTGTTAAGGATACGTTACTCTAATTTTAGACTAAGATCGACTCAACGTTTGTTAAGGACACGTTAGTCTAATTTTAGACTAAGATCAGCTTAACAGGATCATTTAGATCCAACAAAAGAGCATTTGAACTCTATTGTTTAGTTTAAGGACATGGTGGTCAAAGGTTAAAGATATCATAATCCATAGGCTTAAGGACCCCACAGTCCAAGGTTAAGGACATCATAGTCCATGGGTTTAAGGACCCCACAGTCCAGGTTAAGGACATCGTAGTCCATGGGCTTAAGGACGCCACAGTCCAGGTTAAGGACATCGTAGTCCATGGGCTTAAGGACTCCACAATCCAGGTTAAGGGCATCGTAGTCCATGGGCTTAAGGACCCCACAGTCCAGGTTAAAGACGTCATAGTCTATGAAATATATGGTTGTCGGGACTCGTCACCTCTCTGAAGAAGTTGAAGGATTACAGCGACAAATATCAGAGGAGTAAAGAGATGTACCCTCGAACCGGTGCGAGTTGGTTGAAAGATCTGTAGTCCAATTTGGGACTTAGATCTGTTGAATATTCATGAGCAGGTGGGCTTAGTTCAATATAAGTTGAGGACCTATGGCTAATATTGGGCTAAGTCCAAAAAGATTAAAATGTTTAACATTTTATTGTTCTGGGCTATTGAGCCTTTATTTGGGCTTGGCTCTTTTAATAATGCTGAGCATTGGATCCATATATTTTTTTGTCTTGTATGGAATGCATAGCATTCATCAGAACATTGTGTGTTCTGACAACGCGCCACGTGGCGCGTCAGGCGCTTTTCGCCAATTAAATAGTGCATTGCACTTCTTTCAAGTAGCGCACACGAAAAGGACACGTGTCGCATTTGGCGCTAAACGTCAGATGATGGGCGCATTGCGCCAGTTTATGAGCGCGTTGCGCTAGTTTAGTGGTGCACAAGTGAGTGACACGTGATGCGCTTGGCGTTGAGCGCCAGCCCATGAGCGCAGTGCGCTGTTTCAGAAGGGCAAAGCACAAGTTGCATATGCGGTTGACACGTGGCACGTTTTGGCGTTGAGCGCCGGTCCGAGGAGCGCAAAAGCGCAATTCAAGAGTGCAAGGCACTTTTCAATAGAGCAAAGCGCATTTGATCAAATTTATGATTTGTGAACAAATTTATGTTCTTTTTAAAGGAGGCTTTACCTCAAGATTCAAGAACAATAGTTCTTATTTTTGGAAGGGCTATGCCTTTGTAGATCGATGATCTGTGCGAAGAATATGTTCTTCTTTATTATGTGATGAGATCTTTTGATCTCTTTATGAAAGACCATGGTTTTTATAGATCTATGATCTTTTAAGAAGATAATTCTTCTGTTTTAATGAGATGATTTCATCTCTTTGTTCAAGAATCATTCTTTTTACCTTAAAGAAATGATCTTCTTTCAAGAGCTTGCTCTCTTTTTTTTTTAGTTTTCTCAAAGTTTGTAGGGGGGTTTCTCTATATCATACTTGAAGTCTTGGGGCTTTTATATAGGGCAAATTGATTTGTTAAATCAGTTAAATAGATCTTTCTCTGATTGATTTGGGGACGTTTCCCCACCGTTGGATCTTTGATCCTAGGGCTTCTGTTTTACAGAAGACAATCTTCTTATTTTTAATAAGATTGGAAAGATCTTTCCATAACAGAATTTACTTCTGATTAATCAATAATTTATCACATTAGATCTTTTGATCTAACGGTGGGGAATTTTTAATTCCAGTGCTGTCGCACCCGTGCTTTGCACGTGGTGCACTGCTCTGCGCTAGCGCACCTACGTTTGACACGTGGCGCGCAGCGCAGCGCAGCCTGCGCTAGCGCACCCGTGTTTGACACGTGGCGCGCAGTGTACCTAGCGCTAGCGCACTCATGATGCACTGCCTAGGGCGCAGCGCATCTGGCGCTAGCGCATCCGTATTTGACACGTGGCGCGCCTAGCGCTGAATCTGAAGCGTTTCTTCACTTTTAGAATTTTTAATTTTTAAAATAGAGCTTTGCTCTTATCAGGGGAAACAACTACCACGCTCCAGAAGGTATGCAACGCTAGCAAGTTTCCCGTATGTTTGAAACTTACGATATGGTTTTTACCCCCAAGCGTTTATTACCTTGACGAAGGTCAAATATCATAAGTCGCAAGTCAAGTTCAACCTGTCATTGTCCAGATTAATCTAGATCCATCCATTCAAGTCCTTGATGAAGGTCAAAACAGTTGTACGCATGTCCTAAATTAATATATCTATTTATACTACAGATAAGTACCCGCTAGTTACCAAACACTATACCTTGGCAAAAGTCAAAACACATATCATGAATACTAGTTGATACCTTTCTGAAATGACGAAGGGCTACGGCTGGTTTTGGCGAAAACCGTGAACATAATGAACTTGATATAGTCGAAGGAACTGAATAGATTTTGAAAAGGAGTGGTTTAGGCTCCGCTTTTAAAAGTTGTTTTTGAAGAAAACCATATGGTTTTATAATTATTCCAACGATGTCAAATTTAGGTTTGTTTCTTTGCATTAAGTGAGATTAATGTGGTCCCATCAATTAGCCTTATCACACCAGAAAATAACGAAAATAGAATGTACATATATACCACCCGCCTTCACCACGGGGCCCTGTCATGCATCGTTAGGTAATTTAACTAACGGCAGAGCGGGGATGGACTAACGCGGATGCAAAATATATACAACATATATATATATATATATATATATATATATAACCATTCGTCATAGGCATGATAAACATCACAAGCAGCTATCAACATCACAGAGAATGGAAAAATAGATCAACTAAAAACATTTGCATTTCATTAAACCACCTATGAAACAAAATCCTCCATGGTCGCGTGAATAGCCGAGTGTGAATTATCCTAAGCCCCTACGAGTGCGGCAGGCTACCCTCAATCCTAAAATTAGGTGACCCGGGTCTCAACTCTTCGAGATGGCCACCCAATGAATCCTAGAATCTGGTAGCTTATGCACTCCTCCGTGGGTCAATCCTAAATGCAGAAATGGAAAATATAATATACAGCAGGTGACTACATGCTCAATCTGGATGTGCCCCAATAAAAGAATATACATCAATTATTACAGGAATTACATCATTCATTTACATCTAAATTCACACGGGACTTTTCACACGATGATCCATCAAACCATTAGCAACACATAACATCACAAAATATGTACAACCCCTTCTAATCGATGTATAGCAATTAGAAGAAGTTTAAGAACACATATTCGCATCACAAAAGCACGTAACAAAAACTACGACATTTGAATTCCGCGCGCAATTAGAAAACACAACCAATTTTCCCACAACTGAAAATCCGGTCCACAAAAGTCCTAAATTTTTTCGTTTTAAACAAATCCGGGAGTCGAAACGAACTTGAAACCCATCCGAATCTTCGCGGGGGAGAAGAGCATAAAATTAATGTACGCCTAGGGGCCTAGAGGGTACCCACCCCTGGGGCCACCATGAGGTGGCCCCAAAAGGGGGCATACTTGAGAGCACCTTTATAGGGTGGTCTCGGTCCCCACCCCCAAGGCCACCATATAGTGGTCTTGGGGGTGGGCCCGACCTTTGGTCCCACCGGGGATTCCCCGGGGTCACCCCACGGATTCTCGGTTCAAACCGTGAGCTCGCGGGGTGTGCAAACAAGTTAAAACACAAAATTTTGGGACTATTTTTGTCGGCAGTCTGCGCGGGACAAAAATGGCGGAATTCGAACGTTGTTACGAGCTATGTAAAGCTTATGGAGTGACTTTGATACTATATAAGTCGATATTGTACACTCTACGTGGTTTGCATAGAGACGGAATTTTCAAAAAAAAAGTTTTAAGCATGCAACATCGACTATCTATCCAAGAATTACCAAAAGCCCTAGCTGACAAAAACTTCATAGATACTAATTTACTCGGAAAGCGATTATACCTATGTGATCGAGTCCTTCAGGTTTTCTTAATCCTCTTCCTTAGCTCCCCGTCCATCGGGATCGAGCTTGGTCAAGATGATCCACCTAAAAGTTTGCGGTTCAAGCTTCAACATCTAATAGAAGCAACTAAAGACTCTAGTATGCTATTCTAGAGTGCTTAGATGATGTAGATGGTGTTAATTGGATTTGTTTATCTCAAATATCCTATGAGTTTCAACTCATAAGAGGGGTTAGGGTTTGAGGAAGAAGAAGAACTCAAGAGAGGAGAAAGAATGGCTAAGTGAGAATGAATCAAGAATGGCTAGAAGAAAAGGATATGTATCATAATATTTTTCCAAATAAAAAACCAAGACATGCTTGAATAGTTTTCACAAATGAATAAATAACGATAATAGCTATGTCTCTCACCATGCTCAAAGCCAACATCCCTCTCCACCTCGTTTTCTATTTCCAATAAATAGAAAAACACATAATGAGGTGTCATCATCTCGAAACATTCTTGTATAAATACAAGAATACATATACCGTGTGTGTGTGTGTATCCATTTTCGTACTTCAAAAAATACAAATACCAAGAGATAGAATAATCCAATAATATAATACCCGATCATTATTAAATCAATACTTGATTCAATAATGGAGGTTTAATCCTGAGCTCGCTAATATTATCCATCCGAACATAAATCTGTGTAGCTAGTACACATATATGATCGGAACCTTGTACATATAACCATACGGCCTCTACATCGTTTCTCCTGAACTAGGAAACCCTCTGTGTGGGACTCTAAACACTCGACAGTACGCTGACAGTGGGTTTAACCACAAGCATATCAGTGGCACTAGCTATACGTAACGGCTACCCAGGTACCTGTCGAAAAGAAGGCCGACAAGCAAACTCATCCGAACCCCTACTGAGCATGTCCGTGATAATCTCTGTTCAATCCGGTCTGTTCGTCTCAGAGTATCGCATGCCGGGTTTAGGGCGTAGAAAATGTTAGACCCCTAATAACCTGACAAGTCATGCCGATGTGGTTCAAGACCATCCGAGAATCTATTGATCTAACTATCAGTAATTCTCAACAGCCCTGGTCAGCGACTTTTGGTGTTGGCCAACCGAACATAGCGCGACATTGACTCGCTATACCGGGGGAGACGAATCCTAATCGCTCACTGCCTTCATATGGCTCGGGACTGTACCCAATTAAAACCTATTTGCACGACTCAGTAGAGCCGTGGTAGGATAGTAATCAAAGCACAATGGGAACCCACACGAGAAAAATGACGATCTCAGGTCAAAAAACTATCTGTACTCATATTACCAAAGGACTGCTATCTGACGATAGGTATAATACCATTTATCCAGTTCTCGACGAGTCCATCCAGTGTACTCACCCCCAGTGAGCACTTGTATACAATCATAGGTAAAACACACCAATGGCTATGGAACCAACCACCGCCCCTCGTCAGGGTCTAAAAACGTATACACAAGTCTACTCTGAAATATCGATGCCCAGTCTCGTTGCTCTCACGACTATGGAAATTTAAGGATGTGCTTATTGACTACTGTAACAACTCCAATTTTAATGTACATAAAATTATTTAAAAGTTAATGTACAAATGAAGTATTTGGAATCATGTGTACACTATAAGTATTTGTTTTGCTTTTGAACAGTAAGAAAACACATGTAGCTTATTGGTAAAGCCTTGCACTGCTGTGACGTAGCCCCTGTGATCGAATCCTCCAGACACATTATCTTTTTATTAATTTTTCTTTTAATCTTTTAGAAGTCCAAGAGTTTACACGTGCACTACACGTAAAATGAAGAGTTACAGAATAAACAAACACGTGCACTTGGGTATATAAGACGACAGAGACACGTGGCCAAAGATCCAACACTCCCTACCGGGGATCGACCGGTGAGAATTGTATTGGGACCGGCACCGCTGGGCCGCCCGTAGGGAATGGTCCCTATTTTTTCAAACTAGCACCTTTTTGCCTGCCCCACTAACCCCATTGTTCACCGCCGGAAGCCGGGAAGACTGTACGTCTTGCCTGAGTCTGGGGGCAGATGCTAATTGGTGTTATCCGTCCACCTCTCTGAAGATACCAAGTTGATTTATGGCACTGTGTATCGAAGGTTTAAACGGATGCGGCCGATGTAGCAGACTTCGTCAGATTCCCCCTCGTTTGAGGGGGGTTTTTTATTGTGAGGACGCTCTTCCCTGCAGGCGCAAGCACCTGCAGTTAATTACGCTACCACGTCGCGGTAACAACTTTCTCTTTCTCCACATGGTCACTTCGTATCGTGGGTGTTTGTTTTGTGTTTGGTTACCCGTGGATTGTATACGAAGACTAAGTTATGTTGTCGCCCGTAGGGCGTGGACTAGTCCAAATCTGTATCTTTCTTAGATTTGGGTTTGGGGGTTGTGTTTAAGGATACGTTAGCCTTATTTGAGGCTAAGATCAACTTAAACGTTTGTTAAGGACACGTTAGTCTAATTCTAGACTAAGGTCAACTTAACGGGATCGTTTAGATCCGAAAAGAGAGCAATTGGGCTCTATTGTTTAGTTTAATGACATTACGGTCGATAATTAGTTTAAGGACGTTACGGTCCAATGTTAGTTTTAAGACATCGCGGTCGAGGTTAAGGACATCATAGTCCGTGAGTTTAAGGACTCCACAGTCCGACGTTAGTTTTAATACATCACGGTCGAGGTTAAGGACATCATAGTCCGTAGATTTAAGGACTCCATAGTCCGATATTAGTTTTAAGACATCACGGTCGAGGTTAAGGACATCATAGTCCGTGGATTTAAGGACTCCATAGTCCGATATTAGTTTTAAGACACCACGGTCGAGGTTAAGGACATCATAGTCCATGAGTTTAAGGACCTCACAGTCCGTAGCAATGTGTGGTTGTTGGGACCCGTCACCTCTCTGACGACGTTGAGGAATTACAACGACAAATATCAAAGGAGTGAAAAGATGTACCCTCAAACCGGGTGTAAATTGATTGGAAGAGCAGATGAGCTCAGTTCAATTTAAATTGAGGATTTATGGCCAGAATTGGGCTAAGTCCAGTTAAAAATGTTTAACATTTTATTTTTGTTCTGTCTGTTAGGCCTTTGTTTGGGCTCTGCCCTTTTAATAATGCCAAGCATTGGGCTCTGATATTTTGTCTGGATAGCATTTATCAGAACAAAGTATGTTCTGACAGCGCGCCACGTGGCGCATCAGGCGCTTTGCGCCAATTAAAGAGCGCGTTGCGCTAGCGCACATGAGGGTGACACGTGTCGCTTAGCGCTAAGCGTTGGTTTGTTAGCGCACCGCGCTTTTAATTTATGAGCACACTGCGCTAGTTTATGGGTACGCCAGTGAGTGACACGTGGCGCGCTTGGCGCTGAGCGCCAACCCAAGAGCGCAGTGCGCTGTTTTCAGGAGCGCAAAACGCAGATTGTGTCTCTGGTTGACACGTGGCAAGTTCCGGCGCTGTGCGCCGGTCCAATGAGTACAAGGGCGCAGTTTATGAGTGCAAGGCACTTTCCAGTAGCGCAAAGCGCATCAGATCAAATTTAAGATCAATGAACAAGTTTATGTTCATCAAAGGAGGCCTTGCCTCAAGATCCAAGAACCAAAGTTCTTGTTTTTTATTAAAAGGCTCTCTGCCTTTATAGATCAAAAGATCTGTGAATGAAGTAAGATACTTCTTTTTTATATTTTAAGGATTAGATCTTTTAATCTTTTATGTTTAATCAAAGACCTTGGTCTTTTTTATAGATCTAAGATCTTTTCAGAAGATGTTTCTTCTTTTTACGAGATGATTTCATCTCTGTTGTTCAAGAATTAATTGTTTTACCTTTAAAGATGAAGAAATGATCTTCTTTCTTCAAAGACTTGCCTTTCTTTCTCTTTGAGATCTTCTAAAAGTTTGCCCAGGGTTTTTTCTATATGAGACTTGAAGTCTTGGGGCCTTTATATAGGGTCAATTGATTTGTTAGATTAGTTGAAGAGATCTTTCTCTGATTGATTCGGGGATATTTCTCCACCGTTGGATCTTTGATCCTAGGGCTTCTGTTTTACAAAAGGCAATCTTCTTGTTTTCAACAAGATTGGAAAGATCTTTGCAGAACAGAATTTTAATTCTGATTAATTAATAATTTATTATTATTAGATTTTTTGATCTAACGGTGGGGAATTCTTTTAATTTCAGCGCTGTCGCACTTGGCGCTAGCGCACCCATGCTTGACACGTGGCGCACAGCGCAGAGCGCAGCGCAACTGCGCTAGCGCACCCGTATTTGACACGCGGCGCGCAGATCTGAATCGTTGCTTCAACTTTTAAAATTTTGAATTTCAAAACAGGGCTTTGCTCTGATTGGGGTGCGCTGCCTAGGGCGCCGCGCTCCTGGCGCTGGCAAGTCTGCTTTTGACACGCAGCGCGCAGCGCACGGGATCTGAAGCGTTGCTTCAATTTTTGAATTTTGAAATTCAAAACAGAGCTTTGCTCTGATTGGGGGAAACAAATGCCCTCCCACCGTTGCGCTCACGTGGCACACACGTGAGTGCAGCGGTGGCAACATCTGAGCCTTTGGATCAACTCAGAAGTTGAGGAAGCATTTCGGCGCCTATAAATAGGACCTTTTGGTTCTCAGATTATCCTCATCTTCTTCTCAAGAATTTTATTCAGAGCTTTGCTCTCTTATTCAAGAACTTTCAAGAGTTAGAACAATACTAAATTTAGGTAAAATTAAATTAAATTAAATTAAATTAATTCTAATAAATTAGGATTTTTACCCATTAACAGAGCCTTGCTCTCCATAGATCTTTTGTTCTAGAGAAAACCCCTTTAGGGTTTCATAATCAGAGCCTTGCTCTTCCGTTCAAGAACTTTTAAAAGTTAGAACTCTTTCCAAACTTAGGTAAAATTAAATTAATTTTAAGAAATTAAGGTTTTTACCCATTAACAGAGCCTTACTCTTAATAGATCTTTGATCTAAAGAAAACCCATTTAGGGTTTCACTAGCAGAGCTTTGCTTCATAGGTCTAAAAAGATCTAAAGAGAACTAAAAAGAACCCTATTAGGGTTCCATTAATAGAGCTCTGCTCTCTAAAAGGATTTGTCTTGTGATTTCTTAATTCATTAATGGAGCTTTGCTCCTTTCAAATCATATAGAAGAACTCTTGAGAGTTTTTCATGGATCTTGAAGATTCAAGATGGAATTTTATTTTTGATGAATTATATCATCTTCTTAGAGCAAAGCTCTCAATGTTCTCAGGGGCTTTCTTTAACTTCCCTTCATAACTGATTTTGATAGGAGTCACTCCCATCCGCAGAGCATTGCTCGCGAGGAGCTTAACTCTATGTGCTTATTTTGAATAAGAAATTGCTTATTCAGTCTGTTTGCTGTGTAGGGTGTTTTTCGTCACCCCATTGAGATGGGAATACGCGCGCGCTTGTCAGGCGCATTACAGATTCCCCCTGCCTAGGGTAGGCCGGGATTTATTGATTGTGGGGATCCGAATCTCCGGCGGCCGCGGACTAAGCTGCCGTTAATTACCCCTCGCATTTGGAGCGAAGGAACCTCCGATTGACGGGTTAAACTGGTCATGCGAACTCAATATGCAGTACGTTGGCTGTGTGTATTTTTTTCTGTTTTATTCCACTTGTAAAAAGAGATATATACATATATATATATTTTTTCTATATATAAAAACGAAAATAAATAAGTAAATAAATATTTGGAGAATTATTATTATTTTTTTAAATAAATGTTTAAATATTTTTTTAATTTAAAAATATTATTTTTATTTATTTAATATTTATTTAAAATAGAAAAAGGGATTAAATAAAGAAAAGAAGAAAAGAAAAAAATTATGTTTTTTTTTTAATTTTTAAATATTATTTATAATTTATTTAATATTTATTTATTTTTATTTTAAATAAAAAAGGGGGAAGAAAGAAGAAAAGAAATTTTTTATTTTTTATTTTTAAAAGTGAGGTCACATGTTAGCATGTGACCCCTCATATGAGGGGGGTCACATGCTAGCATGTGACATGGAGGGTCACATGTTAGCATGTGACCCCTCATGTGAGGGGGGGGTCACATGCTAGCATGTAACCCGTCACATGCCCACACATGCTTTGCATGTGACCCCGTCACATGCTTTGCATGTGACCCCGTCACATGCTTTGCATGTGACCCCGTCACATGCTTTGCATGTGACCCCGTCACATGCTTTGCATGTGACTGCCTTTTCTTTCTTTTTTTTCTTTTTTTTCTTTTTTTTTGAACGTGGAGTTCAACTCCAAAAGAATATGGCTAATATAATGCGGAGTTAAACTCCCCAAAAAAAAGTATTTTTTTTGTGGAGTTAAACTCCAAAATAATTTCTGTAGTGGAGTTAAACTCCAAAGGAATTTTATTTGTGGAGTTGAACTCCAAAGAAATTTTACTGTGGAGTTAAACTCCAAAAGAATTTTTGTAGTGGAGTTGAACTCCAAAATAATTTTCCTGGTGGTGGAGTTGAACTCCAAAAGAATTTTATTTGTGGAGTTGAACTCCAAAAGATTTTTTATTTGTGGAGTTAAACTCCAACAGATTTTTATTTGTGGAGTTGAACTCCAAAAGATTTTCTCCTTTCTCCTTTGAGAAGAAACCCAAAATGGGTTCTCTTGAAACTCCAAGATCTAGATCTTGGATGATAAAAAAAGAGACCATTTTTCTTCTCTTGATGGAGTTTTGGGAGATGGGTTTATGGTAAAACTTTATTTAGTTTAAAAAAAAGAGAGCTAAGCTCTTGATTTATTTGGAAAATAAAAAGGAAGAGGAAGAACTTGAAAAGGAGAGAGTGGAGGAACAAACCCTAGTTTTTGAGGGAATGAAAAAAGTGTATGCTTTATTCATCATCATGTTGCCTTTTATAGGCTTACATATTTACATATAGCCCCTTGGGCTTTACAAAAATGGCATTTTAGCCATCCCATGGCTCATGTGTCATTTCATTTTTGCACATAAGCCATGGGCTTACAAAATATTGGCTTATGCCCATTTTGTTTACATTCATGCATAAAAAATTACATAAAAATTATTTATGACATGATTTATATTTTAGCATGGGGTGGGTCGGCCGCTTCATGTTTCAGACTCGACCTGGGCATGGGTCCACTTGACCTGGGCTTGGGCCCACCTGGTTTGGGGTTGACCTTGACTTTGACTCGGTCAACCGGGGTGTAAATTCTTACCCCAACAAAGTGCCCCCCATCAATAAATGCACACCGCACATTTGAGTTGTGTGCATAAAATTGATGGATCTTGAAGCTGAACTTCGAGGTGGAACATCATTCCAGAGGCGAAGCATCATCCCGGGAAGCATGATTCCCTGGGATCGGAGCATCATTTCGACGAGCGGAGCATGATTCCAGGGTTCGGAGCATCATTCCGAAAGGCAGAGCATAATTCCAGAGATCGGAGCATCTTTCCGAAGAGCGGAGCATAATTCCAGAGATTGGAGCATCGTTCCGATGGGCGGAGCATTATTCCAGGGTTCGGAGCATCGTTCCGAAGAGCGGAGCATAATTCCAGGGATCGGAGCATCGTTCCGAAGGGCGGAGCATGATTCCAGAGATCGGAGCATCTTTCCGAAGAGCGGAGCATAATTCCAGGGATCGGAGCATCGTTCCGATGGGCGGAGCATTATTCCAGAGATCGGAGCATCTTTCCGAAGAGCGGAGCATAATTCCAGGGATCGGAGCATCGTTCCGAAGGGCGGAGCATGATTCCAGAGATCGGAGCATCTTTCCGAAGAGCGGAGCATAATTCCAGGGATCGGAGCATCGTTCCGATGGGCGGAGCATGATTCCAGAGATCGGAGCATCTTTCCGAAGAGCGGAGCATAATTCCAGAGATCGGAGCATCGTTCCGATGGGCGGAGCATTATTCCAGGATTCGGAGCATCATTCCGAAGAGCGGAGCATGATTCCAGAGGTCGGAGCATCTTTCCGAAGAGCGGAGCATCATTCCAGGGATCGGAGCATCGTTCCGATGGGCGGAGCATCATTCTAGAGATCGGAGCATCTTTCCGAAGAGCGGAGCATAATTCCAGAGATCGGAGCATCGTTCCGATGGGCGGAGCATTATTCCAGGATTCGGAGCATCATTCCGAAGGGCGGAGCATGATTCCAGGGTTCGGAGCATCATTCCGATGGGCGGAGCATAATTCCAGAGATCGGAGCATCATTCCGATGATCGGAGCATGATTCTAGGATTCGGAGCATCATTCCGAAGGGCAGAGCATGATTCCAGAGTTCGGAGCATCTTTCCGAAGAGCGGAGCATAATTCCAGAGATCGGAGCATCGTTCCGATGGGCGGAGCATTATTCCAGGGTTCGGAGCATCGTTCCGAAGGGCGGAGCATGATTCCAGGATTCGGAGCATCTTTCCGAAGAGCGGAGCATAATTCCAGGGGTCGGAGCATCGTTCCGATGGGCGGAGCATAATTCCAGAGATCGGAGCATCTTTCCGAAGAGCGGAGCATAATTCCAGGATTCGGAGCATCATTCCGAAGGGCGGAGCATGATTCCAGAGTTCGGAGCATCTTTCCGAAGAGCGGAGCATAATTCCAGGGATCGGAGCATCGTTCCGATGGGCGGAGCATGATTCCAAGGATCGGAGCATCATTCCAATTTGCGGAGCATCATTCCAGGGATCAGAGCATCATTCCGATAGGCGGAGCATCATTCCAGGGGATCGGAGCATCATTCCGATGGGCGGAGCATCATTCCAGGATTCAGAGCATCATTCCGAAGGGCGGAGCATGATTCCAAGGATCGGAGCATCATTCCGATGAGCGGAGCATGATTCCAAGGATCGGAGCATCATTCCGATGAGCGGAGCATGATTCCAGGGGATCGGAGCATTATTCCGAAGAGCGGCAGACATTTTGACCGAAGCATATTTTCGATGCACAGGTTGATTCCCAGGCGAAGCGTAATTTCGACAAGGAAGGCAGATATTCCGAGGCGAAGCATTGATTTCGATACGGGATACATTCTGAGACGGAGCATGATTCCGGCGCAGAGCTTGTTGGCTGACTTGATTCCGAGACGAAGCATAATTTCGACAGGGAAGGCAGGTACACCGAGGCGAAGCATCATTTCGACACGGGGTGCATTCTGAGACGAAGTATAATTCCGACGCAGAGCTTGCTGGTTGACTTGATTCCGAGGTGGAGCATAATTCCGACGAGGAGGTCGTTGGTTGATTCCGAGCCGAAGCATAATTCCGATAGGGAAGACAGATACACCGAGGCGAACCATCATTTTGACACGGGGTGCACATTCTGAGACGAAGCATGATTCCGACGCAGAGCTTGTTGGTTGATTTGATTTGGGTTGACATCAGTATCGCTACACTGGAATATGGTACCAAGAGCGAATCATCATTTGTCATGAGAGTGTTTGGGGATTTTGGTTTTGGTCGGCATCTGCATTGCTGCACTGGAATAATGCCAGGAGCAACTCATCATTTGCCCCGGGAGGATTTGGAATTGGTTTTGTTTTGGCATCTGCATTGCTGCACTGGAATAATGCCAGGAGCAACTCATCATTTGCCTCGGGAGTATTTGGGAATTGTTGGCTTAGGAGACAGGTTTAGATCTCTGTCACCTAAGGCTTTTCCATTTTGTGAGTCGTAAGGGTCTCACAAAGCATTTTCTCCCTACGGGTCGTAAGGATCCCGTAGGTGTATTTTCTCCTTAGGAGTCGTGAGGACCCCCAAGTATGTTGCTCCTTTGTGAGTCGTAAGGATCTCACGCGGGAATTTTCTCCTCACAAAGTCGAGAGGACTTTGCGAGTGCATTTCATCTCTTTTTTTTTTACGAGTCTGCGCCCTTTCGGGTTTTCACAAACTCGCTGGCAGTCCTGCTGTTTTTACTCACGGCGCCCTTTCGGGTTTTCATCCGTGCCCATTTTGCTTGTGGACAAACCATTTTTTTTATTTTTTATTTTGTTATTTTTTTTTATTTTTTTATTTTTATTTTTGGAGAGATCGGGATTGTTTTACGCCCGTGGATTGTATACGGTTTTGCAGGATGTATGATCCAGACCGTAGGGCCGGAATAATTTTGGGACATTGTTGGCGTCTGCATCGCTGCACTGGAATATGGTACCAGGAGCAACTCATCATTCGCCATTGGGGTATAAGATTCGGAATTTGGTTGGCGTCTGCATCGCTGCACTGGAATATGGCACCAGGAGCGACTCATCATTCGCCACTTGGGGATTGGGATTTGGGATTTGGTTGGCGTCCTGATCGCTGCACTGGAATATGGTACCAGGAGCGACTCATCATTCGCCACTTGGGGATTGGGATTTGGAATTTGGTTGGCGTCTGCATCGCTGCACTGGAATATGGTACCAGGAGCGACTCATCATTCGCCACTTGGGGATTGGGGAGCGATGGCTTAGGAGACAGGTTTAGATCCATATCACCTAAGACTTTTCAATTTTATGGGCCGTGAGGGTCCCATAAAAGCATTTTCTCCCTACGAGTCGTAAGGATCCCGCAGGTGTATTTTCTTCTTAAGAGTCGTGAGGATTCCTAAGTGTGTTTTTCCTTGGTGAGTCGTAAGGATCTCACGAAGGTTTGTTCTCCTCATGCATCGTGAGGACACATGAGTGGGTCTTTCCAATGAAGCATAATTCCAAAGGCGGAGACCAGCCGCGTAACTGGTGGTTGCGGTGGGGCATGGGTATGCTGAGAATTATTTGAGCCCGTGGATTGTATACGGTAGTCAATTTGGGGACTGGCCGTAGGGCCGGAAGAATTTTGGAAATTGGATTTTGGTTGGCGTCTGCATCGCCGCACTGGAATATGGTACCAGGAGCGACTCATCATTCGCCGTTGTTTTGTTTTGTTTATTTTTTTTTTGTTTTTGTTTTACCGCGATTGCTCTATCATTTCAACTTTTCTTATCGCGAAGGTCGCGATTGCCCTATCATTTCGGCTATTTATTCGCGGTTGCCCCATCATTTCGGTTTTATTTTCATTTTCATTTTTACTCGCTGATTTTTATTGCGAGTTGCCCCATCATTTCGGCTTTTCTTTATTTTCTTTTATTTACACTTTTTTTTATTTACATTTCTTTTTACATTCCCAGTTTAACGACTTAGAGGTCGATTATTCGCAGTTTAAAGACTTGGTAGTCTGTCATCCCCAGTTTAACGACGTGGTGGTCAGCGGGTGTTCCCAGTTTAACGACGTAGAGGTCATCTGTTTCCAGTTTAAAGACGTAGAGGTCATCTGTTTCCAGTTTAACGACGTAGAGGTCATCTGTCTCCAGTTTAAAGACGTGGAGGTCATCTGTCTCCAGTTTAACGACGTGGAGGTCATCTGTTTCCAGTTTAACGACTTGGAGGTCATCTGTTTCCAGTTTAAAGACTTAGAGGTCATCTGTTTCCAGTTTAAAGACGTAGAGGTCATTTGTTTCCAGTTTAACGACTTAGAGGTCATCTGTTTCCAGTTTAAAGACTTGGAGGTCATCTGTTTCCAGTTTAACGACTTGGTGGTCATCTGTTTCCAGTTTAAAGACGTAGAGGTCATCTATTTCCAGTTTAACGACGTAGAGGTCATTTGTTTCCAGTTTAACGACGTGGAGGTCAGAGAAGATACCTGATCGGGCAGTTGTCGGGGGTACCGCTGGAGTTTGCCTGAGATGCCTTATTACTTTGTCGGAGTTGATGGCCTTGCCCCCAGCTGGGGCCAAGGAAAGTCGTTCAAATACCGACTTGCATCGAATATGGCAATTGGAAATTGTTAACCCTGCAAATAGAAACATTATTTCAGTATAGGTAATCGGTATGTATATTGATTGAGTTCGCATGAACATTTAACCCGAAATATGGGAGGAGAGATGGTCCCACCGGGCGTGCCAGAATCTGTAGGGTGTTTTTCGTCACTCCATTGAGATGGGAATACGCGCGCGCTTGTCAGGCGCATTACAGATTCCCCCTTCCTAGGGTAGGCCGGGATTTATTGATTGTGGGGATCCGAATCTCCGGCGGCCGCGGACTAAGCTGCCGTTAATTACCCCTCGCATTTGGAGCGAAGGAACCTCCGATTGACGGGTTAAACTGGTCATGCGAACTCAATATGCAGTACGTTGGCTGTGTGTATTTTTTTTCTGTTTTATTCCACTTGTAAAAAGAGATATATACATATATATATTTTTTCTATATATAAAAACGAAAATAAATAAGTAAATAAATATTTGGAGAATTATTATTATTTTTTTAAATAAATTTTTAAATATTTTTTTAATTTAAAAATATTGTTTTTATTTATTTAATATTTATTTAAAATAGAAAAAGGGATTAAATAAAGAAAAGAAGAAAAGAAAATAATTATGTTTTTTTTAAATTTTTAAATATTATTTATAATTTATTTAATATTTATTTATTTTTATTTTAAATAAAAAAGGGGGAAGAAAGAAGAAAAGAATTTTTTTTTTTTAAAGTGGGGTCACATGTTAGCATGTGACCCCTCATATGAGGGGGGTCACATGCTAGCATGTGACATGGAGGGTCACATGTTAGCATGTGACCCCTCATGTGAGGGGGGGGTCACATGCTTAGCATGTGACCCACGTCACATGTTAACCATGTGATGGGCTCACATGCTTTGCATGTGACCCGTCACATGCATTGCATGTGACCCCGTCACATGTTAACCATGTGATGGGGTCACATGCATTGCATGTGACCCCGTCACATGCATTGCATGTGACCCCGTCACATGCTTTGCATGTGACTGCCTTTTTTTTTTAAACGTGGAGTTCAACTCCAAAAGAATATGGCTAATATAATGCGGAGTTAAACTCCCAAAAAAAAAGTATTTTTTTTATGGAGTTAAACTCCAAAATAATTTCTGTAGTGGAGTTAAACTCCAAAGGAATTTTATTTGTGGAGTTGAACTCCAAAGGAATTTTACTGTGGAGTTAAACTCCAAAAGAATTTTTGTAGTGGAGTTGAACTCCAAAATAATTTTCCTGGTGGTGGAGTTGAACTCCAAAAGAATTTTATTTGTGGAATTGAACTCCAAAAGATTTTTTATTTGTGGAGTTAAACTCCAACAGATTTTTATTTGTGGAGTTCAACTCCAAAAGATTTTCTCCTTTCTCCTTTGAGAAGAAACCCAAAATGGGTTCTCTTGAAACTCCAAGATCTAGATCTTGGATGATAAAAAAAAAGACCCTTTTTCTTCTCTTGATGGAGTTTTGGGAGATGGGTTTATGGTAAAACTTTATTTAGTTTAAAAAAAGAGAGCTAAGCTCTTGATTTATTTGGAAAATAAAAAGGAAGAGGAAGAACTTGAAAAGGAGAGAATGGAGGAACAAACCCTAGTTTTTTAGGGAATGAAAAAAGTATATGCTTTATTCATCATCATGTTGCCTTTTATAGGCTTACATATTTACATATAGCCCCTTGGGCTTTACAAAAATGGCATTTTAGCCATCCCATGGCTCATGTGCCATTTCATTTTTGCACATAAGCCATAGGCTTACAAAATATTGGCTTATGCCCATTTTGTTTACATTCATGCATAAAAAATTACATAAAAATTATTTATGACATGATTTATATTTTAGCATGGGGAGGGTCGGCCGCTTCATGTTTCGGACTCGACTTGGGCATGGGCCCACTTGACCTGGGCTTGGGCCCACCTGGCTTGGGGTTGACCTTGACTTTGACTCGGTCAACCGGGGTATAAATTCTTACCCCAACATGCTGATCTTTGCTGATTTTCTTTTACAGGAGTAATGGACGCTTACATGTATGATCTCGAAGAGATTATCTCTTACGGAGACATCCGCCGACTCGGCCGTTCTCAGAATCGAGAATTCACAAACGCCGAGTGTGCCGAAATTATGAGTCGCTTTGACGTATACAATGGTCAACTGCTTCCTCGGCGTTCCCCTTTTCTGAAGCTTATTGTGGGAGCGATCTGGGAAGCGCTCTCTCTATTCTGTACCGGCGTGCCGCTTAAAGTATTGGATGCCGTTGAGGATAAGGAGCACTCGGTGTATCTGATGAACCTAATCTCGAAGAGACGGCGAGACAATCTTGTCGATCTCCTGCACCACGCTTTTCAACAGTCTGCCATACTTGCTGCCTATCGGAGGGTGGAGGACATCCGTGGGGACCCCGACGCTTGTGATTGCGAAAGAAAGCACACTAGGATGATTCGCCAGGCTTGGAAAATTCTGAACAAGGTCACTTTTGAGTTCCTCAACCCATGTCCTGGACTTAAGGTTTTGCCATTGTAATTACTTTAGTAATGTCTTTGTTTATTGCTTTCATAATTTTAAGAACCTTTTTGCAATATAAATGGCAAATTTCTCATTTTAGCGTGTTTTATTCCGTGTTCTGAATCTTTTACAAATGCATGGATGGGGTGTGCCTCGAACGCTTAATTAAATGCAACTTCAGATGTTCTCCTTGTTGCCTTCTCCTCTTTGTTGTGTTGTTGCCATGTGATTTAGATAGTATATAACTGTCAGTCTTGGATTCTTTGTAGAGTGGCGATGGCTTAGAAAACATGGTTAGGATCTGTCAGTTAAGACTTTTCAACTTTATGAGTCGTGAGGGTCTCATAAAGAATTTTCTCCCTACCGGTCGAGAGGATCCCATAGGTGTAATTTCTCCTTAAGAATCGTGAGGATTCCTAAGTGTGTTTTCTCTTGAAAGTCGTAAGGATCTCACAAAAGAATTTATTCCCTTACCAGTCGTGAGGACCCGCAAGTGATGGATGAAGTTGTCATTATCCGCATTTCACGGAGTCAGGGGTTGCTCTGGATGCTTCCCACGGGTTCACTGCCATGTTTGGCGAGGACCAGGCCCTGCTCTGGACGTTTTTCAGGATACCGTAGTTTAAAGACATCACGGTCGAGGTTAAGGACATCATAGTCTATGAGTTTAAGGACCTCACAGTCCGATGTTAGTTTTAAGACATCACGGTCGAGGTTAAGGACATCATAGTCCATGAGTTTAAGGACCTCACAGTCCGATGTTAGTTTTAAGACATCACGGTCAAGGTTAAGGACATCATAGTCCATGAGTTTAAGGACCTCACAGTCCGATGTTAGTTTTAAGACATCACGGTCGAAGTTAAGGACATCATAGTCCATGGATTTAAGGACTCCACAGTCTGTTGTTAGTTTTAAGACATCACGGTCAAAGTTAAGGACATCATAGTCCATGAGTTTAAGGACCTCACAGTCCGATGTTAGTTTTAAGACATCACGGTCGAGGTTAAGGACATCATAGTCCGTGGATTTAAGGACTCCACAGTCCGTTGTTAGTTTTAAGACATCACGGTCGAGGTTAAGGACATCATAGTCCATGGATTTAGGACTCCACAGTCCGTTGTTAGTTTTAAGACATCACGGTCAAGGTTAAGGATATCATAGTCCATGGATTTAAGGACTCCACAGTCCGATGTTAGTTTTAAGACATCACAGTCGAGGTTAAGGATATCATAGTCCGTGGATTTAAGGACTCCAGAGTCCGTGAAATGTGTGGTTGTCGAAACCCGTCACCTCTTTGAAGACATTGAGGAATTACAACGACAAATATCAAAGGAGTGAAGAGATGTACTCTTGAACCAAGGTAAAATTAGTTTAAGGACATTACGGTCCATTGTTAGTTTTAAGACATCACGGTCGAGGTTAAGGACATCACAGTCCGTGAGTTTAAGGACCTCACAGTCCAATGTTGTTAGTTTTAAGACATCACGGTCAAGGTTAAGGACATCATAGTCCGTGAGTTTAAGGACCTCACAGTGTAATGTTGTTAGTTTTAAGACATCACGGTCAAGGTTAAGGACATCATAGTCCGTGAGTTTAAGGACCTCACAGTCCAATGTTGTTAGTTTTAAGACATCACGGTCAAGGTTAAGGACATCATAGTCCGTGAGTTTGAGGACCTCACAGTCTAATATTGTTAGTTTTAAGACATCACGGTCAAGGTTAAGGACATCATAGTCCATGGATTTAAGGACACCACAGTCCGATGTTTGCTCTGGATGCTTCCCACGGGTTTACTACCGTGTTCGGCGAGGACCAGACTCCACTCTGGATGCTTTACATGGGTTCATTGTCGTGCTCTGCGAGGACCAGGATCTGCTCTGGACGTTTTCCATGGGGTCAGAAGTGACATGATCCGCATTCCACGTAGCCAGGAATTTTGCTCTAGATGCTTCCCACGGGTTCACTGCCGTGTTCGGCGAGGACTAGGCTCCGCTCTGGATGCTTCACACGGGTTCACTGCCGTGCTCTGCGAGGACCAGGATCCGCTCTGGATGTTTTCCACGGGGTCAGAAGTGACATGATCCGCATTCCACGTAGCCAGGAATTTTGCTCTAGATACTTCCCATGGGTTCATTTCCGTGTTCGGCGAGGACTAGGCTCCACTCTGGATGCTTCACACGGGTTCACTGCCGTGCTCTGTGAGGACCAGGATCCGCTCTAGACGCTTTCTACGGGGTCAGAAGTGACATAATCCGCGTTCCACGTAGCCAGGAATTTTGCTCTAGATGCTTCCCATGGGTTCACTGCCGTGTTCGGCGAGGACTAAGCTCTGCTCTGGATGCTTCACACGGGTTCACTGCCGTGCTCTGCGAGGACCAGGATCCGCTCTGGTCGTTTCCCACGGGGTCAGAAGTGACATAATCCGCATTCCACGTAGCCAGGAATTTTGCTCTGGATGCTTTCCATGGGTTCACTGCCGTGTTCGGCGAGGACCAGGCTCCGCTCTGGATGCTTCACACGGGTTCACTACCGTGCTCTGCGAAGACCAGGATCTGCTCTGGACGTTTTCCATGGGGTCAGAAGTGACGTTATCCGCGTTCCACGTAACCAGGAATTTTGCTCTGGATGCTTCCCACGGGTTCACTGCCGTGTTCGGCGAGGACCAGGCTCCGCTCTGGATGCTTCACACGGGTTCACTGCCGTGCTCTGCGAGGACCAGGATCCGCTTTGGACGTTTTCCACGGGGTCAGAAGTGACGTTATCCGCGTTCCACGTGACCAAAAATTTTTTCTCTGGATGTTTCCCACGGGTTCATTGCCGTGTTCGGCGAGGACCAGGCTCCGCTCTGGATGCTTAACACAGGTTCACTGCCGTGCTCTGCGAGGACCAGGATCCGCCCTGGACGTTTTCCACAGGGTCAGAAGTGACGTTATCCGCGTTCTACGTGACCAGGAATTTTTCTCTGGATGCTTCCGACGGGTTCACTGCCGTGTTCGGCGAGGACCAGGCTCCGCTCTGGATGCTTCACACGGGTTCACTGCCGTGCTCTGCGAGGACTAGGATCCGCTCTGGACGTTTTCCACGGGGTCAGAAGTGACGTTATCCGCGTTCCACATGACCAAGAATTTTGCTCTGGATGCTTCCCACAGGTTCACTGCTGTGTTTGACAAGGACCAGGCTTCGCTCTGGATGCTTCACATGGGTTCACTGCCATGCTCTGCGAGGACCAGGATCCGCTCTGGACGTTTCCCACGGGGTCAAGAGTGACATAATCCGCGTTCCACGTAGCCAGGAAATTTGTTGGTTATATCCGCATTTCACGGAGTTGGGATTTGACTCTCGGTCATCTGTACACCGCCGAGTCATGGAACTGGGAGTTGCCGTTTTTCCGCTTTGCTTGATGTTGTGTCTGCTGTAATGAGACGAATGTTCAGCTGATCTCCAGGCTATCTATGACCCGTCGAGATTTGGATTCTTCTTCTGATGAAACCTGGGGAGGAGGAGTGTGATTCCTTCTTTGTTTGCGCCCCTGGATTGTATACAGGGACTGATGTAATATCACCTGTAGGGCATAAATTTCATTTTTATTTTTATATTATTTCTTTCCGCGATGCTCTACCATTTCAGTTTTTATATCGCGAACGTCTCGGTTACCCCTTCATTTCGACTATTTTTCGCGGCGCCCAATCATTTCGGCTATTTGTTTTATTTTTACTCACTGCTTTTTATTGCGAGTTGCCCAATCATTTCGGCTATTTCGCATGCATACATTTTTACTTGTTGATTTTGTCGCAAGTTGCCCCATCATTTCGGCTATTTCGTATGCATGTGTGGCTTGCTGGCTTTTCGCTGCAAGCTTGGAATTAGACACTAATTTCGGTATCAGAATCGCTACAACTGGGATTTTGCCAGGAGCGAATCATCATTTGCCCCTGTCAATATCGAACAAAGGTGGCTTAGTAAACAGGGTTAGGATTTTGTCGACTAAGGCTTTTGACTTCATGAGTCGTAAGGGTCTCACAAAGGTATTTCTCCCTACAGGTTGTGAGGATCTCGTAGGTGTGTTTTCTCCTTAGGAATCGTGAGAGCTCCTAAGTGTATGGTTTCTCGTAAGTCGTAAGGATCTTACAAGAGAGTTTTCCCCTTATAAGTCGAGAGGACTCATAAGGGTTGTTCACCATGCGAACATGTCCCTAGTCACGGGTGGGACTTGGTTAGGGAAATGTTTATTCGCGCCCGTGGATTGTATACAAGGGTCAATGTTGCACCGCTTGTAGGGCAGTATCGGAGGTTGTGGCGGTTGCTTAAGAACAGGTTCAGATCTCTGTAGCTTAAGACTTTCAAATCTTATGAGCCATGAGGTTCTCATAAGAGGATTCTCCTTACGAGTCGTGAAGATCTCGCAAGTGTAATTTCTCCTTAGGAATCATGAGGATTCCTAAGTGTGTTGCTCTCTTGTGAGTCGTAAAGATCTCACGCAGGTGGTTTCTCTTCACAAGATCGAGAGGATCCTATAAGTGTCTTTTAACGAGGTTGCGCTCTTTCGGGTTTTCACAAACACTCGCCGGTAGCCCTGCTGTTTTTACTCACGGAGCCCTTTCGGGTTTTCATCCGTGCCCATTTTGCTTATAGACATACCGTTTTCTCTTTTTTTTTATTCTCTCCCTCTCTCTTTTTTTCACGAGATTGCGCCTTTTCGGGTTTTCACAAGACTCGCCGGTAGCCCTGCTGTTTTTACTCACGAAGCCCTTTCGGGTTTCATCCGTGCCCATTTTGCTTATGGACATACCGTTTTCTTTTTTTTATTCCCTTTTTTATTTTAGTATCAGCTTTGGGATGCTGCAATCCACCGTAGTTTATCGACATCTCGGTCAACAGCTAGTTTTAGGACATAGTGGTCCGTCGTTAGTTTAAGGACGTTTCGGTCCGTCGTTAGTTTAAGGAAGTTTCGGTCCATTGTAAAGGAAGCCGGTTACTACTGATAGAGTTTGGGCTTAGGAAGATAGCGAGCGGACATAGTCGTCGTCATCTATCATTGACCTAGACCATGACTCGTCAAGCGTAGTACTTCTTCAGGAAGCGACCGTTTATTGGCCTGAAAGGTATTTCACCATGCATGTCCTTGAGTAGATAGGCTCCACCCTGGTAGACCTTGTCTGTGATGTACGGGCCTTCATAGTTCGGCTCGAATTTTCCCCGCTTGGCGCGATTAGGGATCATAGGTCTTTTGACCACTAGCACAAGTTCGCCTTGGCGGAATGTCCTCGGCCTGATCAATCTTTCATATGAGCGCGTCATCTTTGCTTTATAAGCTTCCAAATTTTGTTGCGCCAGGAGCCGGGTTTCATCAAGGGCATCGAGCTCCTCAAGCCGAAGATGAGCATTCTTTTCGTCCGTTGGCTCATAATGAACTGCCACTCATAAAGAGGGTAGCTCTATCTCGAGGGGAAGTACTGCTTCTGTACTGAATACCAATGCGTACGACGTTGTGTTCGTGGCCGTATTGAACGTAGTTCGATACGCCTAGAGAGTTTCATGCAGCCTCTCGTGCCAGTCCTTCTTATTTCGGGACACTGTCTTTTTCACGATCTTTGTCAGGGTCTTATTGAAAGGCTCAGCTAGACCGTTAGCTCGAGGGTTATAAACTGAGGAGTATCTCCAGTCTATATTATGTTGTTGTGCGAAGCGGCTGATCGTGTGGCTTCTGTAGGCTGGCCCGTTATCGGAGATGATCCGTCGCGGAGTTCCAAACCGATAAATAACATGCGTCTTAAAGAAATGGAGGATATTCTCCGTCTTCACTTCCCTCAGCGGTACTGCTTCCGCCCATTTGGAGAAGTAATCAGTTGTCGCCAAAATGAATCGATGCCATCCGGATGATGCTGGTTCGATGGGGCTGACAATGTTAGTCCCCCACATTTCGAACGGCCAGCTAGCCACTGTTAGATGTAGTGGATTTGGATGTCGATGGATAAAGTCCCCATGAATTTGGCATGAGTGGCATTGCTTCGCATACTTGAGGCAGTCCTGGATCATCGTGGGCCAATAATAACCCATCCGTTTGATCTTCAACTTCATCTTCGGCTCGGCTTGGTGAGAACCGCAGAGTCCGTCGTGAACTTCTTGGACGGCTCTTTTCACCTCTTCAGGTCCCAGGCATCTCAACCACAGAGAATCAAATGACCTCTTGTATAGAGTATCATTGACGAAGGCGAAAGATAGGGCTCGCTTCATGAGCTGATGTTTTAAGGACGCATCTTCAGGCGTTCGACAAGATTTGAAGTAGTCTATAAAGATTTCTCTCCAATCCTCAGCCTTTTCCTGGTCTTTTATTTGCATAGTCATTTGCTCAGTCGCTCATTTTTCTTCGGACGACTACGGAGATATTTCCGTCGGCACAAGAACCCGACGGTTTTGCACAACGATTCTCACGTCATCGAGGTTCTCGTTGGCCAGTTCTTTAGCGAGCTTAGCTAGTGCATCTGCTTTGCTATTTTCCGCACGCGGTATGCTTTCCAAGGTGTAGGAAGGTATTTGGGTCAGCAGTCGCTGTATCCTCTAGCCGTACTTTACCAGTTCTGGTTTGCACGTTTGGTAGTCGTCATTTACTTGACTGACGACTAATTAGGAGTCTCCATATATGAGAAGATCTTCAATCCCCATGTCAATAGCGATCTCGAGGCCTGCTATCAAAGCTTCGTATTCGGCTTCATTATTCGTCCTCGGCTCTGTCAAGGAGAAGGCGAAGCGCATTATCCCTCCTTATGGAGTCACGAAGATGAGGCCTACCCCTGATTTGATTATGGGAGTACTTTGTTTGCGCTTCTTCATGGAAGATACTCCATCAAAGTAAAGTTCCCATCGGGTGCCACTACAGTCGATCGTGTCAAACGCATGCTCGTCTGGCAGTTCGCAATTCAAAGGGGAATCGGCCGGTATCGGATGCTCAGTGAGAAAGTTGGCGATGGCCTGGCCTTTCACCGCCTTAAGAGGCTGGTAAGTTATTGATAACTCCATCAAGAGCAAGGTCCATTTAGCGAGCCGACCTGTCAATATGGCCTTTGACATCAAATATTTGAGAGAGTCCACCTTCGATATGAGACGTACTTCATTTGCCAATGCATAGTGCCTGAGTTTTGTTATCACGAAAATCAATGCCAGGCAGTGTTTTTCGATGGGAGAATAATTGCTTTCTGCCCCCAGTAGAACTCGACTCAAATAGTAGAGGGCTCTCTCCTTCCCTTGGTCGTTCTCTTGTGCCCATAATACGCCTAAAGAACCTTCGAGGGCTGTCGTATAAAGAATGAGAGGCTTTCCCTTGATCGGAGCGGCTAGTACTGACGGATTCTGCAGGTATTGCTTGATTTCGTCCAGCGCGCTTTGGCATTTGTGATCCCAGACGAGCGGAGTTCTCTTCTTCATCAGGTGACTGTAAAGGCGACATTTCCCTGAGAGATTGGGTATAAATCGCCGGATATACGCGAGCTTCCCTTGGAGAGACCATAATTGTTTGAGAGTCCTTGGCGGGGCTATTTCCATGATCGTCTTAATCTTCGATGGATCTATCTCGATGCCTCGGTGTCGGACGATGAACCCCAGGAATTTGCCCGAGGAGACTCTGAACGCGCATTTAAGAGGGTTCATTTTCAAGTTGTATTTACGAAGGCGCTGAAATACGATCCTCGGATGCTCTAAATGTTCCTCATATGATTTGCTTTTCACTACGAGGTCGTCGATATAGCATTCGACAATTTCGTGTATGAGGTCATCGAAGATCTTCGTCATGGCCCTCTGATAAGTGGCACCAGCATTCTATAGACCAAAGGGCATCACCTTGTAGCAGAATATACCCAAAGGGGTCCGGAAAGCAGTATGCTTCTGGTCTTCGGGATGCATCTTTATCTGATTATATTCTGATGAGCCGTCCATGAAGGAGAAAACTTCGTGAGTGGACGTGTTATCTATCATCAGCTCAGTGACCGGTACTGGAAAATCGTCCTTCGGGCAGGCTTTATTGAGATTCCGGAAGTCCACGCATATGCGCACTGTCCCATTTTTCTTCATCACCGGGACGATGTTGGCGATCCATTCAGGATACTGGACCTCTTGGATGAAACCAGAGTCGATCAGCTTCTTGACCTCGGCGTTAATGCTCATCTCAAGATCAAGCCGCATTCTTCTCAGTTCTTGTTTGATTGGCTGGACGTCTGGGGATATCGCCAATTTATGCACAGTAATCTCTGGATCTAATCCTGGCATTTCGGAATAGTTCAACGCGAAGCAATCCTTATGCTGCATAAGCACGTCTTTTAGCGCAGCCACCCTTTCTTCAGATAGCAGCCCACTGACGAATGTCGGTCGCGGGTCATTTGCCGTCCCCAAATCAATTTTCTTGAGGTTATCTGCAGTAGTATGTACTCTATCTTCCAGCTCTTTTGGCGCCGGTGGAAACTATGAGATCACCTCGTCATCATTGTTTTCGATGCACCAGAGGAGGTCACCCCTATCCTCAGGCTCTTCTTTTGATAGTGTTCTCATATGATAAGTACGAGCTCGCTTCCACGACCGATATTGATCTGGTTCTACTCTCGTTGTATGCGCGGCTTTTGGTTCATGCCTCTGCGGCGGAGTTATCCTCCAACTGCTGGATAGAGCGAACTTGCCGAGCTGATATTGGTCTTCAACCCAGTTCTTAAAGGTGAAGTAGTCTTCAAGAGGATGTCATATTGCTCGATGATACGAGCAATAGTCTGGGTGAGAGACCTCGTTGGCTTGCTCGGGGTGCTTGGACTCCGGAAGTGTAAGCATTTGATGTCTTATAGAAAGATCAAGTATCTTCTTTGTCTTATCTTGAG
This sequence comes from Agapanthus africanus, assembly GCA_030015575.1. Taxonomy (NCBI): domain Eukaryota; kingdom Viridiplantae; phylum Streptophyta; class Magnoliopsida; order Asparagales; family Amaryllidaceae; genus Agapanthus; species Agapanthus africanus. The sequence goes on from JASDDO010000238.1 coordinate 161,514, forward strand.
AAAAAGAGTATGCTCGAATCATCTTCTTTATAAGGGACAAATCCAGACCGCTCGATTCCCGATCGCGTGACTTCTTGGTCTCGCTTTGTCGTTGTCGAACGCTTTTTCCGCTCTTTGACTTATTTCTGCCTCTGCGTCGGGCCTTTTGTACAACAGGTTGACAGGAAGGGGCATTTTCATCTTTCGCAGCCTGTTGAAGAAGGCATTGCGTCCTGGCTTTCTCGTAGATGGGCATTTCGCGATTATGGTCGTCTCGAACTTTTTGACCAGCTTCCCTTATAAGCTTGTCCATTTGTTCTTCGAACGACAGACTGGGCATTTTCACGTCGGGAGCTCTTTCTGGTTTAGGGTTAGTATCTTCCCACAAAGCATCTCCTTCTTCATCAAAGTCATGTATGACATAGCAGTCGCGGGATTGCTCCCGTTTCTTGGACCGAACATATCCAAGCCCGATCGCTTCTATTCTCCCGTTAGACAACTTGCGCTGAGTTCCAGGAACGTTCCAGATCCTGTTATAGAATCAAGCTTGTCGAGTGGTCTATTTAAAGGGTATCTCTTGGCGCTTCAATAGCCTTTTCAAGCCTTTTGTGTAATATCTAGGCAGACGGATGGGCTGGAGCCTGTCAAGTGTAGAATCCGCGCCGTGCCAGATTTCTTTCTCCACTTTGGTTTCCCCGGAGCGGTAGAATAGGATCGCCTTTTCGCCTGGGAGGGACATAGAACGTCTGCAGCTCTTCCACACTGTAGGTATCAAGCGCGTCTAGTTCTTTATGATGTTTGGGCGGAACCATGGCAATTTGCAAACTTTGCTCTTCATCAGCGAATGTTTGTATTGAAGGCTGAGCGGAGAATATAGCATGGACCTCATCTTCCGAGTCACTGCCAAAGATCAACATGGGAGCGGACGGTCTTGGCTTATTGTACTGGGGCGGGCCTAGATAAACTATCTCTTCCTCTTCCTCAGTATCACTCCCGAAGACAGGAATGGTGGTGATAACTTTGTTCTCCAGCTTGCGACATCTCTCTGTGTCCTCGAAATCTGGCAAAAAGTATTTTTCATCTTCGTACTTACGGACTTCGTTCACGGAGAATGGGTTCAGCTCTCCCGTTACGGTATACTCGAGATCATCTTTAAAGTATTTCATATACTGATGTTGTGTAGAAGGGATGATGTTGTACTCGTGTAACCAAGGCCGGCCGAGCAAAGCGTTATAACATGTCTTGGCGTCAATGATATGAAATTTAATATATGTGACAAGTAGCCTGAATCGTAATGTCAATACCACAGACCCGAGAGTCCGCGATGACTGGGAGTCAAAACCAGAGATGGTGATTTTATCACGAGCGAGATGCTGGACGCTTATGCAGATTTCCTTCAACACTTGCACGTTGAGGAGATTGACGGAAGACCCATTGTCGACCAAGATTTTGCCTATCTTTATATCATGGCAGTATCCTGAGACATAGAGGGGAAGGTTGTGCTCGCACGTCCCAAGGAGGAGGTCTTCGTCGCCGAAAGTGATATCGGCTGTGTGTACTTCCTCCAGCTCGTCCTTCATCTTTTCTTTGGCGAGAAAAGCTTGGAATTGCTCTGGTTCTTATAGCGCCTTGATCAATGAATCTCTCACTTCTTTGGATAGTAAAAGGACGTCGAGAACACTGAGCTGCGAGGGTAACTTCCTCAAGTGCGCCAGAACATTGTAGTCCACCTTACTTTTCTTTGGCGGGTCCTTGACGGTCAGTTCTTTCATGACTTGGTCGTCCAGGGCGATATTCTTAGAAACCTTTTCTTTTCCCTTATCTTTTCTACTCGTGGATCCGAAATTCTTTTCTGGAAGCATGCGATTGCGCGGCTGAATGTTATCACAGGCCTTCGGTTCTTCTTCTTTCCCCAAGGTGGATTCTTTAAAGAGAGGGCCAAGAGCCATTTTCTCGTCAGAGTCGCTCCCCAAAGTGAGAATCCGCGATCCCTCGGTGTTGACCATGCGACAGTTACCGGTATTTCTTTTATGCTCCTCAGTCGCACTTCTTTGCTCCCGACGAGTCTCTGCCACCATCTTTTAAAAGCGTCGCACTCTTCAGTATGGTACGAAATCTTTCGATGATATAAGCAGTAGCTGGGATGTGTTTCTGTTTCACCAGGAGTGTTTCCTTCAGAGGGTGGTAGCTTCATTTCCATTGATATGGCTTTAGCAAACCTTTTCCCAATCTTGAACTTATTTTTATCCGCGACGGATGTTCCTTGATTCGGCGGGAGTGGCTCGACTCTTTCGTCTAGTTGCCGGCGTTTGGCTCTTTCAAATATGGCCATCTCACGCTCCCGATTGGCTTTACTTTTAAGGAGAGCTTCGTTTAGGAATGCGTCAATCATTTCATCTGACGACCCCAGAAGTTCCGGTTCAGGACCTGCCCCCAGTTTCTCTATGTGAGGGGCTTCTCCATCGTTCATCGATGAGTGAGAGATCACATGGCAACTTGCTACGTAATCCTCAGATTCGTCCGACGAGTTTTCTCCATCATTTTCGTCTTCAAGGACGTGGTTGAGGAACTGTTGGAGCGTGATTGGAGTCCGCGCCTTCTGGTTATACTCTTCCAGCGCGTCAATCTGTTTTTGTAGGTCCGTGCGCTTGTCGCCAGGCTTCATGGGCTTTTTGGATCTCTTCTTCTTCTTCTTTGAAGATTTTGACGGCTGGGTGTGAGTGCTTTGGCGATCACCACCAATCTTTGGAGTTGGGCGTGGCTTCAGCATCCCTTCGATGATCTAGGGTTCTAGCGGGTTCTTCCACCTGATCGCCGGGCATGTCTGAAGATCATTCAGCATCCTTTTGGTTTTGGCTGAAAGCACGACCTCCCATAGAGCTTCTTCAACAAAAGAGCATGTTGCCCCCGGTGTGTCCATTTTCTTAGGAGTGTGCGGTTGTGGTGGGCTCACTTTCCACTTTTCAGACAGCGCAAACTTTCCTTGTAGGTACCGATCCTCGATCCATCCCTTAAAGACAAAGCAATATTCGATCGGATGGCTTACCGTTTGGTGGTAAGGCAATAATTGGGATTATTCACTTCGCTGGGATGTGGTGGTCACCTTGGATTCGGCAAGTTGATAAGCCTGTTGCGCACCGCCAGCTCGAACGGCCTCTTCGTTTTATCCCGTGGGAATGACTAAGGACACTTCATTTTCTCATTGTAATAGCGCCGTCTCTCCTCCAGTTGATCCGCTAGCTTTGGAGCACTGGGCTGCTGTTGGGTGTTTGCAACGAAGGTCGTCTTCCCTTTACCCTTGTTGTTCCGCGGTTCCGGCTTCGGGGGAGACGGTCTGTGACCCATCTGATCCATCTGGGCTAGCTTATCGATTAAAGCCTGGAACGTGGTCGGTTTAAAGAACATCATGAACTGTGAAATAGTTGCATGAGGGTCTAGGGTGCCCACGAACATGCCCACCGCCGGTGCTTCTTCGATGCGATGTTCGCACTTCGACCATAGGTTCCGCCATCGGATTGCGTATTGAACCTAAGTTTCGCCCGACTTCACCCTTGCATTGATCAACGCCATTATTGGGGTGCGTTCGCTAGCGTTCGCGAATCGCTGGGTGAATAGAAACTCTATCTCTGTGAAAGTTTTGACGGAGTCATTTGGAAGCTCGGAGTACCACTCAAACGCCGTCTTCGATAAGCTGTCGACGGATTGGCGAAGCAAGAGGTTATCATCACCACTAGTGTTGCAGCACAGAGCTCTAAACTGGGCTACGTGCTGGTGGGGATTGCCCGTCCCCTTGTACACATGGAATTTAGGGATTGTGTATCCCGGCGGGTATTTGATCTGATCATACCAGCCTGGATACGGTCGTCCAGTCTTCACGACCTGGCCAGCCGCTTCATTTGCCTGGTGAACACGTATTTGTTGAGCAATATAATCATCCAGGGTGGCCTTGGAGATAATTTCCTCTTTGGCTGTTGAAAGAGCCGGAGGTGGATTTGATGTTTCTCTTCTGTCGTCTTCGAGGATAATCGGAGGATCTTCAGCGGGAGGGTCCTGCTGGATCATCATACCCACCATGTCTTGGAACAGAAGAGACATTTGCTTTATATTGGCCGCTTGTTCCGCAGCCTCCTTGTCCTTCTTTTCGAGCATTCTCTGAAGGAATTCAGTATCAGTCTCGTGTACGCGACGTTGTTTCGATGACGCCTCCGGGCTTTCTTTTGGCCCGGTGAGTGCGGCCATGGCAGTTAGCATCTCCTGAAGCTTCTGATGTTGCTGTTCCTGAGCTCTTGTGATGGATCGGGTGGGTGGTCGATGGCCCGTAGAAGCGCGGCTATCCTCCTTCCCGGCAGCCATGTAGACGGTGTGCACCACCATGTCCCCAGACTTAGGGCGTTTGGGCTCAGTACCTTTGACATTTGTCGCAGGCACGGGGATCTTCTCCGGCCTTCTCTTCTTATGAGAGGTCGAAGCTGAGGGGGCCGACGCGGTGGGCACCCAAATAGCTTTCCGTGGCTTAGCAGGATGGCTTTCTTCTTGTTGGACTTTCAGCTTCTTCTACCGGCGGGGATAGTCTTGATCCACCACCGAGTTCCGGACCTGCCGCCAGACTTTGTAGATCTTGGAGGACAGCCGCTGAGGGGACTATTCTGGTTTTCCTTCCGCAACATTCTTCACTGGAGGAGGAGATCTTTTCAGTAGGGCGGTAGGAGAATTCCTACGCACCTTATTCAGCAGCTCAAAGCTATTCTCAGTTGGAACAGCAGTATTAATTTCCGCCGTCGGAGCTGGTGGAGTTAGCCTAGAAGGGGAGTTGCCTTCGGCCTTCCTCACTTGGCGCCAGTGGCGACGTCGAGCGTGTTGAGCTGATGGAGTTGGCTCGGTGACGGGGATGGCCTTGTCTTGCCTCCTGTTCAGCTGAGGGGCCATTGCTGGCATCAGCCTGTTGAAGACTGATGTCCTTTGAGTAGCAGGAGCGGGAGTTGGGACGGTCGGTCTTGTAAAGACCGATCCCTTGGCAAGAGAAGCCGCCTTGACGACCTCAGGAGCAGGGTTGATTACTCTCTTCAAAGCAGCCTTTTCTGGGATTGCAGGCTTCATTGTGGGCCCATAGGAATTTTGGCCCAGTCTGGCGAAGACCGAGGAGCTGGAGCTGAATGACCCATTGAGAGGGGCCACAGTAGCTGTAAATCGATCGAAGACCGACTTCTTGGGAGCTTCTGGTATGGGCATGGGAGCGGTGAAGCTCGTTGGCAGGAGCATAGTCCCGAAGAACAGCCCTGTGGTGGCTTGAGTGACATGTTCCACGGGCATCGTGAACAGGGAAGCCGCTTAGGGCCCATAGGTTATGCCCCAGTTGAGGCAGGACGTGGGTTGCAGCTGCATGTGGAACACTTTGAGCGGGTGAACGCCATTGATTCTTTGTTTTTTGCACCAAGCAAAACGCCAAATCTTAGTACCTCGAAACCCAAGGGCAATTATTAACAAACCGCGATTGGTTCGCGAACACGACACACGAAGTGTGGAGTGCAAAGAGGAAAAGGTCCCATCGGGCGTGCCAGAATCTGTTCACCGCCGGAAGCCGGGAAGACTGTACGTCTTGCCTGAGTCTGGGGGCAGATGCTAATTGGTGCTATCCGTCTACCTCTCCGAAGATGCCAAGTTAATTTATGGCACCGTGTATCGAAGGTTTAAACGGATGCGGCCGATATAGCAGACTTCGTCAAATTCCCCCTCGTTTGAGGGGGTTTTGATTGTGGAGACGCTCTTCCCTGCAGACGCAAACCCCTGCAGTTAATTACGCTACCGCGTCGCGGTAACAACTTTCTCCTTCTCCACATAGTCACTTCGTGTCGTGGGTGATTGTTTTGTGTTTGGTTGCCCGTGGATTGTATACGGAGACTAAGTTATGTTGTCGCCCGTAGGGCGTGGACTAGTCCAAATCCGTATCTTTCTTAGATTTGGGTTTTGGGGGTTGTGTTTAAGGATACGTTAGTCTTATTTGAGGCTAAGATCAACTTAAACGTTTGTTAAAGACACGTTAGTCTAATTCTAGACTAAGGTCAACTTAACGTGATCGTTTAGATCCGACAAGAGAGCAATTGGGCTCTATTGTTTAGTTTAATGATATTGCGGTCGATAATTAGTTTAAGGACATTACGGTCCAATGTTAGTTTTAAGACATCGCGGTCGAGATTAAGGACATCATAGTCCGTGAGTTTAAGGACTCCACAGTCCGATATTAGTTTTAAGATGCCACGGTCGAGCTTAAGGACATCATAGTCCGTGGATTTAAGGACTCCACAATCCGATATTAGTTTTAAGACGTCACGGTCGAGGTTAAGGACATCATAGTCCGTGGATTTAATGACTCCACAGTCCGATATTAGTTTTAAGACGTCACGGTCGAGGTTAAGGACATCATAGTCCGTGTCACGGTCGAGATTAAAGACATCATAGTCCGTGGATTTAAGGACTCCACGGTCCGATATTAGTTTTAAGACACCACGGTCGAGGTTAAGGGCATCATAGTCCGTGAGTTTAAGGACCTCACAGTCCGTAGCAATGTGTGGTTGTCGGGACCTGTCACCTCTCTGACGATGTTGAGGAATTACAACGACAAATATCAAATGAGTGAAAAGATGTACCCTCGAACCGGGTGTAAATTGATTGGAAGAGCAGATGAGCTCAGTTCAATTTAAATTGAGGACTTATGGCCAGAATTGGGCTAAATCCAGTTAAAAATGTTTAACATTTTATTTTTATTCTGCCTGTTAGGCCTTTGTTTGGGCTCTGCCCTTTTAATAATGCCAAGCATTGGGCTCTGATATTTTGTCTGGATAGCATTTATCAGAACAAAGTATATTCTGACAGCGCGCCACGTGCGCATCAGGCGCTTTGCGCCAATTAAAGAGCGCGTTGCGCTAGCGCACATGAGGGTGACACGTGTCGCTTAGAGCTAAGCGCTGGTTTGTTAGCGCACTGCGCTTTTAATTTATGAGCACGCTGCACTAGTTTATGGGTGCGCCAGTGAGTGACACGTGGCGCGCTTGGCGCTGAGCGCCAATCCAAGAGCGCAGTGCGTTGTTTTCAGGAGCGCAAAAAGCAGATTGTGTCTCTGGTTGACACGTGGCAAGTTCCGGCTCTTTGCGCCAGTCCAATGAGCGCAAGGGCGCAGTTCATGAGTGCAAGACACTTTCCAGTAGCGCAAAACGTATCAGATCAAATTTAAGATCAAAGAACAAGTTTATGTTTATCAAAGGAGGCCTTGCCTCAAGATCCAAGAACCAAAGTTCTTGTTTTTTATTAAAAGGCTCTGCCTTTATAGATCAAAAGATCTGTGAATGAAGTAAGATACTTCTATTTTATATTTTAAGGATTAGATCTTTTAATCTTTTATGTTTAATCAAAGACCTTGGTCTTTTTTATAGATCTAAGATCTTTTCAGAAGATGTTTCTTCTTTTTACGAGATGATTTCATCTCTGTTGTTCAAGAATTAATTGTTTTACCTTTACAGATGAAGAAATGGTCTTCTTTCTTCAAAGGCTTGCCTTTCTTTCTCTTTGAGTTCTTCTCAAAGTTTGCCCAGGGTTTTTTTCTATATGAGACTTGAAGTTTTGGGGCCTTTATATAGGGCCGATTGATTTGTTAGATTAGTTGAAGAGATCTTTCTCTGATTAATTCGGGGATATTTCCCCACCGTTGGATCTTTGATCCTAGGGCTTCTGATTACAGAAGGCAATATTCTTGTTTTCAATAAGATTGGAAAGATCTTTTCAGAACAGAATTTTAATTCTGATTAATTAATAATTTATTATTATTAGATCTTTTGATCTAACGGTGGGGAATTATTTTAATTGCAGTGCTTTCAACTTTTAAAATTTTGAATTTCAAAACAGAGCTTTGCTCTGATTGGGGTGCGTTGCCTAGGGCGCAGCGCTCCTGGCGCTGGCGTGTCTGCTTTTGACACGTGGCGCGCAGCGCACGGGATCTGAAGCGTTGCTTCGATTTTTGAATTTTGAAATTCAAAACAGAGTTTTTCTCTGATTGGGGGAAATACACATGTTATTTGTTTACTCCGCATTCATCCAGAGAATATTAAATCACCCTTTAATCCAATTTTTAATGCATATTTTTAATGCATTCTTTAACTTTCAAAACCCTAATTTTTCCTATAAATACCACACTCCATTTCACCACTCCTCACTCAGAATTTCATTACAAAAAATTTCAAGTCCTAAGTTGCACAAGTGGAGTTAGCAAAGGACAAGATTCCAAAGACGTTTCGAGAAGATTCCGGCGACGAAACGACACCCCAACGCTTTCCTAACCTTACCCTACCCTCTCCTCTTTCTTTATAGCTTGTAAGTTCCCTTTCCCCTCTTCTTTCTCTATAACTTGTAAGTTCCGTTTCCCCTCCTCTTCTACTATTCTAAAACTTTCATCTTTCAAAATTCGTCGGAAGCGGAGTTAATCCGACTTCCGATTCGTTTTTCTTAAAAAAATTCCATTTTTCTTAAACCATAAAATACCATATTCTTATATAATGTCTAATAAACATATTAGAATAAGTTTCGTCTCAAAATGATTCATGTTACAATTTTTATTTCATTTTTACATTAAAATATCATCATGTTTGCAAACGAATTGTTATCCACTTTTAACCGTATTACCTTTAGATAACTCACGAGGTAATGACCTATCTCTTCACAACACGCATTTTTGATATAGCACGATGAACTTGGAATTCTAGATTATGGGAAAATACGCTTTTACTGATAAATACCCTAAACTTACAAAACCGTTTTCTTTAAAAAGAGTGTTATTCAATTCCTTGCAATTACGGCTCTACAACCCATTTTGGGGAATCCCGATCGGGATGGTGCGGATTATCGCACGTTTTCGGGCCTAGTAGAGCGAGATGCAGATTTCCGCAAGGAGCATTCGATCTCGATGGAATTTTTAATGCTATTTTTAAGAAGATGAGATTTCTATAAAATAAATAAAATTTATTTTTATTAAATAAATATATATATATATATGAATATTATCAAAAGATCTATTTTAAATACATTATATAAATATTCCATATTTTCTAAATCAAAAGAATCACAATTATATGAAAGTACCATTTCAATACAATATAATTCCAGTATTTCATTAAAATACCATGAACAATGAGAACTAGGTTCTACTCACTAGAAATTTTACTTTTATAAAATATACATCTATGAAAACTCTAAAGACGATAATTAAATACTTGAGATGTATTTTGAAAATATATCAAAAATATTTTTACATAAAACCCCTCAAATTATACTAAATTACAATAAGAACCCTAGTAAATATAGGTTTAAGCGGTGCCAGTTCTCTTGAGCCTCGGAGAGCCAGACAAAGTGGGTGCTTGCCTATCTAAGGTAAACAATCTAACAACGGTGTTATCAATACGGTAATTGTCTTGGAAAAAGACACAAACCCTGTTGTACATGTGCAGCAGTTATCGATAACATCAAAACTAATTTAGTACTTCAATTTCTTTTCAAAGTGTTTAACTCAGACAAAGTCTCAATCTAATATATCTGACTTGAATATGATTCAAGTATAAATTACAATCCAAAATGAATCCGTCTATTCAATCCATATCAATCTATATTGACCGAACCGAACCATAGATATACCCCGTTTACATGACTATCCATTTATATCCATTCTGTTTACGAATATCAAAGTTTCGACAAGTCATCTCTCTATATAACAAAACAATACAATCAATACAAAAGATATTACGGGGTTTTTAAAGGAGTAGAATGGTACGGAATGTATTAGAAGTGGCACGAGATGGTTACTTTAATACACCTAACTTGAATATCCATTGCCGTTGTACCGTGGCTGAACGATTCCTTATGCTCCGTATACCTTAGTCTCTGGATAGTGGGACTCCTCTCGTATACACTGGTATATTCTGTACCAAACTACAAACAACTGCGTTAACATAATAATCAAATATTACTAGTTATATTCTCTTTCTGTTTATTCTATCTCTACTCATCTTTGGGACTTACTGAGCGATTGTTCGCTGACGACATTCCTCTTCTTCTTTTTTTGGAATGTTGTCAGGTGATTCGGACTCACTGGAGATTGAGCCCGGTACTGAAGACTTGGAGCAGTTAGCCTTTGACCCAGAGTTTTAGATACTTGTACATACTTTTTATTTCAATTATGTCATTATTTAGGTATTGCTTCCATTCATGTATTTATATTTCCAGTTGTACTTGTAAAGAATTGTTAATAAATAAAAATTGTCGTTCAATTATATCTATTGTCATTTTTCTTGTGTACATTTATTTTATATTGCTTAGATATGCTTAGAATGTTTATTTCGAAGTAAATACGTAGCGGATCTCGCAGCGTCCCCTTGCCTGTACACCGGGAAGCGGGGCGTGATAACCACCCAGCTCCCATAAGTATGATTGCCATCACAACGCTAGTAGTCAAGTAAAGATCTTACGGACTTTATCAACATATATAAACGATATGAAATAACAAGTAAAACATATACATATATTAAGATAAAATCAAACCAAATAGTATACTATCATATCGAGTAAGATTGTACTGTACATACATACGCCTAGCATCCTATACAATAAAGGCCTCTATGACATACATATCCAACACCTTTACCTATGCATCATTATATCAATAGAGATTATAGATGAGAAGAAAATATATAAGCTCAAAAGGTGGGGTATTGTTGGAGTTTTTGAGTGAACAATTCGAAAATTCATTTTTTGGACGGGAATTTTGAGCGGGAAATTTGAAATTCAAAATTTAAATTTGAACGGTTGGTTTTGAGTGATTGGGAATTTTGAAAAGTCACAACCGTTGGTTTTGAGTGATTGGGAATTTTGAAAAGTTACAATCGTTGGTTTTAGATGAATCTTGAGAATCTATAAACATGATCAATTTTTTAAAAACAATAACAGTTTCTTCTTCTCTACTATTCCATTACCGTTCCGAATAGAATTTCGAAGTTTTTTCGATTTTTGTTGATCGCAGGAATTTCAAACTCTGTTGTAACCTGAGAGGTCCTTGTTTGCAACTCTTTAGCAAACCCAATTTGAGTGGGGACAAGTAAATCTTTAAAGAAAGACGATGCGTCTCAGAGTACCCGTTATTTTCCCGATTCCTACATTCAAGTTGTAACTTTTTCTCTACCGCTCAAGTTCAGCCTCATTTCGTTTGGAGCTAAGATTGACTGATTCGTTTCCACAGGCAAACCTCATGAAAGAGAAACCAAACACACCTATAGAGTTGTGCACTTTCCCCAATTTAAAATTTGAAACGATTGCACATCACAAAAACAAGCACGTACATAGCATGAGATCCATACATCGTAGTTCGTCGCATGCATGATCTGATATATACATTTCAAAAAAGAAAATTAAAAATTAAAAATATAACACAGAGAGAATGAGCTCAACAAACTCACTCACACATCTCAAGTCACCCTATCAACCTCCTCTATTGACCTAAATTAGGTGGCACCTGAACCATTTCATACTTATATAACGGGGTATATATAATTTGTTGGAAGCACACCAAAACTCAAACTCATCTCAATCACCAATACACATTATATATAAATCAACAATCTCCTCAAAGACCTGTTCTGTGTCAAGAACAAGTCAACTAAGCATGCTACCAATTTTCATGCTCATTCTCCTCTCCTTTGCTCATCGATACAACTCACTGCCACTCTCGGCACATGGAAGATGGATCGTCGACTCGGCTACGAACCAACGCGTTAAACTCCGGTGCGTCAACTGGGCCGGACACATGCCAGCCGTCATGCCAGAAGGGCTCGATCGCCAACCAATCAAAAGCATCGCGGCTCGCATAGGGTTCCTAGTCTTCAACTGCGTGCGACTCACTTGGGCTACACACTTGTGGACCGATGATGATCGGTAATTTGAAGAAAGAACATTATAGTGTACATAGGACATAAGAAGACTCATATCAAAGTTCTTTTGTTTGACAGGTATGAGAAACTAACTGTTGGCGGTTCCTTGAAGTCGCTCGGGCTAAACGGGTCGTTGAAAGGCGTAGCAAGAAACAACGGTTGGATGATGAGGATGAGTGTGAGAGTGGCATACGACGCGGTGGTACGGGCATTAGGGGACACAGGGGTGATGGTGGTGTTGGACAACCATGTGAGCCGGCCAAAGTGGTGCTGCGGGAGCGAGGATGGGAATGGATTCTTCGGAGACTTGTATTTCGACGAGGATGAGTGGGTGAGGGGGCTGGAGATTGTTGCCAAGAGGTATAAGGGATTTCCTCAGGTTAGCAATTGAATTGCTTTAGTTGTTAGTTGGTTGATTATTTTAAGCTAATATTCTTTTTTTTTTTACGACCAATTTGTCTCAGTTGAATCATGATTTGCTTGTGATCATCATCTTTTACAACAGGTAATAGGCATGAGCATGAGGAACGAGCTCCGCGGCCCAAACCAAACCAAGCCTGCTTGGTACCAGAACATGGCCCGTGGGGCCCTTTCGATCCACAAGGCCAACCCAAATGTACTCATCATAGTCTCGGGCTTGAACTTCGACACAGACCTGAGCTTCTTGGCCCAACAACCTCTTCAAGCTCCATCCATCAAGTTAGTTCTTGAAGCCCATTGGTATGCATTTAGCGATGGTCGACGGCCAGATTGGACCGAGAAGCCCCTAGCCCAAATGTGCACAGCGTCGGCCCAAAGGTTCGACGAGCGAGCGGCCTTCGTGGCTCGTAGGGCTAATGGGTCTGTGCCTTTGTTTGTCAGCGAGTTTGGTGTAGATCAGCGAGGGACTAACAGGGCCGATAACAACTTCTTAAGCTGTTTTATGGCTTTTGCTGCTGAGAGGGATTTGGATTGGGCCTTGTGGGCCTTGCAAGGAAGCTACTACCGGAGAAATGGGGTGGAAGGGTTTGAGGAGACGTTTGGGGTGCTCGATACGGGCTGGGCCCAGCCCAAGAACCTGAGGTTTAGGGAAAGGTTTCGGCTGATTCAAGAGTTGTTACAAGGCGAGGTTCAATCTTAAATCACCTCTATATCTCAATATGCAAACGGTTAATTTTATTTGCCATGTTTACGATCGCTGTTTTGTGCAGACCCTAGATCAACCATACCAATGTATCAACTGATTTTTCATCCATCGACCGGCGAATGCTTGTCCGTCGACAAACAAAAGAATGTCATGCTTACGGATTGCGAGGAGCGAGCCCGGTGGAATTACAAAGGGGATGGAAGTTCAATAATGTTAGTCGGTAATGCGAAGCTTTGCTTGAGATCGGTTGGAGATGGAGAACGAGTGCGTCTCTCGGTGAAGTGTGATGATATGCAAAGCTCATGGAGAGCAAGGTCGAGGGCGGGGCTCGGACTAATGGTGAAGGATATAAATGGACGGGACTTGTGCTTGGAGAGACGTGCTACAAACTCATCAGCAGTATATACTAGAGAGTGTGCTTGTATTGACGATTCTCAATGTTCTGATGATCCTAGGCATCAGTGGTTCAAAATGATTGCTTCCAACTCAATTTGATTTTATTAGTTATGAATATTAATATTATGCATTAAAAGTGACATCAACAAAGTTGTTAGAGTATAGTGTTGAGTATTACTGCCTGCCATGTTGGTGCCACCCGGTTGGATCCTATGCTAAGACATAATGGTGTTTTTCTAACTAATTAACAACCAAAATATTCTCATTGTTGGTTCATTAGCTATGATTTTACAAGCACTACTTGTTATCATACCGACAAACTTCTTCGTATTCAAACTATCATAATTAACTTTTATATAGATTGCATCTTTAGGTTCTTATACATCTGCACCAACCAATTGTGTTTAGCTCTTGCGTTAGTAATTTCTTCTTCAAAGTGACAAGTCGTTGGTTCGATTCTCCCGAAGAGGCCAAATGCTTGGCTACAGATGCCGAAGCATAAAACAAGGGGTGGTCCATCCGAGATGAAAAGGGATAGGCCCCACCCCCTGTGTGAAGGAAATCATATGGGATTCACGCATGTCGGTGCCATGCAAGTGACATATCAGGGTGCATGATCTAACAATATAATTTATAAGAATACTATAACGATTATAAATAATAAGAATACCCACATAATAAATCACTAAGTGCAACCGTAAAACTTTATTAATATTCAGCTAATATTACATGAATTGCAATGAATGTTAAAGGACACATATGACTACTCTAGCACCGTGCGCCCCCCAAATTGTTTTCCTTAGAGAGCCGGATACCTTTTGAGCAGGGCATGAGTGGAATAAAGCATGGGTCAAGTTTTTGATTCGGACGAGATTCATGAGTCTAAGCGGTATGATAGCCCCTTTTGAATTATCATAAAAGAATTATTTTCTTAAACAAAAAAAAAGCACATCATTTTTTTAACAAAAGGTTCTTTTTAGATAGAGGATTTCTCACAGGTGACCTTCTATGTGTCCAGGACTCATATTCATAGAATCACATTTGATGCCTCGTCCTAATGTCAACACTAAAAAATAATTTCACTAATTAGCAAAGATGTTTTTGAGCTCTATAATAGTATAAATGGACCCCTTCTCTTTGTAAATTATTATCATGTGGTCCTTTATAAACTTAAGTAGATGTGTCCTGCTGTAAATTGCATGTGGCTTACAGCCGTCATGGGCCCTTGAATATTTATGTTGCATACCTTTGACTGAATGGCAGCTGCTTAAGTTTGGTTGTTTCTAAATAGTATGAGCTTACACTGTCTATCTATGGTTGAGTACTTGATATAAATAGTCACATTACATCACATGTGATAAAAGTTCACATGAGCTAGAGAAAAAGGTTCTCAAACTTTTATCTGTCTTTTTAGACTCTTTTCATTATTTTCATTTCTCAAATACAAACTTATTGGCGCAAAACATTCCGTAAATCAAAAGAGTTAGCGTCCACTGACATGATATTAAAGCAACACATGTCTCCCAAAATGTAATAATAAAAAAAACGGAAAAAAAAATCTCTCCTTCACTTAGCACCGGCCGACTATGAGTGTTTATAGCGAATATATAGCCCATGTAAATATTAACTTGTAAAATGAGTTTAGCAACTAGTAATATATATGCAGATTAATCATATTCATTATGATGTGGATTAGAAAACCGACATTTTACATTCAATTAATGGATATCTGCGATACATGTAGGGGTCCCCTTACATCGATCTTTCTTGCAAGAAACAAGACACATTTACACGGCACACACGCTTTCCAATATGCATGTATCGACCAACTTACCAGTTTTACATTTAAGCGCAACTCATACAAAACGCATCAGTCACAAGGCCAAATTAGACATCGGTGCCCATTGGGGAGGCATGCCGCAGAAATAATATCTGGACACAACTATAGATTAACGGTCAGCCGTTACTTGCTAAAGATCCCCGTGCATGGACTCGCATTGTACGGGAGGTCGAATTGCATGAATTTGCACTGTACAAACGAATAATGAATGTTCAAGCCTTAGTATTCTCCTCCTCATTTCAGCTAAACCCTGAATGCAAGGAGTCGCTCTTTACATCCAAAACCGGCCTTCTTGAGAATTCGGATGCTAATATCATTTGCAAACAAAATACTCATCAAAGATTTTCGCAATCTACTCTGGTTAAGATTCCACTAGCATCCAACTCCGGTGAAATAACAAGTTACTTAACAACGAGGGATTCACACTCTACTTCAATAGGGCCTCTGAGAGCTAGGTCTTATACGCCACCACTTCTACGATAGATTGATGCATAAACAAGATTAAAATTTGATTGATAAAACCGTGATCCTCGTTTCTTTGACTTTTCTCAAATTTGTTACATTTTAGAGTAGCTGTAACGTGCGTAGCATGCATCGTAACTCTCTCATGTTCTCTTTCAAACGTGGTCACGTGGCATCAACCGTGCACTTGATTCAATCCATGTTCTTGTGGATGCTTTGCATGTTTGAGCCGATTATATTCAGCCAGAGTTTCTTATCTATCCAAAGTGTAATTTCAACTTATAACTTTGTTTTTTGGCTATATAACAGCTAAGGTATCAGTAGTCTTAGTCTGCCAGTCATATTATTTATGGTGGAATTTTAGTGCAAATAAAATTTTAAGCATATGACTCTTTATTTAGCAAATACATAACAAACCAAACGTTTTCAAATGAGAATTCTAACTTATCTCTAAACATCTCTATAACTAATGTTTACCAAGTTCCAAATGGAGTATGACTTATATTCAAATAATGTTAACCAAGTTCCAAATTCAAAACTCAATCTGACTCGATCTTCTTCAATTAATTGTTCAAATCTAAACTTAATTCGATCCATTCTCTTATATAAAACCACTCCAAATTAGAATTCAATTACTATTTCCTACAATATATATAGTCAAGTCTCCAGTACATCTCAATAATTAAAAAAAAAAAAGGTTTAGGGTTTTATTGATTGCTTTTTATTATGAGGATGTGTATTG
The DNA here is from genome assembly GCA_030015575.1 of Agapanthus africanus. Taxonomy (NCBI): domain Eukaryota; kingdom Viridiplantae; phylum Streptophyta; class Magnoliopsida; order Asparagales; family Amaryllidaceae; genus Agapanthus; species Agapanthus africanus. The sequence goes on from JASDDO010000238.1 coordinate 178,019, forward strand.
GTACTTTGCCCGCAAATTGTAATACTTCATCAAACTTTTCATAAGTAACAAACAAGCATGCTTGGTCTAAAAAATAAATGAGAAGTTGATTTCAAATGAAAATAGACGAATGATGTGAGAAATCTAATTTTCAATGCTTTTCAAACTTTTATTTTGAGAACCAATCAAAGTAAGTGAGAACAGCAGATTTCACTTTTGGACTTCCTTTATTATCTTTAGAATATTTGTTCATGCCATCAATCAATTGATGAGATATCAAGGTACATACAAAATGGATAATCTTAATATAAAAAATGAACCTAAAACAATATATTTTATTCTCAATGCACATTGCACACGATCAATATTCAATCTTGAGACGCATTCAAAGAACTAAAAGATGATCCACTAGAATTTTCTTGCAGAAACAAACACAACCACTCCAAACACCACTCTAATCTCTCGTCTACGACCAACTACTCGCATGAGATGATATCAAAAAATCAAAATATTGAATCCGTATCACTGGGTGAAATTCTTGACCGTCGCGTGCGGCTTGGCCGCCTTAGCTGCCGGAGTCGGCTCAGACGTCGGCGAGGGTGGGACCGGGGTCCCCAAAAGCTCTTTCGGGAGATCAGGAATCCCCTTGAGCTCAAAAGTGTAGAAAAGCTTAAAGGGGAACACAATCTGCTCCAGCTTGACCTGGCCGTAAACACCTTCAAAGATTCCAGAGCCCCCGGTGACCGCAAGATAAGACTCTTCGTAGGTCAGGTACGCTCCTTGCACGGAAATGTGGCCGTAATCTCCGAAATAGAAGCTGTATATTGCTTCGTATCGGTCGCCATTACGTTCGGGGACATGCTGGATCAGGACACAGATCCCTGCTGTGATTCCTAGCCGCTTCTCTAGGTTTCCATGGTAGAGCTGAACCATTTAACAAGAGAAATCATTACAAATATATCAAAATAATCTCTTTCTTCTCAGGTAGAAATTATGACAACTCATGGTATTTTAGTGAAATTTAAGTCTTGGTTAAAAACGAGCAGAAGTTCTTAACATAAACATATATATTATCTCATATACCACCAACTGTCATACAAAATTAATCAGATTTAGGATTTTATGCCATGTAAATTATAGGTGAATAATGTTGAAGTATTGTATTTCTAGTACTATTATTATATTTTTGGCTATAGAAGAAAGATATGTGCACAAATATGATTAACAGCAAAGATATTCACCAAAGAGTCTTTTTGAGCTGCAATGACACTCCACCACTTAGTGGAAGTTCTTGGGTTCGAAACCCTTCGCTTGCAGTGGCAAGGGGAGGATTTTCAACCCATTACGTGGAGAAAGTTAGAATGGGCCTAAAAAAATAATAATAAAAAATGATTCCCTCTGTCTTCATCAAGATTAAAAAAGACAAATAAACACAAACAATGAAATAAGATCCTAATGTACAAGAAATGATATCAAAGAGGAAAAATCTGAGCACTAACATTTATAGTGTAGGAACTAGAAATAGAAATATCCATGCAATTGATCATTTTATTGACTATACAAAGTAATTACGTAATTAACCATGCATACTAATCCATTACAAATATTGATGGTTGAGTAGCAAACTTTTTGCTCAGTGTTGATTATGAACTTTAACAGCAACAAAAGAATTCTCGGCTAAATTATATACCTTATTTCCAATTAAACAATATATTTTGTGTAAATTTTGTAAAGCACCAACGAATTTTCAAGGTTTTTGAGAAAGCACCATAGAACTTTATTTATGCCGTTAACCCTCCTTGAACACTATTGATATGCTTGAAATTGTTTACGCACGATTGGATTACCATAACCCCAAATGACGTTGTATGGGGACCCAGACCGAATGGCTCCAAATGAACCAAATGTCATTTTTTGACGAAAATGCCTGTCAAGATGGGTTCATGACACTCTTAAAGTTCAATTGGTGATGTCCCAAAAAAACTTGAAAATTCAGTTGTGCTTAATAAAATTTAGGGTGAATTGTCAAAAAAAAAAAAAGAACTAGCGGTTTTTCTTGCTGACAAAACCCTCCTGCCTCAAAGCGGTTGTCAAAAACCTCTAGAAAATTTTCATGCAGTATCTGTATATTTTTCTGATATATCTAAATAGGGCATAGATATCACAGATAACTGCATAAATATCGCATAATAACTAGATATAGAGGCAACTATACATAGGGTATTTTTGACAACTGAAAAAATTACAGAGGCTTTTTGACAACCACTTCGAGACCAGGAATTTCGCCTGCGCGAAAAACTGCTAGGGGGCTTGACAATTTACCCCTTATATGAAATTAAATACACTTCAAGGGTGAATTAAATAATACTAACAATTAAAAAGACCAATAGCATATAGCATAACAGTACCATAACAAAATTAATGCTAACCCATGTGTCAATAAACAATTAAAATACCAAGTATTTTTTTGAAAGTGAACATCACATCACACTGGAATTCATTAAAAAGAGTTAATGAAACGGCAAAATACAACAAAGCCCACAAAGTGTACCAACCCCTGGCTTCCCAAGAGAGTTGCAGGGTACCCAAATAATAATTGATTATATTGTAAAGGAGCTATGTGCACAAAACAGACCAAAAAAAACCGAGAAGCTTGCCTTGTTGCTGAAAGGAACAAGATCACCAAGAGAGTTCATAGGTTGCTGACTCAATCTCAAATAAGCAGGGCTCCCTCGATCTCTCTCATTCATCTCATACACATGCATCTTCTGAACTTTGCCTGCAATTTATTCAATCAATTAGCCAACTTATTACCCCCACCAAAAAAGAGAAGAAAAAATTTAATCTCTATGATTACTGATTAAATTAGTTGAGAGATATATATACTTGGCCTTGTGGAATCACTTGGGGCTTTGGAAGGAAACAGAGAAGCAGCAACAGCAGAGGGGCTCCTTTGAGAATTAGTTCCCAACCTGGGGTTTTTTGAAAAGGAAGAAATCAGGGGTTTTATACTTAAACTTTGAGCAAAACTCGGGAGGTTTTTCTCTGAGGTTTGAAGCTTTGGGGAGAGAGATGAGGAGGCACTGAGAGATGAAGCAGTAGCCATGTTGAATGAAGAGAGATATTAATGAATGAATGAAGAGTTGGGGAGGCTTTTATTTATTAGCAAGAAATTGGAGACAAGGGGTGAAAAGCAAATAATTGATGGACTAAAATCGAATTTTACTGAAAATTAGGGACAAGAGCGGACAAAGTGTGTTTTGTGATTGCACGGCTCGAAATTGAGGATGAGTCCGCATAGAAATTTGCGTGCGGGGCCTCCTTTGAAATGGGTTCCTATGTGGGGGCATGAGCGTAATTGATTTGAAATAGTGGGGGTGTGGGCCCAATGCAAATGAGAATTAGGCAGAAGTTACTTTTTTCAGTGACCCGTTTTGGGACCAATGATTGACCCATGGCAAGTGGGCCCCACAACTGGTCGCGTTTCTCTTCGGGTACCGTTTTTTGGATGCCAATAAATAGAGGATAAAAAAAATTATAGGAATAATCTTATCGTAAAATTGAACTTTTTGTTTATTTTAGATGAGTTGAAATGGAATCTTAGCTGCACATATACTATCATGATAAATAATAAGAGCCATTGCATGTATATTTATTATCTGAGATTGGGTTAGGACTATTTTTATAAAAAAAAATCAAAATGTTAGTGAATAAGTCTAATATTATCCTGGGGAAAGATATCCCGAACCCTAATTTCAAGGGAAAAATTGATGGAATAAATAATGCAATGCATGTAAAATAAGGATGATTTCCTTAAGTTTTCTTTTTTATGTTAAGAATAGTCATATGAGCACAACATTGCGAATTTGTCAATTAACATATATTTATCATTTTTATCTTTAATATAGTAAAGTGCAATATACTCGTCTTTTAAATCTTAAATGAAGAAAAGAGAGAAAAATTTGAAAGACTTGCATTTTTATGCAATTGCAAGGAAGATGACAAAAAAAGCATTAAAAAACCCTTGAATAAATTTTGGCTTGTTAAAAAAGAGTACAAAACTACAAATTGGGTGGGGAAAGAGCTAATCCAGCAGCTATTTCAAACACCCCTCGTGCGTTAATTAAAAAAGAGTTAAACTAAAAAGCAGTTAATTAATTAAAAAAAACCATACACAACATCTGGAAATATTTTTGGAGATATTTATAACAACAAATAAAGTTGGGTGTTTTGGTAGTCGGTTGTCAACACGGCGGCTAGGAGTCAACCTTGGAGTCTTTAGGTTCCAACAACATTAAAGTTTGAACCGCTATTTTATGACAAGTAATTCAAAATAAATACTATTAAAAAATTATTTGGATTTATATACATTCATAATATGTTTCCAACATTTTCCATACAAATCATAAGACTATTCATAAAGTCAGGGGGGAAAACAATTTTTTGCTTTATAATGTCTCCAAAATGGAAAGAATGAATTATCCATTAAAAATAGAAACATTGAAGATTTAAGGTTAAATGGCAGAAAATATCCCTAACAATTATCTCAATAGCCTAACTTTCTAAAACCAACATCTTGACCTCCCGCAATTTTAATTGATTCCCAAAATGTTCCTTTACTTAAATATTTAATTAAAAAAATATTTCTTTTTCTCTTTTTCTTATATACATCTATTATTTTTCGACATAACTCGTACCTTCAAAAATTCTTTAAGTTCTTTTTAAATACTCCAAAACTGTTAAGTGACTGTTAAGCTTATTTTTCAATTTAATTTACTTATCAAATACCAACTCAAGCCTCATCATCTTTCTCATCACAACCTAAAAATCCCTGCATCATCTTCTTTATTCTCATCACTTTGTCATATTCATTCTAATTCTCTTCTCTTTCTATTTATTCTCACGAGCTTTTGTTTTTTTCTCTTCTCCTTTATTTACTCCCAAATTAATAAACCCTACTATAAAAAAACCTAAATTTTAGAAAATTCTAACCCGAAGAAACCTAGTATTATGCAAATCCAAACATAAAAAATCCAAATCAATCAACACTTGCAAAATAGAACGTCTAAATTAATCAAATCTTGTAAGAACACCCAACTAAATCAAATAACTTTTGTATTGGGAAATCCCGATTAGATTACCTTGAGGATATTTATATTTTTTTAATTGATTTCGATCAAAGTTAACGATGTTGGATTGTGTTTAAAAAAACATAAAGAATGTTGGAAAGTGTAGATAATATTGAAAAATAATCGGGGTATGACAAATTTGCATAGAATTTTAAGAGATATATCAAGAAAACCTCTTGATATAAACATTTTAAATTAAATATTTAAATGATAGGTATTTTGGAAATCAATGAAAGTTAAGGGAGGAAAAGTGCTGGTTTTAGAAACTTTATTGTTATAATTGATAGCTCATTTCAAAAAGGCATTCACATCACATTTCTTGGATTAAGTGAAGAATTTGGGTTTCCAACAAGCCAATGCTACATCTATTTCTTCATGGGTTCATGATCCCCATGATCTTTCAACGATACATTCTAAAGGATGGTTAGTCCTAGTCGACGGATGATGAACAACGATGTTTTCTTTTACAGAAACAAAATCATTATGGAAATGTACACATGGTAGAAATATTACACCAATATGTTGAGATATGATATGCCATAATCGAATATTTCAGATAACAAACACCCATTCAAAATCGACAAGATTCAAAGAAGAATCTTACTCTTTCTCTTTATTAGTGCCTTTGGACAGAACCTTGTCATCTTCTTCACATTTGAAGTCATCGGCCCACATCCTTGACATCCATTTTTCTAACAGATCGCAGGAATGTTCCATATTTATGCCGAGCTAATTTGATTAGGGCCAGTATATTTGCAGGAGACGGAAGTCTTGCAAAAATATGAGTGAAAATTTGGAATTATTGTGTTTTCTTGCAAGGACTGGAAATTAAAATTATAAGCTTGAAATTTGTTCTTGGTAGGAGAAATTATTCCCTAAGCCAATGCCGTGCCGACCGTATACATCCAACAAGAGAGAGAAAAAATAAAAGTGCAGACCTAGAGGTTGTCTAAGGCTATCCGAAATTCTCTTTCTCTCTCTCTTTATGCCCGGGTATAATACACGATATAGGAAATAAGTTCTCGTTTGATAGGGCATTTAACAAAGGAAATAAGTCCTCCTATGGTATCGAAAAAATACGTCCTCCGTCGTGTTTTCTGACGATCGGAATCCATCATCTTCATCGTTATCATCTAAGATGTGGTTACACCAAATTTTATGTGATTATACAACTTTTTCACCGTTGATTTAGCAATGTAAAAAGTTCTATTGTCGATAAACCGTTAATTTTGAACCCATTAATTCAACGGTGAAAAAGCTATAGAATCACATGAAATTTGGTGTACCCATGCCTTAGATGATAACGATGAAGATTATGGATACCGATCGTCGAAAAACACAACGGAGGACATACTTTTTCGACGCCATAGAAGGAAATTCTCTCCTATAGCATCTTTCCTCCATTATTCTCTTTAACAAAATTAGGAGTCTATAAATGAAAATGACGGGAAATTGGATAGGTAAGAGAGAAGTATTAAAACAAAATAAAAAGACATTTGATGATGCAAACTCCAGGTCAACTCCACCAAAATATCTCTAGTTTGAACTCCCGACTTTGCACATGGCACGTAGGAAAACGGAATTTTGAAATCATAGACTTTATTGATAAAACAAACACAAAAGTATGAACCATTGATTTTGCAAACTCCAGCCAAACAAATGGAAAAAACTACTCTAGAAGGGCTTGCATGGTGCAAGCTCCTCTAGAGTCGTTATGGAGGTCCCCCATCCAATGGCTATGCAAGGACTTGCACCATACAAGCCCTTGCATAGTATTTTTTTCCAAACAAACAAGCACTTACCACATGGCCTTTAACATGGCTCACAGCTTCGATATTAACTGTACCAAACATTTCTCTACAGTGGAACATATTTATTGTATAATTTAAGAGCATGAATGACATGTACGATTTATGCAACTTTTCTTACCATGAACAGTTTGATTGTTGGGCATAAGGGCCTGTTTGGTTGTTGCTGGATTATGGATTTACTGTTTGGACTGTGGAATCCTAGAATTCCACAATTTTGTGTTTGGTTGATAGATTTGGATTTCTAGGATTCCTTTGTTTTTTATGGAAGGTCCATCACAAAACAAGGATTCTTGAATCCTAAAAATTTTCAAGGATTTTCAAGGATTTAACACTATTCATTATACTTTTAGATAGGATCCGTGTACTTTATTTATTTAATAATCATTTCTCTATCCATCTCTCCCTAAAATCCTTAAATCCAAATCCCATCTTTTTTCACCAACCAAACAAAGATTACAAGAATTTACAAATCCAATACTAGGAATCCAAAACCAACCAAACAACAAATTACCAAATCCAGAAATTTCAACCGTACTATTTTGAAATCCAAATTCCAAAATCCTGCAACCAAACAGGTTCTAAGAGGCTCACATTATAATGGAAAATATAAAACTTGTTGAATGAGAATCCTCTATTAAGCTTTTGTAAAGGCCATTGGCCATGGTCGAGAAATTTCTCGAGCTTTCCACATCACCACCACCATCATCTTAATCTCAGCATGAGACTCAAATCGAATCTTAGAGCGACTACACCACATTCAGTTCTTCCCCATGTGGAACAGTATACATGTTTCGAATAGGGCCAAGGAAGCGGTCAAACACATTCACTGTCATTTACTACCAGACATGAATTTGTTTGCAATCGTGGATTGAGATTGTTGAAAGAGACATCAAAAAGTTGATCGCTTTTCTAACCTTTTCTTGATTCTGCTCATGTCTTTATCCCTTGAAATACAGATATAACTCATACAATCTTGATATTTTGTGACAGTTTATACATGGTTATGGCTGCTCAGCTAAATTAGCTGCGGGCGTCGCAGACACGAAAGACATAAGCGAGCGAGGGTTTCCATAACTTTATAAATGTGGACCCGCCTTTTAATGCAGTTGCGGTCTACCGCTACTTTTAATTCATTTGCAACATACACACATCAGCCCAGTCCATCTCTTCAATGGACACACAGGCAGAATTAAAGTGGGTTGAAGGTTTACATCGGGCTAGAAACTTTCTAGCTTTCATTTAATGGAGGCTAGTAAACTTTACAAGGTCTGAATTTACAGGAAAAAATCTTCCAAAAATAAATTAATTCTAAACTACACACAGAGAGAGAAAATAAAATTAAATAGAAAGAAATTTGTACAAGGACTTCAAATTTCTCAGGCAGTGTGTCAACTGATACTGATATTATCACAGCATAATTTGATGATCCAAAATGTTTATGTTTCCACCAATAAAAAAAATGCATACCAATGAAAAGAGAAGTCAGTAATGAGGTATGGAAGCAAACCTATAGCCTGGGGCCCCTCTCCATGAATAATATGCAACCCTTGTCTCATAAAAGCCTGCATCACAACAGAAACATAACATTTATTTCATAAAGAACTTAAGAAAGTTCAGGGAAATTTAGCAATTTACACATAAAGGTGTTCACAGACTCCAAAGACTATATTACAAACCAGTTTATCAGCCCCCCCCCCCAACCCCCCCCCCCCCACCACCACCACACACACACACTTTCAAATGTGAAACTTCATAACCGAATAAAAACCAAATACATGCACAAGAAAGAAGCAATCATTCACGGTCAATGCTTGCAATTCTTAGATCTCCTGCTTCGAAGGAAATCCAAAGAGAATTTTAAAAAAAAAACAGATAAAAGAAATGATCTGTGCTTAAAGAAAGAAGGATTAAAAAAATTAAAACAGGTTTTAAGTAAAAATTTGGAAAGTGAAAACTCAAATGGTTTAGCTTATATCATAACGCCCCCCCCTCCCACGAAAGCACCACAGGACTGACAGGAGTTTTGTCGAACGATCAAGTGATCACATAGTTGCCAGATATTGTTTTACATTCAGCAATACATCTATTTGAGTTGAACTAATCTTTAAGCAGTTCCACACATAAAATGCAAGCACACATGCAAAGGAATTTGTCCATGTCTTATTTTAAGTGCATAATCTTATCAGCATTCAAATGCTATATTCACTTGTATTTGGAAACTTTCTCCACGGCACAATGAGAAAATTATTTATTAAGAATTAGCAGTTGATGCAACCATCTTTTCATGTAAGGTAAGACCTGCGACCAGGAATCTTGTTGATGATAGCCTTGGAGAATTTTCATCTACATAACAAAACTTGTTGCTCCTATGTTTAACACCACCACACGCCAACATTGTATTATACAGAAGACTAAAGGGTTTTTTTTTTTAAATAGGGTAGTTTGATTTTTAAATTATAAAAATAGGATAGTTTGTTTTATATTTATAATAATAGAACGGTTTGTGGACCCCCTAAATTAAATTTTTTTTTATAATAGAGGGCGGGTTCCTGCTCTCTTCAAAATTGAGGGGAGGTTAGAACCCGCCTTCCTCTATAATAGGTAGAGGACGGGTTCTAGGAACCCGCTCTCTAAATTGGGAAGGGGGATGGGGTCCACCAAACCGCCCTATTATTATAAATATAAAACAAACTACCATATTTTTATAATTTAAAAATCAAACTACCCTATTTCAAAAAAAACCCAAGACTAAAGGAATATTTTCTTTTAGCTTAGCAGAAATTGTTGTATCCATAACTTTTCAGCAAACCCCCATAGAAAAGTCGTCGTTCCGTCATAGCTTTATCTTAACTTATGAGTCCAAATAAAGGGGTAAGTTATAAAGTTAAGGAGCATGGTTTTGGGTTTATCAAGACATTCCAAAAACATATTCTTTAAATATATTATTAGTGCATTACAATAATCATCTTCTATTATTCAGTTAGTATAGGGTCGATCTCTCTTATAATCTAATCAAACTACAAAACTTAACTTAAATCCTAAATATGCCACATTTGGCTTTCATTTTTGGAGTTGAGATAACCGGAGTTTACTAACCTCCAATTCAACCAAAATTCTCTAAACTCCAAAATTTGTGGAAAACATCCATTTTAGAGTTTAAATTACTCCAAAACAACATTTTGGAGTTTAGAAAACTTCAAAGCGAAAAGTAAACACCTATCAAAGTTAAGTTTTTAAAATGGAGGCAGGGTGTTGCAAACTAAAGTTTGCATAGCCTCTACCACCGCTTAAATATAAACTCTAGTTTTCCCAACTCCATTATCCGAACAAGGCCTAAATAGAAAATGAACATTTTATTTTAATTTTCATTACCATTGCATTACTTGCTGTGTTAGGGTCGCAACACTTGCGGACCGAGACGGAACGTAGAATAAAAATTTCTAACAATAGCACCATAGACTACAACCAAGATCATCCAAATACTAGAAATTGCAAAAGATCAAGCGAGCTATTCTAAAGGAAAAATGGGTTACAATCTTTGTAGCATGCCCACTCTATAGTGGAAGACCCAAGCTTTGCCCTCAAGTGTTCGGAACGAGCTTGATCAACAGCCTTCTCGCCAAAGATGCTCCACCTTGAAAACAACCCACTGCAAGCTTCAACTCCACCAAAGAACACTTCTTTATGAAGCAACCCGCTCTCACAAATTGCCAGTAAGCAAGCGAAAGAAGATGATGTAGAAAGCTCTTTTTTCTCTCAATTTCTTCTTTTTCTCAACACATGAAAGAGAGGATGAATAGGCAAATGAATGAATTAGCCATCTCTTTTTCTCTCTCCTCTAACATATATGTCATGAAAGGGCTTAAGAAAATATCTTCTCAAAAGGCCCCTACCACCCACATCCATGCTTGCCGTTAAATGACAAACAGGTATATGTATCATATACATATAAATACATATGTATCATATACATACGCAATGTAGAGTATCAAATACGCTATACTAGTTCATTTGTATTGTATATAAATGAGCGAGAGTGTGTGCATCACATACACAATAATAGTAACCATATCACATATATGGATATTAAGTCAACGCTTGACTTAATAACCCGGTTTATAAATAAACTGGCCGGTATTATCAAATGTCCGATTAATATACGTGTATCATATGCACGTGTTTAATTGACCCCCGCACGTATCGACTATACACACACTACAAATCCACAACATCATTTCGCCTGAGCGGGCATTTTCGGCGTGGGACTCTAAAGAGTTGATAATACACTGGCAGTGAGTAATAGGATCATATCTGATTGAATCTGAAACAGTTTCAGATTAATCCCCTAACGGGTTAACCCGCATGCTCGTCAGTGATATTAGCTGTACGTAACGGCTACCCAGATATGTGTCAAAAAGTAGGTCGATAAGAAAACTCATCCGCACCCAACAAAACCTATCAGTGACAATAAATATACATTTCGGTCTCTTAGTCAAAGAGTGTCGCATACCGGGTCTGGGATGGAAACTGTTAGACCCTCAATAACCCAATAAATCATGCCGATATCAAACTCATAACCATCCAAGATATAACTGATAACACTTATCAGCTTATCTCAATCGCCGTAGCCAGGGACTTATGGTTATAATTTAGCATGCACATCGCGACATCAACTCCCTATATCAGGAGAGACGAGTCTCCCCTTGACCGCTCACTGTCTCTCTGTGTTTCGAGACTATACCCAACAAAACCTTATATGCACGGCTCTTTAAAACCGTTGTTAGGTAGAAGTCAAAGTATAGTGAGAACACACACAAGACACTATAGCGATCTCAGGTCAAAAGACTACCATGTACCAGAGTCGCCAAATAACTGCTAATTGACAATATGTATAATATCATCTAGGAGTTCTCGGCAAGTCCATTCAATATACTCATTCTTCAATGAGCACATGTATACAATCTTCGGTGTCAAACACCAATAGCTATATGATCAGCCATCGCCCCGGTCGGGTCAAGAAATATATATATATATATATATATATATATATATATATATACATACATATAAAAATAAATATATATATATATACACTAGTCTACTCTGGAGTATCGATACTCAATCTCAATACTCTCATGACTAAGAACATTTAAGAATATGGTTATGGACAACTCATGACCTATTAGTATAATCACATCATAATTATGGTAGTCAAGCAAAGCTCCTAAAAGCTTTATCAATATATATTAGCGCTACGTAATAGCAAGTAAAACATATTCACATGAATGATAAAACAAACCAGATAGCATACTATCATCTCAAGCAAGAATGTTCTATCCATATAGGTTCATGTACAATTACAATAATTGCTTTCAAGGCACCTATGTCTAACACTTGCAACCATAAAGCTAAATCATAGTCTTACTACTACTCTGAGTGGCCTAGAACATCTACCATTTCAATATTCATGTTACTTGAGATTTTACACATCATATTTCACTTAAAGTGAGATGCAACACGAACGTCAAGGCAGTTTAACCAATCCAACTCATAACCTTATTTATGCAAGCTTGTTTCCTTAGTTTAGACTCGAGTAAAAAGTCACTCTTTGGGATATCGGTGACCTATGAATGCCTTTGCTTTCACTCCGTCCTCAACATTTTACTGTCCGCGGGGTTTATACCATCTCTATATAATAATATACATAAACCTATATGAGAGAATATTCCTTAGAATATGGATCCATAATCTAGATTTGACTTTGATGGAAAAAATGCTATCTAGCCCATATTTAATTCTCTTACTATATTTGGATCATGAAAAATATTTCATTAGCTTCCTCCTCAATATTAATCGTTATTTTATCCCATACAGTTAGTCTTATACGATATAAATATTCTGATTGGCTCTCATCTTTAAAATATATTTCTATTATTTTAGATTTTACTGGCAAAATTTTGAAAAATTTCACAATTTTTGTGTGTTGTAGCGAGCAAATTATTTTTTAAAAAAAGCTAACACATTTGAAAAACAAAGAAAACAGAAAATCTGTATGTTTTTGAAAAATCCACTATTTTCATGTGTTATATAGCATATAATAGATTTTTTAAGTTTAGACAGAAAATTTGAGATTTTTTAAAATTTCATGATTTTCGTCTGCATTAACATGCATAATATTGTAAAACGAAAGAGAACAGAAAATTCAGATATTTTTGAAAATTATGCTATTTTCTTATATTATTAGCATATAAAATATAAACAATGGGGGGAAATATCACATTTGAAAATTTTCCAATTTCCGTGTCCTATATATTGAAAAAAAAATTGTTAAGATTTTTGAAGAATTTGCAATTTTCATATGCTACAATAAGCAAAATATTGAAAACCAAAGAAAAATGAAATTTTGAGATTTTTGAAAATTTCATGATCTGTGTGCTGTAGCGTACAAAAAATTGGAAATTTGAAGAAAACAAAAAATTGAGATTTTTTTATAATTTTTTGATTTCCGTGTGTTACCACCTTCCCAGCCACCCATAGTCTCGGTCATTCAATCAGATTTCTTTGTTCTGTTAGGATCATGATAGCAATCAAAGACATTTTCTTCTTTCACTTCACATAGCATTGTCTTATAATACCAGGAAGTTCTCCAAAATCATAAGCACGCAAAATATTAGAAAACCGAAGTAAACAAAAAAATTCTAAGAATTTCGAAATTTTAAGATTTTCGTGTGCATGGTTCAAGCGACGAAAATATACGGCTAAATTGCAAACTCGGCTTCTTTCTGTTTTCTGATGGGATCGATGAAGTTCAAACTTCAACCTTTTGCATTCATTGATGCAAAATAATGAGAAAAGAAAGAAAACAGATTTTTTGCGATTTCTGTAAATTTTGCGATTTCCGTTAGTTATAGCAAATAAAATATTGGAAAGGCGAAAAAAAACAAGAAGTTTTGGGGTTTTGGAAATATTGCAATTTCTATGCTATATAACATGCAAAATTATAAAAAACCGATGGAAATAGAAAATTTTGAGAATTTTTTAGTAATTCACGCATACAAAAAATTGTAAAACTGAAGAAAATTAAAAAAATGAGATTTTTAAAATTTAGCGATTTTCGTGTGCCATAGAAAGAAAATATTGAAAACCAAAAGAAAACAAAAAAATTTGATATTTTTGAAAAGTTTACGATCTTTGCGTTCTACAGAAAGCAAAATATTAAAAAACCAAATAAAACAGAATTTATTTATTTATTTTGAAATTTTTGTGTGCTATAGGTATAACATGCAAAAAATAAATCTGAACATGAAATTTTTGCATTTTTAAAAATCGTGATTTTCGTGTGCTCAAGCAAAAGGTTTGAAAATGTGGAGACATAGAAAATTTTTGGGATTTTGAAAATATCATGATTTTTATACGCTATAACAAGCAAGATGTTAAAAAATCAAAAAGCACAATTTTTTTTGAGATTTTGAAAATTTCATGATTTTTGTGCGCTATACATGATAAATATTGCAAAGACCAAGAAAACTAAAAAAATTGAAATTTTTAAAAATTTCACAATTTTCGTGCACTATAGCAAGAAAAATACTTCAAATCGAAGAAAATCTAAAAGTTTAATATTTTGAAAATCACACAATTTTCATGTAGTACCGTACCGTGTAAAATATTGTAAATTTGAAGAAAACAAATAATTTTGGGGTTTTTGTAAATTTTATGATTGTCATGTGCAAAATATTGTAGCATGTAATTTATTAAAAAAGCGAAGAAATCATAAAACTTTGAGTTTTATGAAAATTCCATGCTTTTCATGTGTATAAAATTGAAAAAAGGAACAAAAAATTATGAGGATGTAAAATTTGTGATTTTGTGTGTTATATGATGGAAAAATTGAAAAAACAAAAATATTTTATTTTTGAAAATTTCATGATTTTCTTGTGCTATATGGCAAGCAAAACATTAGTACACTGAAGAAAACAGAAATTTTGAGATTTTAAAAAAATTTCTATGTTAGTATGTTAGAGTGTGCAAAATGTTGATAATTTGAAGAAAATATAAATTTTCAGGATTTTTGTATATTCCATGATTCTCATGGGCTATAACAAGTAAAATATTGAAAAACCAAAGAAAATAAAAGAATTTAAATTTTTATAAAATTCAAGATTTTTGATAGCAAAGGTAAATATTGAAAGCTGAGAACTATGCCGAAATATTTGCAAGTTAATCTTATTCCATCATATATTTTATGTATGAAGTCCATAAATATGAGATATTGCAACTTACAAATCATATAACAATAAACTTTTAAATTAATATGATTTTTCTTGATTTTTGGACTTTGTACCCACGCATTGCACGGGAGCCTTTGCTAGTCTGATATATGTAACAACAGTCTTAAAAAGGATATATGATCATATGAAAGTTTAATTGAGTCAACGAAAAAAAATTCCATGAAACCCTTTTATTTTTATTTGAGTAGGAGTTATGCTACAAGATGGACCATTCTTTGTAACTTGTCAACCAAAAGAAGGTGCATATATCTCGAATACCGTAAGCTTAAGCATGCCTTCAAGGAAACAGTCATCTCTTGATATAATGCCTCTGCACTTTATTAATTAATTAATCCCTTTTTGTCTATGGAGCGAAGGTCAAATGACAATAACTGGATTTTTCTAAAGTCATCCAAAATCTACTCTATAATCCTAACTAAACATTATTCGGCTTTGCTTGTGGAGTTAAGAAAACTGCAGTTCACTCAAACCCCAAATCGAGATTACTAAGTTCAGCTAAAATTCAATCCCCTCTCTTAACTCCAAAGCAAAATGGAGCTTTAAGATCAAAATTCTGATTGTAGGCTTGCAGCATTAGTATTCAGCAGAATATCACCAGCGTCATAACACATAATTCAACCAGTCTAAAAACTTGAACCTCACTAATATATAAACCGTGAAGGCCTTGATTGGGAATGGAGTTAAGTTTTCTAATTGTGCTTCATAAGGTTAGCAAAACCTAAACTCCAAAAAGCTAGTTTTGCTCTATTTGGCATCCATTTTGGAGTTCCAAAGTTGAGACAACTGCAGTTATTTAAACCCCGATCTGATCTAAGTTTTCTAAACTCCATTTCCCAAACACATTTCTTAAAACACAACTAGAAATTTATTTTTTAAATGGATAGTCAGGGTTGCAAACCATATTTTGAGCCTCCCATTAAAAATATATCCTGACTCCATACCCAAACCGTACGAAAAGCTTAAAGGCCACGTACCAGGAAGGAAGGCAAGTATGCCCACAACTAGTAGGCCATATCCCTGTGATCGATCACCCTCAATGTGACCCGTGAAAACAAACGAAGCGAGAAGGAGAAGAACCGATCCAAACAAAAGGAGGAACATTGCAAGGCCAATCGATTTCCATGGAACTCTTTCAAAGGCCCCGGGAGTATATTTGAACCGAAGGTCTTCTTTCAAAACTCCACCATCGTCATCCAAATCTTCCGACCGGAGAGGAGAATAACGAACATTGCTCCGAGCTGCCATGGATATACCTAACCAGGGCTACAGCGACGCGGTACTATGCAGCTGGATATATGCGAAGATAACCAAGTGTAAATAGTCAAATTGCAAATGAGGTGGTCATGCAAAACAAAATCGAGAGAAAATGAAGACAACCCGTGGCTCTATCAATTGCAATCGAGGAATTTTACGCGTTAGGGTTTCATCAATGAACAACAGCAATAGCAGCTTGCATCACTTCCCCGATGAAAAAATAATTAATTCAAGGGGGGTTGATCCTACAAATATCTCAGATTCTATAAACCAAGATAAAATTGTTTAAAAATTTAAGCAAAAAATTAAAAATTAAAAATAGATTATCACCATGGTCTAAATTCAGAAACCCCGATAAAAATCGCAGTAATTTTTCAAAGATGAAAGAATTGAGCTCACCTTTTCAGTAGATTCGCAAGCCCTAATTTGAGATGAAATCTGAGATGCCAAGGATAGCGAAATCGATAGAATGAGATCTTCCGCTGTGAGCGAAAATTGCGCAGGGAATTGGGCTTTGTGTGAACTAATGGCAGCGGGCCAGACTTGTGTAACCCGACAAGGAGTCCATATTTTTGTGAGCCCAGGGCTTAATTAAGCTCCAAATTCGGATCGAATCCAAATTGCGCAGGGTCCTCTTTGGCAACAAGGTTTAGTTTAGTAAACTTTAGTTTCATAAAGTTTTGAAAACTAAACTCCAAAATATTAACTGAGCCAGTCAACCTGGCTATTTCGGAGTTGAGATAACAATTATCTAAAACTTGAGATAACGACAATTATCTCAACTCCACTCTGACCAAAGTTTACAAAACTTCGTTTTTTGAGGTTGAGTCTTGCAAACCACAGCTTGCATCCATTCTATCTCCACTTAAAATTAAACCGTAACTCTATATTCAAACAGGGCCTTAAAGTCCTATGTATTATTTTTATTAAATAAGTTAGTTTGTCGGGCTGTATTTCTTAAGCTTGGGTCTGGCACATATTAGAGTACACAGGTCATGGAATGTCCCTGTAGGGTGCGCCATACAGTGGAGTGTATGACGTGTTGGAATTTGTATGGTGCTTTTACACTCACGTCCTTCCACTTTTTCATTAAGTATGTTGTATAAAGTCATAAAGTCCAACATAAAGATACCACATATGCTCTACGGTATGGTACACCCTATAGGAACGCGTAAGCCCCCTCTACCCCACATATTAAGCAAGTATATGCAAACTTTGGGGACTATGCTATACTTAAGATGGTAGCTCTTTGAGTTATGTACCATCCGGACAGAGGCGGGGTCGAGAGGCCAGCAGGGGCTCAGGACCCAGGCTCCGAACGATACCATATAAATTAGGTTTTTGTACGCATGAGAAATTTTATTATTTATATATTTATATAAAAATGGGTTAGGCTTATAAAAAAATGTGTAAATTCCATGTATAACTTACCCTTAACTTCTATTCATGTTTTATTCTTCGTCTTTATATAAAAATATTCGGTAAACAGGTTAAAAAATGGTAATTGTTGTTTGCAATTTAATTCTTATTGACAATAACATTCAAGTTTTTGTTATAAAATATGAATCTTTAATTAGTTTAATTGAGAATTTAAACATTCAAGAATATCGAATTAGCAAGCAAAAAAATATTTTCCATAATGATGAAATTTTTTCTTACCACGTGTCATGCTTATAATTAAATTAGAATTTCAATTTGAAGAGCACTCTTCATTTAGTATTAACAATACAGATATGGCATTTAGAAATTAAAAAAGAAACAATTATGAGTTTTGTTTACCTATTAAAAGGAAAATATATCTAAAGTTGATCATTTTTATGATTTACAATAATTTTGAACCGTCTAACCATGATGTTTAATTAATTTCATACCAGGGAAAATCATAATCATGAATATTATATATTATTCCTTCAACAAGGTGTATGCATATAGCATATAGCAATTTCATTTAAATTAAACAATGAAGAAAGAAATTTTCTTTTAAAACATTTTAAAACCAAGCACTGTAACAATGTAAATTATAAAATATCCTAAATTTATTTTTCTTCTTGAAAGTTATTTTTGCATTAAAAAATGTAACAATTAAAGGTTTGTGAATTTTATTGCAATGAGCCGTTAGTTTATGCCAAAATTTTGATTTGGATTTTATTTTAAAAATTGATTTGATTTTATATCACCAATCTAATTTCTAAATAGTAAACAGTATATGCATTACTTATTTATCACTAAAAAAAAATTCTTTTGTTACAAAAATATTGATATAATCAACAAGATTTGACTCTTAATCACAAATTTGATTTTCATGAAATTTAAATCACACATGTATGTTTTGTTTATCAATAAAAGTTTTTTTGTTATAAAAAATATTGATATAACATGGTTTTAAAAGGTCCATTTCATACGAACAAAAGCATAATCTGGTTTCGAATGTTCTGCTAAAAAAGTTTTTTTTTTGCACATGCTATACACACGGTACATAGTAAATTTATTAAAATTAAATTAAAAAAAAACTCTTGAAAAATATAGTTAATAATCCAACAAATCATGGCATACTATCAATTATAGGACCCTTAACAAGATACTAAAATGGATAAGATATCATCTCCCTAATAAAAGGGATTTACTGAATAAAATTAGCAATGCTAAAATCTTTTCAAAATTTGACTTAAAATCAGATTCAAATTGCAGAATCTGATAAATACAAAACTGCCTTTACAATTCCCTTCAGACATTTGGATTGAAAAATTCTCCTTCCGAGTTTCAAAATATTATGAGATCTATTTTCAATTCATACACATAATTTATACTTTCTTATATTGATGATATCTTAATATTCTCTGATAATATAAATCAACATTTTAAATATTTGAATACATTTAAACATCTTACTATCAAGAATGAGTTAGTTATATCAGCTCCTAAGATGAAGCTGTTTCAAACAACTATTAGATTTTTGGGTCATAATATTGATGATGGTACTATTATACCAATTGATCGAAATATTGAATTTGCTTCTAAATTTCCATATGTTATTATTGATATTGAGCAACTACAAAAAATTTTGGGCGCTTTAAATTATGTTGCAGATTATTATAAAGATCTTGTAAATAATTCTGCCGTTTTATATAGTAAACTTAAGAAGAATCCTTCTCCTTGGACTGATAAACATACTAAAGCAGTTCAAAAGATTAAACAAAGGGTAAAAGGTTTATCTTATTTACATATCGTCAATCTTACATGGCAAAAGTTGTTGAGACAAATACCTCTAATAATGGATATGGAGGTATCCTAAAACAAATTGATCCTAATAATAATAAGGAAATCCTTATACGCTTTACGGAAAGAGGAATACTGCACAATATAACTATTCCACTATATAAAAAAAATGCTTTCTATTATAAAATGTATTTACAAATTCCAAGATAATTTATTAAATCAAAAATTTCTACTAGAATAGACTGTAGTGCTGCAAAATTTGTTCTTTTGAAAGACGTAAAAAATTTAGCCTCAAAACAGATTTTTATTAAATGGCAAGCAGAGTTTTCTATTTTTGAATTTGATTTTTATCATATTAAAAGCACTAAGAACTGTCTTCCTGACTTTTTGACCAGGAAAATCTTACAAGATTCCAATGTAAGGCAGGGGTTTTAGCCTCGGAAGGAGCTAAGGAAGAGAGAGAAATAATATATCCTTCTCTAGTTCATCAAACCGACTTATAATGAAAAAGCCAGTAATAATGGCTAATAGTGACATAATGTCGCAAGCGTCATATGCCCCGTCTAAGTGGAGAACTACACACAAAACCGCTAAAAGAGGTGTTAATAACACCGAAAGTTAGAAGCAGAATTTCATAGAAATCAATAAAGCATTCAGCTTTGAAAATATTTCAAAAAACATGGCAACATTTAAAAAAGGGCTATCGGAATGGAAAAAAATCATGTTAAGAAAAATAATTCTGAAATAATAATCTGTCTTGAAGCGGATGATATTTCCAATATGAATGACCGATGGTCACCCAAAGAAAAATATATTGAGAATAACTCATATGTTTCCACAGAAGGGAAATCCAGACAAGTGATGGAAGTTTAGCTTTTAGTTTCAAATTCTATTGAGACAAAACATTTTTATCCAATAGGTAAAGAGGGTGGCAGTATAATAAACTTTAGTAAAGTCACTATTTCCCCAATATTTAAACATAGTAAAAGAGCAAAGCTCTGTTGGAATTTAACGAGGCAGCGCCTCACGTGCTCTCCACGAGGGCGCCAGCGTCAGAGCCAATCCTATAGGATTAAATCCTATAGTGCCGCCTCACACGGACGCCCGTGTGTAAAGCACAAAGGAATTTATTACATAAGAGTAAGACTCTTATATGGCGCCGCACGTGCTCATCACGCGGACGCCAATGTGCAAAGCACGGGAATACCCATCTTAAGAATTAAATTCTTAAGTGACGCCCATGTGCACAACACGTGAGCGCCGGGTCCAGATAAAATTAAAATTCTACAATACTCTCTGTTAAACAGAGCCGTTGGATCAAAGATCCAACGGGGATGATAAAATATCAAAATATAGAAACAAATTATATTAAGAGACAATATCTCCATGTTGTCTATAGTGCCCTCAAAGCAATTATCATAGTCGCAGGCATGTGATTATGATGATTGTGGGAGGACCTATACCAGTAGAACAGTCTTACTCGAGATGATAGTATGCTATCTGGTTCGTCTTTATCATCATGTACATGCTTCAGGTGGTATTACAGATCACTATTATATGTTGATAGAGCCCATAGGATTTTTGCTTGACTACCAGCATTATGATGGCGATCATATACGTGAGAGCTGGGTGGTTTATAAGCACATCCTTAAATGTCTCTGGTCGTGAGAGTATCGAGAGTGGGCATCAATACTCCAGAGTAGACTAGTGTATGCTTATCGAGACCCCGACGAGGAGCGGTGGCCGGTCTCACAAACCATTGGTGTCAGTTGGTCACCTAAGATAGTATACATGTGCTCATTAGGTTATGAGTACACTGGACGGACTCGACGGGACTATGTTAGTTGGTATTATACCTATTGTCAGATAGCAGTTCCCAGGTGACATGTATACAGATTGGTCTGTCGATCTGAGATCGTCATTTGTCTTGTGTGAGTTCCCACTGTGCTTTGATTACTACCCTACTACGGCTCAAAGGAGTCGTGCAAACAGGTTTTAGTTGGGTACAGTCCCAAGCCACATGGAGGCAGTGAGCGGGTCGTCGGGGATTCGTCTCCCGGTATTGGAGGATGATGTCGCACAGTGCACGGGTAGCCATCACCAGAAATCCTTGGCCAAGTTAGTCGAGAATTACTGATCTAAGATCAGTAGTTTCTCAGGTGGTGATGGGTTTCATACCGACACGAATTATCGTGTAGGGGTCTGACGTTATCCACCCCTAGACTCGATATACGATACTCTTAGAAGAACAGACCGGACTGTACGAAGATTGTCACTGTCAGGCTCAGTAGGGGTACGGATGAGTTTGCTCGTCGGCATTCCTTCCGTTCAATACCCGGGTAGCCGTTACGTACAGTTAGTGCCGCTGACGTGCTTTTGGTTAAACTCACTGCCAGCGTATTGACGAGTCTTTAGAGTCCCACACAGAGGGTTTTTATGGTTCAGGCGATATGGTGTAGATGACGTATGTTGGTACATACAGGTGTTCGATTGAATATGTGTACTGGTTGCACAGACTTTAATCGGACGGTTAATAATACTAGCGGTTTAGGACTAAGCCGGATTATTAAATCAGGTTTTGATTTAATAATCTATATATGTATTTATTTATATGTATTCTAGTATTATTGTTCACTATTCATTTTCTCTCTTGGTTATTCGTATTTTTGTACGAATACGTGTATATGTATTTCGATACGTGTACCGAGTTGTATTCCGTATTTATACGGAATAGGTTCTAGAAGTGGACATCTCATTTGTATGATTTTCCTTTTAGGAAATAATTTGTTTTACAAATGAGGTGGAGGGGTGACATGGCATGAACAATGCAATAACATGTACAGAAGTATGGGTCTTGTTTATTTTATTGTAAAATGAGAGGAGATTTTTTAAGTGCATTATTGGATAGAGGCAGACACCTTTTTTCCCACATGCCATGCTTTTGATTTTCTTCACTTGCTTGATTACTCACTCTCATACTCACTTGTGAGACTTAGCCATTTCTTTAGTTGCTCATGCCATATGTTTTCTCACCTCCTCATTCATCTTCTTGAGTTGCACTTTGAGCATTTGTGATGAGAGAAATTCATAGTGAGATAATCCTACACCTCCACTCTCCATTGTTAGAAACCTTGGAGCGTTGGTTGCCTCGCTTGGCGGGGCTGAAGCTTGCGCCGTTTTCTTCGGGTGGATCACCGTAGATGGAGGAAGACCGGCAACAAAATTCGGTCCGCGAGCTTGGGATGATGGTTGAAGACCCGAAAGACTTGGTTCATTCGGTATAACCATTCCTAACTCTTTATATTGTTTACTATTATAGGGTTTAGGGTAGATCTGGGCATCGGGTTGACGTAGTGCCAGTTTTTGTAAATTTTTGTTCCGCATTTGGTCACGGTTTGATGGCCGGGGCGCTGCCGTAACCCATAATAGTATCAGAGCCAACCCGTAAACCCATTACTAGCAGTTTAGACAATGTTAAATTATCGAAATCGAAACAACTCCGAAACAATACCCGTGTTATTCCAGTTTCTGTCGATTTTTCAGAGTTAAATTTTTTTTTAAGCAACTGCAGAAGGCTATTTGTGAGACTTATAGAACACCCTACAAAAACGAGACCCTTTCACCGGATTTGACACGGCGAAACTTGAGGTAGGACCGGCCCCACCGTTTTTTTTTGTGGATTGGGACTTGAGTTTTGTAGGGTTATCTAGTCTCTGGAATATTGGTTTATTGGTATTGTTTGTTTTGCCCAGTTTGGATATTGGATTATCTTTTGGTTTGGGGGCAATTCGGGGTGTTTCGAAATCGATATTTTAGCACTGTTTAAATGTTTACAGTACATCATTACTACATGTAGCCGTGAATGTCATTAGAGTGGTACAACTCGTCTAACTGCTATATGTCATTTTAGACGAGTTTGCGAACGTGGCATTCACGTTGATGTTCTGTGTTGTGGTTGGATCGTCGTGGTGGATAGCTTGGGTGCAATGGAAGTACGGTTTAGTTTCATTTGTACATTTGATATTGCGGGGCGAGTGTAATACCCAATTTATTTTGTACTCTATTATCCGTATTTCGTATGTTTTCTACTTAACTTACTTCCAAATATTTTCCACATCCTTTTCCTTATACTTTCTAAACCTTGATCCCAAATCCTAAAATTTTCTAACGAATCAAACCCAAATCCCTAATTATTTTCCTAATTATTTTCCAAATAACTTTCCTATTTTTCTAAATTCTTTCCTTCTTTAAAACCTAATCTAAACCCTAAACCCTTTTTATTTTTAAGCCCGGCCCATGACCCACATCCTAACCCCTTTTTATATTTCTCCTAACCCCACAAGCCTAACCCTAGCCTGAGCCCACGAACCTACTTCCCTCTTTCTCAAAACCAATGCCCGACCCAATCAAACCCGACCTGGACTTCCCCCACTCCCTTCTTCTTCTCCCTCGTTCTCTTTTCCCGCCCTTTTTTTCCCTCAACGGCTCCCTCGCGCTCGCCCATGAGACTCGCGCCCGCTGCGACGACCACACCCGCTCGCCAACTCCCCACGCCCTACTCATTTCCCCAACGACCTTACCCCAACGAATCCCCGCTTCTCGTGCTATCGTCGCGAGACCCGTTCCCCAACGTCGATATTCCCTCATAGGAACTGAATAAAATACGAATAAAGCAGCAAGGAAAACCCCCAAGTGGAGCATCACGTGCCCACACGTGATCGGGACTCACGTGAGGACACGCGACCTTTTATGGGCAAAGTCTATAGGTGCTGAAATAAACAATTGGAGATGCTTAATCAGTGGGATCACGTGCCAACACGTGATGGGTTCCTGAGCCCTATGAACTAATAGAATTAAATTTTAATTAGATGATTAATCAGTGGGTCACGTGCCAACACGTGATGGGTTCCCGAACCCTCTGAATTAATAGAATTAAATTCTAATTAAAAGAAATCAAAAGTACTACTTTGGAAAAATATTTCCTTGGATCTTTCTAAACAAGAAAGATTGCACTCTGTAAAATAGAGCGTGGTTGGATTAAAAATCACCAATTTATAGAAAGATTCTGTACAAGTAAACATTTTCCTAAAATTTGCCAAGAACAAAAAAAAAAATCTTATGGATTAAAAATCCAATGGTGAATAAAATTCACCGAGTGATCTAAAAGACCGTGTTGGTTATAAAATCAATCAAAATCTCTCAATGAGACATTGGCTGAACAAACCGATTTTTTTCTTTCTCCTATAAATATGAGCCAAGAAGAAAAGAGAGAAGGAGAATACAAGAGAGAGAAACAGAGAAGAAGATCTCTTCAGAGAAGAAAGAAACTCTAGGTAAGAGAAGGAAGGAGATCATTCTATAAGCTCCCACAAAATAAAAGAGAATTTAATTCTCAAATCAAGAGTTTAACCCTTCTAAATAAGAACTCAGTTCTTCCTCGGGTTGAAGATCTGCGGAAGCAGATCTCCTCATAAGTTGAGAATTTAATTCTCATCGGGGAGATTCTGCCATGCAGATCCAAAACTTAGAGGGAGAATTGGGTTTAAAGAATTTAATTCTTTCAAACACAGAGGAATTTAATTCCTCTAAATAAAATTATGGTTTAACCTTATAAAAAAATTTAATTCTTAAATAAGAGATTTAACTCTCCATGCACGCAAAAGAGATCAGTACCCAATATGATCATGTGTGTCCACGTGAGTCCCCCTCAATGATCAAAAGAGAATGAATAAGTTTTGGTCACGTACTCCCACGTGACCCTTGAATATGCTTCCGAAAATAAAAAGGGGCGTTTCACTTTCTTCTTGAAAGTTATTTTTGCATTAAAAAAATGTAACCATTAAAGGTTTGTGAATTTTATTGTTATGAGCCGTTAGTTTATGCCAAAAATTTGATTTGGATTTTATTTTTAAAAATTGATTTGATTTTATATCACCAATCTAATTTCTAAATAGTAAATAGTATATGCATTATTTATTTATCACTAAAAAAATTTCTTTTGTTACAAAAATATTGATATAATCAACAAGATTCGGCTCTTAATCACAAATTTGATTTTCATGAAATTTGAATCACACATGTATGATTTGTTTATCAATAAAAGATTTTTTTTTATAAAAAAATATTGATATAACATGATTTTAAAAAGTCCATTTCATACGAGCATAAGAATAATCTTGAAGGTTTCGAATGTTCTACTAGAATTTTTTTTTTTTGCGCTTGCTATGCACACGGCACATAGTAATTTTATTAAAATTAAATTTATAAAACTCTTGAAAAATATAGTTAATAATCCAACAAATCATGGCATATTATCAATTATAGGCCCCTTAACAAGGTACTAAAATGGATAAGATATCATCTCCCTAATAAAAGGGATTTACTGAATAAAATTAGCAATGCTAAAATCTTTTCAAAATTTGACTTAAAATCAGGGTACTGGCAGATTCAAATTGCAGAATCTGATAAATACAAAACTGCCTTTACAATTCCCTTCAGACATTTGGATTGAAAAATTCTCCAACCGAGTTTCAAAATATTATGAAATCTATTTTCAATTCATACACAAAATTTATACTTTCTTATATTGATGATATCTTAATATTCTCTGATAATATAGATCAACATTTTAAATATTTGAATATATTTAAACATCTTGCTATCAAGAATGAGTTAGTTATATCAGCTCCTAAGATGAAGCTGTTTCAAGCAACTATTAGATTTTTGGATCATAATATTGATAATGGTACTATTATACCAATTGATCGAAATATTGAATTTGCTTCTAAATTTCTATATGTTATTATTGATGTTGAGCAACTACAAAAAATTTTGGGCGCTTTAAATTATGTTGCTGATTATTATAAAGATCTTGCAACTGATTTTGCCGTTTTATACAGTAAACTTAAGAAGAATCCTTCTCCTTAGACTGATAAACATACTAAAGCAGTTCAAAAGATTAAACAGTGGGTAAAAAGTTTATCTTGTTTACATATCGTCAATCCTACATGGCAAAAGATTGTTGAGACAAATACCTCTAACAATGGATACGGAAGTATCCTAAAACAAATTGATCATAATAATAAAAAGGAAATCCTTATACGCTTTACGTCAGGAAAGAGGAATACTGCGCAATATAACTATTCCACTATATAAAAAAAAGGAAATACTTTCGATTATAAAATGCATTTACAAATTCCAGGATAATTTATTAAATCAAAAATTCCTACTAGAATAGACTGTAGCGCTGCAAAATCTGTTCTTTTGAAAGACGTAAAAAATTTAGCCTCAAAACAGATTTTTGTTAGATGGCAAGCAGAGTTTTCTATTTTTGAATTTGATTTTTATCATATTAAAGGCACTAATAACCGTCTTCTTGACTTTTTGACAAGGAAATTCTTACAAGATTCCAATATAGGGCAGGGGTTTTAGTCTCGGAAGGAGCTGAGGAAGAGAGAGGAATAATATCTCCTCCTCTAGTTCATCAAACCGGCTTATAATGAAAAAGTTAGTAATGATGGCTAATAGTGACATAATGTCGCAAGCGTCATATGCCCCGTCTGAGTGGAGAACTACACACAAGACCGCTAAAAGAGGTGTTAATAACACCGAAAGTTAGAAGCAGAATTTCATTGAAATCAATAAAGCATCCAGCTTTGAAAATATTTCAAAAAACATGCCAACATTTAAAAAAGTGGCTCTTGGAATGGTAAAAAATTATGTTAAGAAAAATAATTCTGAAATAATAGTCTGTCTTGAAGGGGATGATATTCCCAATATGAATGACCCATGGTCACTCAAAGAAAAATATATTGAGAATAACTCATATGTTTCCACTGAAGGGAAATCCAGGCAAGTGATGGAAGTTTAGCTTTTAGCTTCAAATTCTATTGAGATAAGACATTTTTATCCAATAGGTAAAGAGGATGGCAGTATAATAAACTTTAGTAAAGTCACTATTTCCCCAATATTTAAACATAGTAAAAGAGCAAAGCTCTGTTGGAATTTAATGAGGCAGCGCCTCACGTGCCCTCCACAAGGGCACCAGCGCCAGAACCAATCCTATAAGATTAAATCCTATAGTACTGCCTCACGTACTCCTCACGCGGGCGCCAGTGTGCAAAGCACAAGGGAATTTATTATATAAGAGTAAGACTCTTATATGGCACCGCACGTGCTCATCACGCGGACGCCAATGTGCAAAGCACAGGAATACCTATCTTAAGAATTAAATTCTTAAGTGGCGCCCACGTGCACAACACGAGTGCCGGAGCCCAGATAGAATTAAAATTCTACAATACTCTCTGTTAAACAGAGCCGTTGGATCAAAAATCCAACGGGGATGATAAATCATCAAAATATAGAAACAAATTATATTTAGAGACAATATCCCACTGTTGGCTATAGTGCCCTCAAAGCAAATATCATAGTCTTACTCGAGATTATGATGATTGTGGGAGGACCTATACCGGTAGAACAGTCTTACTCGAGATGATAGTATGCTATTTGGTTTTTCTTTATCATCATGTACATGCTTCAGGTGGTATTACAGATCACTATTACATGTTGATAGAGCCCATATGATTTTTGCTTGACTACCAGCATTATGATGGCGATCATATACGTGGGAGCTGGGTGGTCTATAAGCACATCCTTAAATGTCCCTAGTCGTGGGAGTATCGAGACTGGGCATCAATACTCCAGAGTAGACTGGTGTATGCTTATCGAGACCCCGACGAGGGGCGGTGGCCAGTCTCACAAACCATTGGTGTCAGTTAGTCACTTGAGATAGTATACAGGTGCTCATTGGGTTATGAGTACACTGGACGGACTCGCCGGAAACATGCCAGTTGATATTATACATATTGTCAGATAGCAGTTCCCAGGTGACATGTGTACAGATTAGTCTGTCGATCTGAGATCGTCATTTGTCTCGTGTGAGTTCCCACTGTGCTTTGATTACTACCCTACCACGGCTCAAAAGAGTCGTGCAAACAGGTTTTAGCTGGGTACAGTCCCGAGCCACATGGAGGCAGTGAGCGGATCGTCGGGGATTCATCTCCCGGTATTGGAGGATGATGTCGCGCAGTGCACAGGTGGCCATCACCAGAAATCCTTGGCCAAGCTAGTCGAGAATTACTGATTTAGGATTGGTAGTTTCTCAGGTGGTGATGGGTTTCATACCGACACGAATTACCGCGTTATTAGGGGTCTGATTTTATCCACCCCCTAGACTCTGTCCCTTCATAAAATATCAGGAAAAAACCCCAATGGGGCATCACGTGTCCACACATGACCACGGGTCACGTGCTGACACGTGATGGTTTCCTAGGGATTCTGTTGAAATAGAATTAAATTCTAATCAAGCAAGTAATTAGTGGAGTCACGTGCCCATACGTGATGGGTCTTTAAAAAACCCACTAAATGAATTAAAAGGCATAATAAAACAGCAAGGAAAGATCCCAATGGGGCATCACGTGTCTACACGTGACCAAGGGTCACGTGCTGACACGTGATAATTCCTTAGTTCTTTAAAACAGCAGAATTAAATTCTGGTTAAAAATATTTAATCAGGGGGGCCATGTGTCAACATGTGATAGGTTCCTGAGCTCTTTAATTAATAGAATTAAATACTATTTAAAATGATCAAACAGTGGGATCGCGTGCCAACACGTAATAGGCTCTTAAGCCTTCTGAACTAATAGAATTAAATTCTAATTAAGAGGGAATCGAAAACCTTAACTGGAAAAATATTTCTCTAAATCTTTCCAAACAAAAAGATTGTGCTCTGTAAAGTGGAGCACCGTTGGATCAAAAATCCAATAGTGATTAAAAATCACAAATTTATAGAAAGATTCTATACAAGGAAAGATTTTCCTGAAATTCATCAAGAATAACAAACAGAATACCTTTTGGATTAAAAATCCAATGATGAATAAAATTCACCGAGTGATCTAAAAGATCATGTTGGTTACAAAATCAATTAAAATCTTTCAATAAAAAATTGACTAAACAAACTGATTCTTTTCCTTCTCCTATAAATAGGAGCCAAGAAGAAAAGATAGGGGATCGATTTTTTTAGAGATACACAATAACAGAGAAAAAAAAGAGAGGAGAATTTAATTCTCAAGAGAGAAAAGAAGATCTCTTCAGAGGAAAAAAACTCAAGGTGAGAAGAAAAAGAAGAAGTTCATTTTACAAGCTCTCACGAAATAAAAGAGAATTTAATTCTCAAACTAAGAGTTTAACTCTTCTGAATAAGAACTTAGTTCTTCCTTTGGTTGAAGGTCTGCAGAAGCAGATCTCCTCATAAGTTGAGAATTTAATTTTCATCACGGAAATTCTGCCATGCAGATCTAAAACCTAATGGAAGATCTAAGTTTAGAGAATTCAATTCTCACATCAAAGCAATCAGAAATTTAATTCCTTCAAACAAAATAGGGTTTAACTCTTAATACAAGAACTTAGTTCTTCTTCATGGTTGAAGATCTGCAGAAGCAGATCTCCCCATAAGTTGAGAATTTAATTCTCATTGGGGAGATTCTGCCATGCAGATCCAAAACCTAGAGAGAGAATCGAGTTTAAAGAATTTAATTCTTCCATATACATAGGAATTTAATTCCTCAAAACAAAATTAGGGTTTAACCCTACCAAAAAATTTAATTCTCAAACAAAAGACTTAAATTATCCATGCACGTAAATCTGGTCACGTGGCAACACGTGGCCCTTCCTTCAATGATCAGAAAAGAACGAATGAGACATGGTCGCGTGACCCCACGTGACCCTTAAATAGACTCCTTAAGATGAAGAAGAAAAAGCTTAGAGGTAATGCCTCACGAGCTTACACGTGACCCTAAAAAACGAAGGGTACCGATTCAGGGCGCGTCACGTGTCCCCACGTGACCCCTGACTAACACCTTTTAAAAGGGGCAAAAGAGGGAAAACAGAGGAATTGATACCCAATTCATGGGCACTATCACGTGTCCACACGTGATGATTACAGAGGCTGAGTGTTTAACACTTATTTGCAGATAAAATAAAAAAGCTTTGACCCACTTCTCAGGTGCCTCACGTGACCCCACGTGACTACCTCACTTCTAGTGTTTAACATTACTTTAAGTGTTTCGTCCCTAGTGTTTAACACCATCTTAAGCGCATCACGTGGGAACACGTGATCGCCAAATATCCTCTAGTGTTTAACACTGTATTAAAAACCAAGCTTAGCCTAAATTGGCTAAGTTTTCCAGAGGCAAATCTCCCCTTCAACTGAACCTCAAAATTGGTCAGTTCATATGATATGCAAAGTAAAGTCCAGAGGTATAATGAATGGTTAGTGCTCAGCCAAATACAAAATGTTGTTAGAGCCCCAAACCCCTGTTTAAGCATTGCTAAATAATGGGGGGCTGAACACAGACAATTGTTCAACAGTCCAACAAAGGGCCAACATTTCAAATCTAATTGGATTTAGCCCAAGTTGGCCATAATACCTCAATTCAGATTTAACTGAGACAGTGTGCTCATAATTTAATTAATTGATCTTAGTTCCAAATTGGACAACAGATTTCCCAATCAACTTTGGTTCAAGGGTATATCACTTCACTCCTTTGATATTTGTCGTTGTAATTCTTCAACGTCTTTAGAGAGGTGACGGGTCCCGATAACTAATCATTCCATGGACTGTGGGGTCCTTAAGCCCATGGACTATGATGTTCTTAATCTCAGACTGTGAGGTCCTTAAACTCATGGACTATGATGTCCTTAACCTCGGACTGTGGGGTCCTTTTAAACCCATGGACCATGATGTCCTTAACCTCGGACTGTGGGGTACTTTAAACCCATAGACTATGATGTCCTTAACCTTGGACCGTAATGTCCTTAAACTAATCGACCGCAATGTCCCTAAACTAAACAATAGAGTCCAAATGCTGTTTTGTTGGATCTAAACGCTCCCGTGAGTAGATCTTGGTCTAAAATTAGACTAACGTATTCTCAACGAACGTTTAAGTTGATCTTAGTCTCAAATGAGACTAACGTATCCTTAAACCCAAACCCAAACCCAAATCTAAGAAAATACGGATTTGGACTAATCCATGCCCTACGGGCGACAACATAAATTAGTCTCCATATACAATCCATGGGCAACCAAAAAACAAAACAAACACACACGACACGAAGTGACCATCTGGAGAAGGAGAAAGTGGTTACCGTGACGCGGTAGCGTAATTAACTGCAGGGGCTTGCGCCTGCAGGGAAGAGCGTCCCCACAATCAAAAACCTCTCAAATGAGGGGGAATCTGATGAAATCTGCTATATCGGCCGCATCCGTTTAAACCTTCAATACACGGTGTCATAAATCAACTTGGCATCTTCGGAGAGGTGGACGGATAGCACCAATTAGCATCTGCCCCCAAATTCAGGCAAGACGAACCTACGCGGTCGCGTCTCTGTGTTTCGGAGGAGAATAGATTCGATATGCGATACTCTTAGACGAACAGACCGGACTGTATGGAGATTGTCACTGTCAGGCTCAGTAGGGGTATGTATGAGTTTGCTCGTCGGCATTCCTTTCATTCAATATCTGGGTAGCCATTACGTACAGCTAGTGCCGCTGACGTGCTTTTGGTTAAACCCACTGCCAGCGTATTGACGAGTCTTTAGAGTCACACACAGAGGGTTTTCACGGTTCAGGCGATATGGTGTAGATGACGTATGTTGGTACATACAGGTGTCCGATTGAATATGTGTACTGGCTGCACAAACTTTAATCGGACGGTTGATAATACTAGCGGTTTAGGACTAAGCCGGATTATTAAATCAGGTTTTGATTTAATAATTTATATATGTATTTATTTATATGTATTCTAGTATTATTGTTTACTATTCATTTTCTCTCTTGGCTATTCGTATTTTTGTACGAATACGCGTATATGTATTTCGATACGTGTACCGGGTTGTATTCCATATTTATACGGAATAGCTTCTAGAAGTGGACACCTCATTTGTATAATTTTCCTTTTAGGAAATCATTTGTTTTACAAATGAGGTGGAGGGGTGACATGGCATGAACAATGCAATGGCATGTAGAGAGGTATGGGCCTTGTTTATTTTATTGTAAAATGAGAGAAGATTTTTTGAGTGCATTATTGGATAGAGGCAGCCACCTTTTTTCCTACATGCCATGCTTTTGATTTTCTTCACTTGCTTGATTACTCACTCTCATACTCACTTGTGAGACTTAGCTATTTCTTTAGTTGCTCATGCCACATGTTTCCTCACCTCTTCATTCATCTTCTTGAGTTGCTCTTTGAGCATTTGTGATGAGAGAAATTCATAGTGAGATAATTCTACACCTCCACTCTCCATTGTTAGCAACCTTGGAGCGTCGGTTGCCTCGCTTGGCGAGGTTGAAACTTGCGCCGTTTTCCTCAGGTGGATCATCGTAGATGGAGGAAGACCGGCAACCAAATTCGGTCTGCGACCATTATGAGCTTGGGATGATGGTTAAAGACCCGAAGGACTTGGTTCATTCGGTATAAGCATTCCTAACTCTTTATATTGTTTGCTAGTATAGGGTTTAGGGTAGATCCGGGCATCGGGTTGTGGTAGCGCTGGTTTTTGTAAATTTTTATTCCGCATTTGGTCATGGTTTAATGTCCGGGGCGCTGCCGTAACCCATAATGGTATCAGAGCCAACCCGTAAACCCATTACTAGCAGTTTAGACAATGCTAATGTATCGAAACCGAAACAACTCCGAAACAATACCCATGTTATTCCAGTTTCTGTCGATTTTTCAGAGTCTTCAGAATTTTTTTTAAGCAACTGCAGAAGGCTATTTGTGAGACATATAGAACACCCTATAAAAACGAGACCCTTTCACCGGATTTGACCCGGCTAGACTTGAGGTAGGACCGGCCCCACCATTTTTTTTGTGGATTGGGATTTGAGTTTTATAGGGTTATCTAGTCTCTGGAATATTGGTTCATTGGTATTGTTTGTTTTGCCCAGTTTAGATATTGGATTATCTTTTGGTTTGGGGGCAATTCAGGGTGTTTCGAAATCGATATCTTAACACTGTTTAAATGTTTATAGTACATGCATTACTACCTGCGACCGTGAATTTCATTAGAGTGGCACAACTCATCTAATTACTAAAAGTCCTTTTAGACGAGTTTGCGAATGTGACATTCATGTTGATGTTCTGTGTTGTGCTGTGTTGTGGTTGGATCATCGTGGTGAATAGTTTGGGTGCAATGGTAGTACAGTTTAGTTTCATTTGTACATTTGATATTGCGGGGCGAGTGTAATACCCAGTTTATTTTGTACTCTATTATCCGTATTTCGTATGTTTTTCTACTTAACTTATTTCCAAATATTTTCCACATATTTTTCCTTATACTTTCTAAACCCTGATCCCAAATTCTAAAATTTTCTAAACGAATCAAACCCAATCCCTAATTAGTTTCCTAATTATTTTCCAAATAACTTTCCTATTTTTCTAAATTCTTTCCTTCTTTAAAACCTAATCTAAACCCTAAACCCTTTTTATTTTTAAGCCCAGCCCATGACCCAAACCCTAACCCTTTTTTATATTTCTCCTAACCCTACAAGCCCAACCCTAGCCTGAGCCCACGAACCTACTTCCCTCTTTCTCTGAACCCACGCCCGACCCGATCAAACCCGACCAGACCCGGACTTCCCCCACTCCCTTCTTCTTCTCTCTCGTTCTCTTTTCCCGCCCTTTTTCCCTCAACAGCTCCCTCGCGCTTGCCCACGAGACTCGCACCCGCTGTGAAGACCACGCCCGCTCGCCAACTCCCCGTGCCCCGCTCGTTTCCCCAACGGCCTTTCTCCAACGAATCCCCGCTTCTCGCGCCATCGTCATAAGACCCGTTCCTCCTACGTCGCCATTTGCCCCACGACCATGCCTCGCCCCAACGTCCCCCCCGTTCACGCGCCCACCTCCTCTAAACCCTTAACAACTTTTCTCTTCCTCTACCACTCCCTCTCATTCTCATTCCTTCACTCTCAATCTCCCTCATTCACTGCCTCACCCCGCCCTCGTCACCATCTCATGACCTCATCTCCTCACTTCTACATCGCAGCCACCCCTGCCTCCTTGTCTCCGTTCACCGTGCCGCCACCGAGTTCCCAACGCCCCCTGCTCATCCTCGACTCCAGCACCACAATCCTGAGCCCGAGCTGCCACCATCGCCTGCCCTCGAACCCGACCCCGTCCTTGCTCCCGCTCCGCGACGACGAGCCCTCCTCTCTCTTCGTCTCCTCCATCTTCCTTACCCCCGAGCACCCCACTATTAACCCACCGGCGGAGCTCCCCTTCACAAATCTCTCTCCAGAGACCTCCTGCACCCGTCGTCGTCGACTCCTAACCTCTCCCCACCGCTGGCCCGATATCACCGCTGCTGTCACCAAGCTCTTCTTCCACTTGCAACGCCGCATCGCCCCCGCCGACGAGCCGCAACGGCCGACCACCCCATCGACCCAAGTCTCATCTTGTCCTCCCCTCGAAGCCGAGTCCCCAACTCTCTGCAGCGACCCTTCATCACCCTTCGACGCCCGCAGCCGCTGCCTCTCACTACCGATGTGACTCCTCGCCTCTCTGCCATCTGCAGCAATCCCCAACACGTCGTCGACAAAGAACAAGCCGATGCCGAGACCGTGCCATGAGCTCAAGCCATAGCCTAGCCCAAGCCTTGTTTCTGCTATCTTGTTCGTGGCTGCCCGTGTCGTGTCCGTGCCACACCGTGCCCGCCTCCGTGTCACCGTGTACTCGGATGTGTCGCGTCCCGTACCCACTCCCCGTGCCACATCGTACCCAGTCCCCATGCCACGCCGTGCCCGATCCAGTGCACGCACCGTGCCGCTCTCGAACCACGCACTGAGTCAAGACCGTGCCCAGTACCGTGTCACGCCCGTGTCATCGCCATGTCCACTATTGTATCATGCCCGTGTCGCCGCTGCGTCGAGTACCGAATCACCGTGCATCGCGCCCGCCCCGCACCTGTGTCCAACATCACATCGTCTCGTGTGTCGAAACGAAGTCCGCAAGTGGCGTCGCTTCTATATCAAACAACCGAAGGCAAGTGAACTCCTCACTTGCTTACATGCTACTACTTTACAAATCAAAATGAATGCTTAATTAGACTATATACACCGATAGGCACAATCGAGTTCGATCAATGTGAAACCCTAGATCAAAACCTATCTTAATATGGCGGAACTCATGATCGATGGAACCCTGCATTGTCAATGAACACCGTATATAAATTTGGTTGTAAAATAAAGTTGGTTACCCCCCCTAAAACGACAACCCAATAACCCTTAGGAAAGCTGGTTTTCTTGGACAAGCTGAACGGTTAAAATCATGATAAATTATTTATATGTCGGATCCTAGAGTTCTATGGCTCGTATTGAAACCAACAGATAAAATTACAGCACCCTATAGTTTATCTTTGACTTTTGATAAGTTATAACAATGAATAATAAGGCGATTCGTGGCCCTGAACTGTAGTCCGTGGCAAGAACCTTTGCCTTTGCTTGTTTTAGAACGCATATACCTCACATTTTAAAATGTACAAGTGTGCATAACCATATATAGAAGTGTAGGGAATTGAATTAGCTTTCCAATGGTACTAGTTTCACTAAATTCTAGTATCATTTGGTATTTAAATCACATTTTAAACGGATAACTTGTACGGAAGATTTCTGTCATTTTAGATTGCACCCTTTATCGGTAATATGATCATAACACCTAAAAAAAATGAGTATTGTTGATATGTCTCCTGTTCTGTAAAGTTAACTCATAACCCTACAATTAGTTGAACAGTAGCGTCGCCTAATTACGTTCCCAATTGGGAGTAAAACGTGTTACGAAACGGACTTCCAGTTCAGAAATTGGATTTCCAGCAGTAAACACTTAAAATAAAATGACCATAACTAGCGAACCCGAAACCCGATTGACGCGAAACCAATTTTGATAGATAGATAATTAAACATACCGCTTACCCCTTTTATATTGTTTTGCTAAATTCTGCGCGTGTGATTTATAGAAAATTATGCAAGTGGTAGGACACTGGCTGCTGATATTTTTATTCATATCGTAATTAATTGTATTCTCATCATATCATGTAGCGGTTATACCTTCATTTGAATAGTGGTCATATACATTGATAATCTAGTGACCGTGATACATTACCCAATGATAGATATTGGTGATTGGATTGTGGCAAGTACGTTAGTGTTAAAACGTGAATGAATAAGTGAAGTGACACGTACTTGTACACAATCAGCGGAACCAGTTAATTTATTGCATTGTCGACGTCTATGGGACATATATAAGTGTAACTATAACTGGAAGGAGACGGTTATGGAAGCACTTATATTAGTGTCATAGGTAAGACGTCAAACACTGTCTATTTATCTTGGATACCAGTCGAGACATGCTTAATGGAGATCCTGTCTCCAGTTCTCGTGTAGACTTGTCATTGTTTATATTGGGGGAAACAGTCATGGACCAACTAGTATTTGGATTCATGGTTGGTATTTGATGCAGACCACGGGGTGTGGGGTAGTTTGAGTGTGAGTTCGATCAACGGAATCTCGGGAGTCCCACTGCCGGCATATACAGCGATTTTGGGAGTCATATGGGTGATATTAATGATTATTAGTGAGCGTAATTCGGGCCTGTGTTCCCTTGCCCCTAGGGCCTACCCTTGGGTTGGGGATACTCCTGCGGTGGTTGACGCTCACATTTGGACTGACGATAGGTTTAGTGACCTGGACAGTGAGACTTAGAGACTAATAGGTTTAGTGACATGGACATGTATTGATTACTAATTCGATATACCTGCTTTTATTGTTTACCTGTACTGGTTACCTCATGCTCATGTCATCACTCCATATTTACTGCTTCATATTCATCATCATTGCATGTGTTTACATATGTATGTATGTATGTGTGTGTGTGTGTGTGTGTGTATATATATATATATATATATATTGCTATTGTGTCGCTCTGACGACCTGACTATGCATGCTCAGAGTGAGAGGAGGACCGAGCTCGGGTCAGGACCTGTCGTATCTTGAGGATATTGCGGAATCTAGATCAGCGACATCAGCGCTATCTTTCCTTTGACTATATCTGGTTAGTTTTATATCTGTTTTGATTTAGTGATTGCATTTTTCATTACCTGTGCATTGATTACTGATTACCACGTAAAACTAGAAGCCGAAGTTTGACTAAGGCAGGATATTTCCTTGACCGTAGGAGCATGGTTGGCCTTGTCACCCATCGTATTCCATATTTTGGAAAGCGGGCGTGACATGGTTTTGTTGGTATTAGAGCCAGGTTTAGATTGGAATTACAGTTTTCGAGTAGGGCTTGACGGTTTAAGTCACCATTCGGTCCAGATAGCAAACTTGTTAGCTTTAACCCTGATTCATATAGTGTGTCCTGCTACGTATTTTGATTCTATCCGGTAGAGTTTTGGGTAACTTGGTAGAGCTATGTGGTTGTAATTATGAACTGCA
Source organism: Agapanthus africanus (assembly GCA_030015575.1). Lineage (NCBI taxonomy): Eukaryota > Viridiplantae > Streptophyta > Magnoliopsida > Asparagales > Amaryllidaceae > Agapanthus > Agapanthus africanus. The sequence continues at coordinate 216,243 of JASDDO010000238.1, forward strand.
GCATGGTTACAATATTGTACTCTGTTTGAGAAACTTGGGGTTCTACCTTCGATTCCTTTCTCGATTGAATATTACTGTATCATATAATCTTGTTTTGATCGTCAAATCTCTGTCTCCGTTTATACCTTATATCGTTCCCGAGTTTTTAGATCTATTTTACATTTTCATCCTTATACTTTTCCTATTAATCCTACACCTGCTTACGTTTCTTATCAGACTCGTTGCATTCTCACGTCTTCGTTTCTTCAAAGTTATCGTATCGCGTTGCATATTTTAAGTTCATATCCGAGTGGCGCAGTGGAAGCTAAAACCTGGTTTCCAACGACTCTTCTTCCGCCTCCACTCTCCGGAGTCAGGCCGCCAAGATTTCGGGTGTATTGCAAGGATTAATAGAAGCTCAGGAGCGAACAAATGATCTCATAGCTGAAGGACTAAAAAGGAAAATGGCTCAGGAACCAACGGAAGCCCCCAATCATAGGAGAATTCCTGTTAGACAAAGAGATGGTATGCAGATGAAGCGCTCATTTGTTACTCAGCAACGGAAGCAGCGGGGAGCCCAGCGTTGTGGTTATTGCAAGAAGTCAGGACACTTTCAGAGGGACCGTCGCCAAGCCAAAGGTCGGTGCTTGATTTGTGGATCCGACGAACATCTTGTCGATGGCTACCCTAGAAGGAAGGAGCTGCAAGGTGGAGATTCGTCAATGCCCTCCAAATCTGCTTGATGCGACTTAGTTGTTTTCGTACTTTAATTTCGAGGACGGCATGGACCCAGTACAAGATTCAGACTTGCCTTACGAGATTGCAGAGATTTAGATATCGACGCAGAGTTATCACATTTCCTGCTTTCAATAAAGATATTGTTACCTCTATTTAGTAGTTGTTTCCTTCCGTTTAAATCTTGTATCTGTTGAAGTCCCTAGATCGAATGCAATAAAGTTGTGGATTGTGACTAAATACTTTTATTGATTCACTATATTTAGACCCTAAGCTTAGTCGACATCATGGTTCATCACCGTACCTCATGAATCTCTTTTCGATTAGGTTGTATCTTGCCGCATACCCCTGTCTAAAATTGTCAAACCCTATACTCTTTGTTAATTTATATCTCTCCCTGATTTGGAATCCGATTTTCATCATTTATCTTTATATCATTCTGGACAACCCAATTCCTCATCACATTTCTTCCATTCGGGTGCTTGCTCACGGCGTTGATCTTCAATATATATACCGCAGTCCATTCTCCGGCTAGTATACTGTATATTACCAGTGTTATTTTCCGTTGGTATAATTATAATTAGTACGTTTACTATTTTAATTTTTTTTTGAGTTTTGCCTATTTATAATAAGTTAGATTTCCATTATGTGTTAGTAAGTATTTTTAGTTTTACTTACTTTCCCGGATTTCTTTACTATTTCCAAGCTTTTAAATCGTTTTGATTTACATTATATATTTTATTTTTCTAGTAGATTTTTCATACTAATGCTTTCAGTTTACATGTCACTTTTATTGTTTTCGTTACTAGCTCGCTTATTCTTCGTTTTATTTTTCAACATTTTTCCCTTATACGTATTCTAAAGTTATTTTGTACTCGTTTGAATTGTAGTTTCTCCAAAATAGTTTCAATTCTTAAGGCTTATCAGCCAATCTTTCACTATTGTTTATTATTGTTATTCTATTTTCCTTTGTATTGCATATATAGTTTATCATTACAAATGATTATGCCTTATGCTTACTTATGCCTATTCTTTTAGCTACGCCTTTTCTTATATATAAAAATATTCGGTTTTCATCTAATTGCTTTTACGTAAATCGCTATATATTAGTTTTGAGCTTTTGCAGCTTCTCGCGTGGCATTTTACAGCTTGTCGTATTTTAAATTTTAAGGATGAAATTTTATATAAGTGAGGTATGATGTAATACCCAATTTATTTTGTACTCTATTATCCGTATTTCGTATGCTTTTCTACTTAACTTATTTCCAAATATTTTCCACATATTTTTCCTTATACTTTCTAAACCCTGATCCTAAATTCTAAAATTTTCTAAACGAATCAAACCTAAATCCCTAATTAGTTTCCTAATTATTTTCCAAATAACTTTCCTATATTTCTAAATTCTTTCCTTCTTTAAAACCTAATCTAAACCCTAAACCTTTTTTTATTTTTAAGCCCAGCCCATGACCCACACCCTAACTCCTTTTTATATTTCTCCTAACCCTACAAGCCTAACCCTAGCCTCAGCCCACGAACCTACTTCCCTCTTTCTCTGAACCCACGCCCGACCCGACCCGACCCGACCCGGACTTCCCCCACCCCCTTCTTCTTCTCCCTCGTTCTCTTTCCCGCATTTTTTCCCTCAACGGCTCCCTCGCGCTCGCCCACGAGACTTACGCCCGCTGCGACGACCACGCCCGCTCGCCAACTCCCTGCGCCCCGCTAGTTTCCCCAACGGCCTTGTTCGCTGCCGAAAATGGGAAGACATACGTCTTGCCTGAATTTGGGGGCAGATGCTATTTGGTTTTATCCGTCCACCTCTCCGAGAATGCCAAGTTGATTTATGGCACCATGTATCGGAGCTTTAGACGGATGCGGCTGATATAGCAGACTTCGTCGGATTCCCCCTTATTGTGAGGGTTTTTTTTTATTGTTGGGACGCTCTTCCCTGCAAGCGCAAGCCTCTGTAGTTAATTACGCTACCGCATCGCGGTAACCACTTCTCCTTCTCCAGATGATCACTTCGTGTCTTGTATATTTGTTTTATTTTTTGGTTGCCCATAGATTGTATACGGAGACTAATTTATGTTGTCACCCATTGGGCGCGGATTAGTCCAAATCCGTATTTTATTAGATTTAGTTTTGGGTTGGGTTTAAGGATCGTTAATCTCATTTGAGACTAAGATCAACTTAAACGTTTGTTAAGGATACGCTATTCTAATTTTAGACTAAGATCTACTTAACATGATCATTTAAATCCAACAAAAGAGCATTTGGACTCCATTATTTTAGTTTAGAGACATTGCGGTCCATTGGGTTTAAGTACATCATAGTCCGTGACAGTTTAAAGACATCATAGTCTGTAAAGTTTAAATACATCATAGTCTATGAGTTTAAGGACCTTACAGTCCATAAAGTTTAAGGACATCATAGTCCATGAGTTTAAGGACCCCACAGTCCGTAAAGTTTAAAGATATCATAGTCCAGTTTAAAGACGCCATAGTCTGTGTGGTTTTTTGGTTCAACCGTTTGGGGATGCACCAAAAGTTATTGGTTATTGGGACCCTCCATCTCTCTGAAGACGTTGAAGAATTACAACGACATATATCAGAGGTATGAAGAGATGTACCCTTGAACCAATGTCGGTTGGGAGATCTGTAGTCAAGTTTGGGACTAAGATCAAAGATTTATGAGCATATGAGCTCAATTAATCTAAATAAGGGATCTGTGGCGAACTTGGGCTCGGCCCACTCAGCTAGAATGTTGAACATTTAACAATACTGAGCATTGGTTTGGTTTCTGACAATCTTTTTGTTTTTTATTGAGTGTTGAGCACTCATTATATGCCACGCCCCGCTTCCCAGAGTGCGCTAAGATCGGCACGTGACAGAGCCAACCATGCTGCTTGTGGCTAGGAAACATCCCTCCACAGTCACATTACGGCTGTCTATAAGATATCAAGAATAGTAGAAATAAAATAAACTATCTAGTACATGTCTATATGCCAGAATAACGAGTCAAGATATAATATGCGGAAGCAATAATCCAACAAACAATAACAATCTGGAAAGTGCGTCCCAAAATACGGGCTCACATCAGGAAATGAAAATGCGAAAATAAACTAAACTAAACTGGATACTAACAGGATCCTTACTGCTCAGCCTTTTAGCTGAAATACTCCTGAACGGCCTGCGACAGAGATAGAGGATCTGGGCCATGCAAAACCCAGACGTCAGTGCGTCATAATATCAAACAATAAAATATAATCAGGAGGTCACAAGATATGCAGGCATGAGTAGTAACAGTAACGAGTGTATAACAACAACACGGGTATGAACAGTGAAGTGTATACGTGCGGGTGAAATACAGTAAATAATCTAAAATGTGCTATTGGGTTTTCGGTTCTAAATTTATTCGAAATCAATTGATGTACTCCTCATGTAACTCAAAGAATATGTCCTGTTACCCCCCCGGGATCACGGATCTGGAATATGTGAACCAAGAATGGTTCTGTCCCGTTACCCACCGGGACCACGGATCAAGATGTAAGAGTCACGAGTGACTATGTCCCGTTACACCCCGGATCCACGGATCAAGTAATACCCTTTTAAGTTACACTCGGTTCCACCTTTGATTTCCCCATACCCCCAAGGTTATGTGTTCAAATCAGGTATTGATAAATCCGGAGCTAATTCCAATACAGGATCAAGCAGGTACAGGTTTTTCTATGTAGTGTCACGCCCCACCCCCAATACAGAGAGTATTGTCCGCTCTGGCGAAGCCGCACGGTTTTGTCCTTCGGAGCGAACCGGACCCGACCAGGGGCCACTTCCCAGGAGGTCACCCATCCCAGAACTTCCCTGGCTCGAGCACGCTTAACTACGGAGTTCTCAAGCTCCTGTAGTGCCGGTTCACTTAAAAGGCGCCTCTGTATTGAAGAGTGGTATCATTCCATTTATAGTACTGATCTGCCCTTTTTCGGAATGTATTCCGAAGAGTCCCCATTGTTCTACAGTGGGTCCTACGGACTCAAGAGGTGGCCCCCACGGATTCAAGAGGTGGCCCCCACCCACTTAACACGACACTTGGCGTGGCACTTTGTTCCGTGTGGCACTTTGCTCCGTGAGCGAGAACCGGGTCCCGACATTCTCCCCACCTTTGAACAATGGTTCGTCCTCGAATCACAGACCTACTATTGAGGGACCAGCTCTGATACCATTCTGTCACGCCCCACCCCCAATACAGAGAGTATTGTCCGCTCTGGTCGAAGCCGCACGGTTTTGTCCTTCGGAGCGAACCGGACCCGACCAGGGGCCACTTCCCAGGAGGTCACCCATCCCAGAACTTCCCTGGCTCGAGCACGCTTAACTACGGAGTTCTCAAGCTCCTGTAGTGCCGGTTCACTTAACAGGCGCCTCTGTATTGAAGAGTGGTATCATTCCATTTATAGTACTGATCTGCCCTTTTTCGGAATGTATTCCGAAGAGTCCCCATTGTTCTACAGTGGGTCCTACGGACTCAAGAGGTGGCCCCCACGGATTCAAGAGGTGTCCCCCACCCACTTAACACGACACTTGGCGTGGCACTTTGTTCCGTGTGGCACTTTGCTCCGTAAGTAAGAACCGGGTCCCGACATGTAGATAACAGGATACGTCCATTAGGACAACAAGTCAGGATTGTCAGCATTAGTAACAAGATCAGGTATCAAGTCAAGCAGTGGTGTATTAGGTCATGTCAAGTAGTGCACAGTGCAACATATAGTGGTCCAACAGTAAAATTTAGCAAGTATTGAATCACGGTACAAGTACGGATGTACGGTAAAAACATGGATGCACAAATATCTATCAGGGGTTACATCATGACTAGGTAGGATACACATTATCAAGCATGGGGTACTAATGTAGCAATAATATGAGTTAATGTAATATGGCATGCAACTAGGTATGCAGAATTAATGGTATGGATACACAATAAAACATGGATGCTCAATTAACTATCAGGGGTTATAACTACCATTCCACGACTACGTAGGATGCACATTATTAAGCATGGGGTGTTAGTAAAACAGTAATATGAAATAATGTGACATGTAGGTGCAGCTATATATATAATAGATGATATAGATGCATACGGGTATCCGAAATCAGTAAAACTTTAGTATGGATGTATAATGCAATCAACATGTAATATTTGCATTCATATGGATGCAAGATAAGTATTATAACATGTAGCAAGATAAACTTGCCTCGATTGGATCACACGACGGGTACGCACGGCACGTCCGACGTCGGGTAAACGTCGGAAAAACCACACGTGCGCACGGGACGGGTCCAGGCAAGGCAAGAAAGTAACCACGCTGGCTGGGGATTTCTACTGGGTTTGCCTGATCGACAGCGATGAGCACGGCTGCCGAGATGATCGGAAAACACGGATCAAAAAACGAGAAGAAATGAAAGAAAAAGGAGAAGAAAGAAGAGAGCTGGTGCTCACTGGTTTTTGTGCTCTGGATTCAGAGGTGAGGCGAGGGAGTCGTCGACGACAATGGGCCGTCGACGGAGAGGTTGCAGGCGGGTTATCCGGCGAGGCAAGGGGTTGCGGGTTTTCTTGAAGTCAGGTGAGGGTTGGTGCTCTGGGGTCAGGGGTTTCTGTGCAGAGAACAGGAAAGGAGAGAGGAGAGAGGTGGTGGAGAGGGTGTGAGGGCGACGACGGGATCGGAGCTCCGGTGGCGAGGGGTGCAGGGTGCTCGGGTGATGGGTTTGTGAAGCTAGGGTTACGGTTCGGCTGATGGGTTGTAGAGGGGAGAGGAAGAAGGTCGAGGAGAGGAGGAGAGGTTGATGACGATGAGGGCGTCGGGGTGAAGGCGGCTAGGGTTAAGGTTAGGGTTGATGGATTCTCGTCGCGGGGTGCATGGGTTTAAAAAGAGGAAGAAAAGAAATGAAAGGGGGAGGTGAGCGTAAGGAAGAAGGAGGTGACGGGATCTCGCTCACCGTGAGAGGAGAGAGAAAGGGAAGAGAGAGAGAGAGAGAGAGAGAGAGAGAGATCTGCGTGAGAGAGAGAGAGAGAGAAAGAGATCGAGAGGAGAGAGAGTTTTGTTTGGATTAGATTTAGGATTTTAATATATATATATATAAATATTTCTGTTAAAGTAATATAAACGAATATATATATTAACAGTTATATATGAAAGAATATAATACTAAATAAATTTGAGTTTTCTGGCTAATACAAAAATCGTCCAAAACACGCCAGGGTCGGGTCTAAAAATCCAGTTTTAAAAATACGGAAAATATACGTGTCGACTAAAACTAAAATAGGATATCCGGGTAACGAAAATGCATACCCCAAGAACGGATGCACGTAGCGATCCAAACAGGTCCGTTTCACCGAACGGGACGAGAACGCGATGTACGGATGCTACCACAGGGTTAGGGATATCATGCAGGCCAAGCTAGATATTTTTAAAATATTTTATTAGACTTTAAATGTTATATTGGAAAAAATGCAGATATTAGATAAAATGCCAGTATGCAGTATATGAAAAAAATGAAAGTGCACGGATCCACATAACAAGCCGGGATAAATCATAAACAGGAATCAAGACGGATTTCCCGCAAGCGGGTCGGGTCGGATGCAAATACAGATGTCAAATACACTATTCGCACCAAAAACACAATAAATCAGGAAAATACCATAATTAAAGAAATACTCGAAATAGAATTGGTATAAATGAATTAGGGTGTTATATTATAGCTCTGGGGCTTTATTTAAAGAACAATTTATGTTCCCTCAGCGCACACGTGAGGAGCACGTGGTGCGCTTGGCGCTGAGCGCCAGATTTAGAGCGCCAAGGTGCTTCCTGTGAGATAGCGCACACGAGAGGAACACGTGGCGCGTTTGGCGCTGAGCGCCAGTCAATGAGTGCAGAGCGCTCTTTATAAAATAGCGCACACGTGAGGAGCATGTGGTGCGTTTGGCGCTGAGCGCCAACCTTGGAGTGGTGGGCGCTTCTTTTAAAATAGCACTTGGAGCGCTGGGTGCTGACTGCTAGTCTTGGAGCGCTGAGGCGCGTCTTTAAATTGGACAGACTTAGAGCGCTGAGGCGTTTCTTTAAATTGGAGCGCTAGGAGCGCTGCAGCGCTAAGGCACTTCTTTTTAATTTGGAGCGCTAAGGCTCTGTTTAGGCAACTTTGATCAGTTCTGCGCCATGAGAATTAAATTCTCATTTATAAGAGACTTTGTCTCATGGGTCTAAGAACAAAGTTCCTATTTTTATAGGAGATGTTACAATCTCTTATTTTTGTGAAATGCTTTGCCTTTATGGATCTGTGATCTGAAAAGAAATGAATTCTTCTTGCCCCCCTTTTATGATGAGATGCTATGATCTCTTTTTGTGAAAGACATCCGTCTTATAGATCTATGATCTTGAAGAAGAACTAGGTTCTTCTTTTTCTTTATGAGATAGTTTGATATCTCTGTTTTATTTACCTTGAAGAAATTCTTCTTCCTACGAGAGCTTGCTCTTCTCTTTGAAATTTCTCAAAGTGTATGGGGGGTTCCTCTCCCTAAGACTTGAAGTCTTGGGTCCTTTATATAGTGGAGACTGATTTGTTGAATCAGTTAAAGAGATATTTTTTCTAATTGATTTGGGAATGTTTCCCACCGTTGGATCTTTGATCCTAGAGCTTCTGTTTTACAGAAGACAATTTTCTTGTTTTTAACAAGATTGGGAAATATTTTTCCGTACAGAGCTTATTCTGTATCTTGGTGATCTTTAATCACCATTGGATCTTTGATCCAACGGTGCTCAAATTTTCAGAGGTAATTTGATGATTTTTAGTCTTCTTTGTTGGATCTTTGATCCAAAGGTCGGGAACATTTAGTTCCAGCGCTAGCGCTCTCGTGCTTTGCACGTGAGCGCTGCATCAGAGTCTTTGACTCTCAGCGCTTGGTGCTCAGCGCTTTCGTACTTTGCACGTGATGCGCTGCTTCAGAGTCTTTGACTCTTTAGCACTGATGCTCAGCGCTCTCGTGCTTCGCACGTGAGGCGCTGCTTCAGAGTCTTTGGCTCTTTAGCACTGATGCTCAGCGCTCTCGTGCTTCGCACGTGAGGCGCTGCTTCAGAGTCTTTGGCTCTTTAGCACTGGCGCTCAGCGCTCTCGTGCTTTGCACGTGATGCGCTGCCTCAGAGTCTTTGACTTTTTAGCGCTGGCGCTTTTGGCGCTCAACGCTCTCGTGCTTTACACGTGAGGCGCTGCCTCGGTTCAAATTTTGAATTTTGAATAGAACTTTGCTCTCAATTGAGGCTACATCTTTGAGAACTCTCCCCCCTTTTTATAAGGGAACAAGTAGCTCTTGGCCGAAAATTTTGGTGGGAACAAATGCCCCCTACTAGTTTGCCCACGTAAGTATGTATGTGGGTGAAATAGTGAAGAGTTATGTATGACAATAGAATTGAGGGCTTAGGGGACAAATTTAGAGTCCTTATAGCCTAAAACTTTTTTCATCTTCATAAGCCGTAAGGATCTCAAGAAGGTTTTTTCTCCCTACAAGTCGAGAGGATCTCGTAGATGTAAATTCTCCCTAGAAATCGTGAGGATTTCTAAGTGTTCATTGCCTCTGTGAGTCGTAAGGATCTCACTCGGGTATTTTTCCTTACGAATCGTGAGGACCCGTAAGTAGCTTCTTTATTTCATTGGCGAATGTGGCTTTGGCAAATGTGGCCCGCAGATGGTCCATCTTAACTTCCTTGTAGAGAAGCAATAACTTAGGGAACAGGTTCAGATCTGCTGCCTAAGACTTTTCAACTTTATGAGCCGTGAAGGTCTCATAAAGACTTTTCTCCCTACGAGTCGAGAGGATCCCGTATGTGTAATTTTCTCCTTAGGGGTCGTGGGGACATCTAAGTGTGTTTTCTATTGAGAGTTGTAAGGATCTCACAAGAGAATTTTCTCCCTTACAAGTCGAGAGGACTCGTAAGTGGCTGTTTCCCCCCTGTCGATATTCGACTTGGGAGAGTATGGCCCATGGATAGTCTATCTTAACCTTCTTGCAGGCTTAGAAGACAGGGTTAGGATCTGCCGCCTAAGACTTTTCAACTTTATGAGCCATGAGGGTCTCATAAAGACTTTTCTCCCTACGGGTCGAGAGGATCCCGCAGGTGTATTTTCCCCTTAGGAGTCGTGAGGATTCCTAAGTGCCTTTACTCTTGAGAGTTGTAAGGATCTCACAAGTGAATTTTTCCCGCTTACAAGTCGAGAGGACTCGTAAGTGGTTGTTTCCCTCCTTGTCGAGATTCGACTTTGGAGAGTGTGGCCCGTGAATAGTATGCAAAAGTCCATCTTGGACCGACTTGCACGGCCCCAGTGCTTAGGAAACATGTCCTTATCCCCATTGCCTAAGGTTTTGCCCTACGAGTTGAGACGAATCAAGAAGTTCTCGCATGAACACTAATTTCCTCACGAGTCGAGACGAATTGAGAAGTTCTCGCAAGGGTTTCCTAACGTCACAGTTAACTCCTGCAAATAGAAGTCCGTTAGGGTCTGTGGTACTAGGGTTTTTTTTACCCGTCGCACCGTCGCGTTGGCCGATATATTCCCCGATATGCAATCTTGTTGTTCGGGTAGCCCCGCGACTGTCGTGTCTCTGATCCCTTCGGGGGCTGGACAAGACGTCTTCAAGTAATCTTCCAGGTAATATTACCGCTGAACGAGCAAGCATTAGGGTATTCCATATCGCTTTTTACTTAAGATTATGCTCAGTTTGGGAGCCCCGATGAGTCATGACCACTCTACGCTGCTGTGGGATGATCTCCGATAGTCTTTTCAGGTCTCATTTGAGTTGCCATCAAGATCCTGAAGCGGGGATTTTCCTTAGCTTCGTTGGTTGACATTGTGCTTGCAATATTGCGTCAAATGTCGAGGTTGTCTCTGGGTTGTCTGTGAACCGTCGAGATTTGGAACTAGGGGACTTTGCCGTGGGTCCATTTATTGATATCGCGTCTGCATCCTGCTGGAGGAAGAACGTTGTTGTTGATCTCTAGACTGTAGATGTTGTCATCGAGACTTGGAACTAGGGACTCTGCCATGGCTCCGTTTTGCTGACATCGTGTATTCCTACAGAGACACCGGTTTCTCTGCGGGTCGGCGCGAATCGAGATGCTCTCGTTAAGGACGTTGATTTCCCTGCATCGAGGTTTTTGCCAAGGACACTGATTTCCTCGGACTTGAGACGAATCGAGAGATTCCTGCAAAGACACTGATTTCCTTGCGGGTCGAAACGAATCGAGATGCTCTCGTCAAGGACGCTGATTTCCCTGAATCGAGGTTTTTGCCAAGGACACTGATTTTCTCGGAGTTGAGATGAATCGAGAGATTCCTGCAAAGACACTGATTTCCTTGCGAGTCGACATGAATCGAGATGCTCTCGTCAAGGACGCTGATTTCCCTGAATCGAGATTTTTGCCAAGGACACTGATTTCCTCAGAGTTGAGACGAATCGAGAGATTCCTCCAAAGGACACTGATTTCCTTGCGGGTCGACGCGAATCGAGATGCTCTCGTCAAGGACGCTGATTTCCCTGAATCGAGGTTTTTGCCAAGGACACTGATTTCCTCGGAGTTGAGACGAATCGAGAGATTTCTGCAAAGACACTGATTTTCTTGTCGATGCGAATCGAGATGCTCTCGTCAAGGATGATGATTTCCTTGAATCGAGGTTTTTTCCAAGGACACTGATTTCCTCAGAGTTGAGACGAATTGATAGATTCCTGCAAAGACACTGATTTCCTTGCGGGTCGACGCGAATCGAGATGCTCTCGTCAAGGACGCTGATTTCCCTGAATCGAGGTATTTGCCAAGGACACTGATTTCCTCGGAGTTGAGATGAATCGAGGTATTCCTGCAAAGACACTGATTTCTCTGCGGGTCGACACGAAACGAGATGCTCTCATCAAGGACGTTGATTTCCCTGAATCGAGGTATTTGCCAAGGACACTGATTTCCTCGGAGTTGAGACGAATCGAGGTATTCATGTAAAGACACTGATTTCTCTGCGGGTCGACGCAAATCGAGATGCTCTCGTCAAGGACGCTGATTTTCCTGAATCGAGGTATTTGCCAAGGACACTGATTTCCACGGAGTTGAGACAAATCGAGAGATTCCTGCAAAGACACTGATTTCTCTGCGGGTCGACACGAAACGAGATGCTCTCGTCAAGGACGCGGATTTCCCTAAATCGAGGTATTCCTAAGGACACTGATTTCCCTGGGGTTGGTTGACTTGTTTCCGAGACGGAGTCATTGGATGACGTATTTTCAAGACGGGGTCATTTGATGATGTGTTTCTACGACGGGGTCATTTGCTGACGTGTATCCGAGACGGGGTCATTTGATGATGTGTTTCCGCGATGGGGTCATTGGATGATGCTAGGTTGTTCGTGAACCGTGGAGTCTTAGAGCTGGGGACTTTGCCCTAGCTCCGTTTGGTGATATTACGTCTGAATCCTGTTGGAATGAGGAGGATCACCGTTGCTGATTTTTAGGCTGTAGATGTTGCCGTTAAGATTTAGAACTAGGGACTTTGCCATGGCTCCGTTTCGTTGTGTCGCTTCCGTATCCTGCTGGCCTAAGAAGGAACGCCGTTGTTGATCATCTGGGATGCAGATGTTGCTGTCGAGATCTGTCTTTTCCCTTTGACAGAGTTTGTTGGGATAAGTGGTTCTCTTTCGTTTATGCCCATGGATTGTGTACAGGGGTCAGTATGGACTCACCTGCAAGGCAAAAAGTTTTATTTCATTTCTTATTTCCTTCCGCGATGCTCTATCATTTCAGCTTTTTATATCGCGAAAGTCGCGATTGCCCAATCATTTCGGCTATTTTTCGCGGTGCCCAATCATTTCGGCTATTTTTTCTCTTTACTCGCTGCTTTTTATTGCGAGTTGCCCAATCATTTCGGCTATTTTGTATGCATATATTTTACTTGCTGATTTTGTTGCAAGTTGCCCCATCTTTCGGCTATTTCATATGCATTTTTGGCTCGCTGATTTTTATTGCGAGTTTAGACTTGGGATCTGATACCGATTTAAGGATTAGCATCGCTACAACTGGGATATTGCCAGGCGCGAATTATCATTTGCCGTAAAAGGACTTGGAATTTGATTTCGATTTAGTCATCGGCATCGCTACAACTGGGATATTGGCAGGAGCGAATCATCATATGCCTTTGTCGATTTAAACAAAGACGGTTTAGCAAACAGTGTTAGAATCCTGTTGACAAAGGCTTTTGACTTCATGAGCCGTAAGGGTCTCATGAAGGTGTTTCTCCTTACGAGTCGTGAGGATCTCGTAGATGTGTTTTCTCGTTAAGAATCGTGAGGATTCTTAAGTGTGTGTTCTCTTATAAGTCGTAAGGATCTTACAAGAGTGTTTTCTCTTTGCAAGTCGAGAGGACCTACAAGTGTTTGTTCACCAAATGAGGACATTCCTCGTCGTTGGTGAGACTTGACAAGGAAATGATTTTTTTTTGTACCCGTGGATTGTATACAAGAGTCAAAATTGAACCGTTTGTACGGCAATATTGGGGTGTATGACTGCTTAAGAACAGGTTCAGATCCCTGTAGCTTAAGATTTTTGAATCCTATGAGCCGTGAGGGTCTCATAGGGGATTATCCTTACAAGTCGTGAGGATCTCGTAAGTGTAACTTCTTTTTAGGAATCGTGGGGATCCCTAAGTGTGTTGTCCCCTTGTGAGTCGTAAGGATCTCACGCAGGTGTTTTCTTCTTACAAGGTCGAGAGGACCTTACAAGTGTCTTTTAACGAGATTGCGCCCTTTCGGGTTTTCACAACTCGCCGGTAGCCCTGCTGTTTTTACTCACGGAGCCCTTTCGGGTCTTTATCCGTGCCCATTTTGCTTATACCGTTTTTTTACGAGTCTGCGCCCTTTCGGGTTTTCACAAATATCGCCGGTAGCCTTGCTGTTTTTACTCACGGCGCCCTTTCGGGTTTTCATCCGTGCCCATTTTTTTTGTGGACTGTCACGCCCCGCTTCCCAGTATACGGGCAAAGGAAGCGACGAGACCGCTACGTATTTACTCTGAAGTAAATACGCTAAGCGTATCTAAGCAATATAAAAATAAATGCACAAGAGACAAGATATAATAAAACAACAACTTTATTTATTCACATTCTTTTTGTACAATGCATGGAAAAGTAAATACATCTGAAAGAAAGCAATGCCTAAACAGTGGCATAACAGAAAAGGAAAAGTACTGAAATAAAAGTGTACAATGTAGCTAGAGCTCTGGATCGTATGCAAGCTGGTCCAAGTCCTCGCTGGTAAGATCGATCTCTGGAAGATCCGAATCACTTGACGACATTCAAAAAAGAAAGAAAAAGAATGTCGTCAGCGAACAAATCGCTCGGTAAGTCCCAAGGATAAGGGAGAAATAGAATAGACAGAAAGAGAATGTAGCTTTTAAAGTTGTATTATATAAGTATTTGGTGTTAACGCTGTTGTTTGTACCTTGGTACAGAAGGATGCCAGTGTATATGAGAGGAGTCTTTATATGCTAGAGACTAGGGCAAATGGAAGTATAAGGCTCTGTTATACAATCCGGAACAACGGCAATTGGATTCAGGTTAGGTGTCTTAATCTTGCAGTCTCGTGACACTTATAACACCTTCCGTACCAATCTACCCCTCAAACCCCGCGATATCTTGATTGTATTGTTTGTATTGTATTTCAACTTGTAATTGAATTGTAATATAGATTGTATATTTGGATGACTTGCCGAAACCATGAAATTAGTGAAATGGATGTACTGGAGAATCATGGATGTAACTGGAGAATCATGTAAATGGAAGTATATCCATGGTCCGGTTCAGTCAATACAGATTGAATAGATTGAATATATGGATTTATGTTGAATTACAGATTGTACTTGAATCATATTCAAGTCAGATTATTTATAATGAGACTCGGTCTGAGTCAGAACAATTAGAAAAGAAATTGAAGTCCTGAATTAAGTTTTGATATAATCGGTAACCGCTGCACATGAGCGGTAGGATTTGTGTCTTTTTCAAAGACGATTACTGTGTTGATAGCACCATTGATATGTTGTCTACCTTAAATAAGCAAGCACCCATTTCTCCGGCTCCGTGAGGCTTAAGAGATTCGTCCCGCTTAAACCTATATTTAATAGGGTCCTTAGGGTAATTTATAGAACTTGAGGAGTTTTTATGTAAAACATACTTTGAATAATTTTTAAAATACACCCCAAGTATTTAATTATCGTCTTTAGAGTTGTAATAAATGTAGATTTTATATTCTGTGACATTTCTAGTGAGAATAACCTATTTTTCATAATACATGGTATTTAATTGTAATATTGAACTTGTATGGATTTCATGGTATTTTAATGTAAAGTGGTTCTTGGAATATTTAAAAAAAATTGGAATATTCATATTATTACAAAATAGATATTTTTATGATACATATATATCTTTATATAAAAATAATTTTACTATATATTATATTTCTAAAAATCTCATTTTCTTAAGATTTTCGTATTTTAAATCTCTCGAGACCGTATGCTCCTTGCGGAGGTCTGCATTTCGCACTACTAAGCCCAGGGATGTGCGATAATCCGCACCATCCCAGTCGGGTTCTCCAAAATGGATTGTAGCGGCGCTTTGCAAAGATTTGTTAAATACTTAATCTTTTTAGAAAACAGTTTTATTAGTAAATGGTATTTATTTGAAAGATTTCGTTTTTCCGTATTCTAGGTTCCCGACAGTATTGTGCTATGTTGCATATGAGTATTGTGAGGAGATAGGTCATTACCTCGTGATCTAATTAAAGGTATAGCAAGATTGTGATGATTTAAATGTCGAATTTAAACTACATGGAATTTTACTGAAAAAGAGCGGTAAAAGTTACAAAATGAAATATATTGTCATGAAACTTGTTCAACATATTTTTTAATGTTTAATAGTAAACATGTAATGGTTTAGAATGATTGTATTTAAGAAAAAGTGAGGTTTTAGGAAGAACCGAATCAGAAATCGGATTTACTCCGATTTCGTCGGGTTTTGGAATTTCGTATTTTTAGAACAAGACTAGAGAAGAGGGAGGGGGACTTACTCGCTAAAAAGAAGGAGAGGAGATAGAGGGTGAGAGAGGAATCGCGGGTGCGTCGTTTAGTCGCCGGTTGCTCCTTGAAACGTCGTCGGAAGATCATCGGAGTTTCGTCCCTTTGCTAACTCCAAAAGTACACTAAACTTACAGAAATTTCTTGAAAGTTTTGATCAGAATTTTAGAGTGAGGTGTGTGTGTTTAGGGATTGTATTTATAGGGTAAAGCTAGGGTTTGGGGTAGGTGAAAGGTTGGATTGAAAAAATGTGTTAAATTGTATTAAAATGTATTAAAATAGAGTAAAATAGGATTTTAAAGAGGCTCTAGAACCGATCCAAAGAAATAAAGTGTGCAGGAGTGATGGGGAGGTGAAGAGGCAGACTTTTCATGTTGACCGATTCAACATTGGAGCCAACTCGGCTGGCGCCGCCGGCCGTGTCACCACCTCCGCCGGCCCGAGTCGGCCGAGTCAGGCAGATTCGGGGGTCCCCTGGGTCCGTCGTCGGTTGGTGTAGCCCCTTGTTTACCCAATCAGAGCAAGACTCTGTTCAAATTCCAAGACGGTAAATGAAGCAACGCTTCTGATTCCCCCAATCAGAGCAAAACTCTATTTTGAAAATTTAAATTCAAATTTTGAAGCAACGTTTCAAATTCCGTGCGCTGCGCGCAACGCGCCACGTGTCAGAAGTTTATGCGTCAGCACAGCGCCCGAGACAGTGCGTCCAATCAGAGCAAGGCACTTTTAAAACAAAAAGTAAAGCAAGCAACGCTTCAGTTCGCGCAGCTGTGCTTGCGCAACTGCGCAGACACGTGTCGGGCAGCACAGCGCTTGCGCAGCTGTGCTTGCGCAACTGCGCCGACACGTGTCTGCGCAGTTGCGCAAGCACAGCTGCTCGAACGCTGCGCTGTGCGACACGTGTCTGCGCAGATGCGCAAGCACAGCTGCGCAACTGCTGCGCTGCGCAGCTGCGCTGCGCGACACGTATCAAGCGCTGGGACGTTTACGCCAAACAGAATTAAAATTCTAATAAGATCTTTCTGTTCTTGTTTAAACAAGAAGATTTTCTTCTGTAAAACAGAAGCCCGTGGATCAAAAATCCAACGGTGGGGAAAATTCCCCAAATCACTCAGAGAAAGATCTCTTTAACAAATTTAATTAATTTATGGGCACTATAAAAAGAACCCTAGACCTCAATTCAAAGGCCTCAACATTTTTGGGAGAAATCAAGAACTTCAAACAGAGAGAACTCTGAAGAATTAGAAAGAATTTCTCAAGAACAAAAAAAAGGTAAAAACCTTTAGAAAAAGAGAAAATTCTCTTAAAAACAGATCATTGATCTTGTTCTTAGATCAATGATCTTCAAGAAAAGAGAAAAATAAACAATAACAGTGCCTTGCACTTTTTATGAACCACTGGTTCTTTGAAAACAAGAAAAAACTTGTTTTCTTTGATCTAAAATTGATCCAAAAGAATAAGAACAGTGCCCAGCACTTGCCAAAACTGCGCTATTGCGCAAGCCGCCAGGAAGCGCCACGTGTCAGCATTGCAACAGCGCAGCGCACTGACGCAGCGCACTGTGCTGTTGCGCTTGCGCTCACCAGAGCGTGACACGTGTCACTTCCACATACGCTTGCGCTCTTTAATTTGCGCAAAGCGCCTGACAAGCCATGTGGGGCACTATCAGAGTATTTAATGCTCTGCATTATTAAGAAAAGGGACAGAGCCTAATTAAAAGGCCTAACAGGCCTAATCAAAAATGCTATGCATTTTAACAAGGGCAGAGCCCAAGCAAAATAGATACTCTGCATCATTTATAAAAGGGCAGAGCCCAACCAAAACAAAGAAAAATATTGCAGTAAAGGGGCAAGGCCCTAGCACAGGTCCAATAGGCCAAAGACAAAAGAATATTGAAACTGGACTTAGCCCAGTCATGGCCATAAGTCCTCAAATTAAATTGATTGAGCACGGCTACTCCCTAAATCAATTTACATCCGGTTCAAGGGTACATCTCCGAACTCCTCTGACACTTCTCGTTGTAATCCTTCAATGACGTCAGAGAGGTGACGGGTCCCAACGACCACACATGAATATAGACCGAGACGTTCTTAAACTAATATTGGACCGAGACGTCCTTAAACTAATATCGGACCGAAACGTCCTTAAACTAATAATGGACCACCACGTCCCCAAACTGGCGATGGACCGAGACGTCCTTAAACTAATATCGGACCGAAACGTCCTTAAACTAATAATGGACCACCATGTCCCTAAACAGGCGATAGACCGAGACGTCCTTAAACTAATAATGGACCACCACGTCCCTAAACTGGCGATGGACCAAGACGTCCTTAAACTAATATCGGACCGAAACGTCCTTAAACTAATAATGGACCACCACGTCCCTAAATTGGCGATGGACCGAGACGTCCTTAAACTAATAATGGACCACCACGTCCCTAAACTGGCGACGGACTGAAACGTCCTTAAACTAATATCGGACCGAAACGTCCTTAAACTAATAATGGACCACCACGTTCCTAAACTGGCGATGGACCGAAACGTCCTTAAACTAATTATGGACCACCATGTCCTTAAACTGGCGATGGACCACCACGTCCCTAAACTGGAATATGGACCACCACGTCTCTAAACTGGAACAATAGAGCCTCCAAATGCTCTTTTGCCGGATCTAAACGGTCCCGTTTAAGTTGATCTTAGCCCCAAACACGGCTAACGTATCCTTAAACATTCAAATGGACTGTAAAACTCCAAATCAACTTTGGTTCAAGGGTACATCTCTGAACTCCTCTGACACCTATCGTTGTAATTCTTCAACGACGTCAGAGAGGTGACGAGTCCCGACGGCCATATAATAAATAGATCACCACGTTAAGTTGAACTTAGTCTCAAACAGGACTAACGTATCCTTAATGAACGTTTAAGTTGATCTTAGCCTCAATACGGCTAACGTATTCTTAAACTAAAAACACCAAACCCAAATCTAAGTAAATACGGATTTGGACTAATCCACGTCCTACGAGCGACGGCATTACTCAGTCTCCGTATACAATCCACGGGCAACCACAAACAAAACAAACACACACGACACGAAGTGAAATTTTGGAGAAGGAGAAAGTGGCTACCGCGATGCGGTAGCGTAATTAACTGCAGGGGCTTGCGCCTGCAGGGAAAAGCGTCCCCACAATCAAAAACCTCTCTAGCGAGGGGGAATTTGACAAAGTCTGCTACATCGGCCGCATCCGTCTAAACCTCCGATACACGGTGCCATAAATCAACTTGGCATCTTCGGAGAGGTGGACAGATAAAACCATATAGCATCTGCTCCGAATCTCAGGCAAGACGTCCTAACGTCGTCGCCGTCTTTCGGAGGGGAACAGATTCTGGCACGCCCGGTGGGACCTTTTCCTCTTTCCACTCCACACTTCGTGTGTCGTGTTTTTCCCGTGATTAGATAATCGCGGTGTGTATGTTTGTGGTTTCCCTTAGGGGAGTGGATACTGAAGTCGGCGCTTCGTCTTTATGAAGAATGGCGTTTGTTCCGATCTTAGCAATACAGGCTCTGTCATATCTGGTGGAGTCAAGTATGGGTCACTTGCAGCCTCAAATCTCTGCAATCTGACTTTTCAAGAAATCAACGAGCTTCTTTTTGGGTCGATGCTCCCACCTCCCACCCTCAGTGCTTCAATGCCGATGGAGGAAGCCCAGAGGATGTTTGTCGCCCACAGGCAGGCTCCCCAAGCAGCAGCTTTGCCGACGGAATCGGTCCTTGTCACGCCCCGCTTCCCAGAATACGCTAAAATGGGCACGTGACATAGCCAACCATGCTACCTGTGGGTAGGAAGAATCCTTCCACAGTCACATTACGGTTGTGGAGATATCAAGAACAAGAAAGTAAACTAATTATCTAGTACATGTCCATAAGCCAGAGTAAGAGAGTCAAGAGATAATAATATGCGGAAGCCAAAAGATACAATAAATGAAACACCTGGAGTGAAACTACATACCGACAGGAACTTCACCGCTCGTCTAACAGCGGCAAAACTCCGAATCAGTCTGCAGCAAGGTAGAAGAATCTGGGCCATGCAAGACCCAGACGTCAGCGCGTTAAGTCATCAAATAATATAATATAAATAGGGTAACAGGCAATGCGAATATAAACATAAATAAAGCAATAGTAACAATCATATAAATCAGGGCAGTGAAGGGTAGTGTGCAGTGAGTAAACTAACCTGTTCTATTGGGGTTTCTACTCTAAAGTCTTTGAAATCAATTGATGAATCATCGATGTAACTCAATAGTATCCCGTGCATGCCCGGGACCACGGTCAAGGACTCTCGGGCTGAAACCGAGACGTGCCGCTAGGCAGTAACAGGTAGCAGGATGGGCGAGTGATGTCAGCATCATCACTCCGGGGCTGGCCTAGCCCGTAAGACTGATCAGAACAGGTAGTGAACTGTTGAGTTACAAGTCAGGTTTCACCTTTGATTTCCCCATACCCCCAAGTTATATATGTCAAGTCAGGTATTCAGTAATCAAGAACTAATGCCAACACAGGATCAGGTAAAAGCAGGTTTGTCTGGATAGACAACAGGAACGGTCCATGAGAACTACATGTCAGGTTTGTTGGCATTAGACACAAGATCAGGTAACGGGTCAGGTCATGATACATCAGGTCAAGTCAACAGTGTACGGTACCATGTCAGGTATATCAATATATATGTAGCAAGTCAGGTCAAGATGTAAACAATATCGTGGGTGTGCTCACAATCAGTTATATAATCTAGCATAGGTATCAACAACATGAGATAAGCAATGAATTAAGTAATAGGCAGTTTCATTCAATTTGCAATACAGTTATCAAATTTATCACAGAGATGATTACAAGAGTGCAGTAAGACAAGTATAGCCGTTTAGTCATGTTAACAGGTTTAAGAACCCTTAGAGGTGCAATGATTTATGTAACGGTTCAGTACAGCTATTTCAGGTTAAATGCATACGAGTGTCCGAATGGAACAGAATTACATGGATAAATGCCATAAGCTACGTTAACATTAAAAATGTGATTAAACAGGTAAATATGGTTATTAGGTTCAATTTGCAACTGTAGGTTCCAAGTTTAACAGTAAAATAATATAATGCAATATTGTACCCGAAAATGAGAAATGATCGTACCAAGTTAAATTTACAGGTTTAGGGTGTCATAATATATATGAAAATATTGTATAGCATGTAGCAAGGGGTACTTGCCTCGACGGGTCGCGAACCGGGCAAAACGGAACATAAAATATCGGCAGGGAAACTCGCGACGGGCACACGGTTCATGGATTGAACCCAAACAACGAACAATGGAACCACACAGGTCGGGGTACCTTGCTGGAACGTCGGATCACGTCGTCAGCATCGTCGGATTCCGGCGAAAAGGTGAACAGTGAATGTCAAGAAGACTATGCAACAAGAAATGAAGGGAAACTAAAAAATAAGAAGAGGAGGCTTACAAGGTACTGCTCTGTGGTTACAGAGAGGAGACGCGATAACGACGACGGGGTCGACGGGCTCCGGCGATGGCCTACAGTGATGGCTAAAGAATCTACAGATCAGAAAATAGCAGAGAAAAGGAGAAATGAAGAGAGGAGGGGAGGTGAAACTCACCGAGGGTTGCTTGCGAGGCCGGGGACACGGGAATGGGGTCGTCGGCGGCGAGAGACGGCGGTCCGACGGTGTGCAGGGGGTTTTGCGGTGGCTGCGGCGAAGGTGCATGGTGTACGGGGTCGAAGGAGGAGGAAGTAGGTGAGACTAGGCTGAGGAGGCGAGGATGGAGGTGATGCTGGCGCCGGCGTCGGGGCTGCAGTGGTGAGGGCACGGCTAGGATGCAGGCGGTCGCGTGTCAGGTCGGGGTGCACCGGGAGAAGGGAGGAGGAAGTGGGCCTGTGGTTGAGACGAGGAAGATGAGGCGAGGGTGCTGGTGTCGTCGGAGATGGGGTTGCGGCGGCGACGGGGGCGAGGCGGCTGCGCAGCGCACGATGGGGTTCTCTGTGTTCTCGTGAAAAATAAGGAGGAGGGAAAAAGTTTTAAAATATTTGAGGGAGAGAGAGAGAGATATGCGGGAGGGGGGGAGAGAGAGAGATATGAGGGAGAGAGAGAGAGAGATAGAGAAAGATATGGGATGGAGAGAGAAAGAGAGAGAGACGGTGAGAGAGAGAGATAGAGAGAGAGAATGGGAAAGGGGCCCACGAAGGATTATGAAGGTTGTGATTGGTGAAGGGAGAGAGATTTAGGTGGTAGGAAAAATTTAAAGAAGATTTAAATGATAAGGAAACAGTAAAATATATTATAAGTTAAGAAAATATTCGAAGGTTTTAAAATATTAAAATTTAGGATTTTGGCGCTAAATAAAACATTTCCAAATCGCGCCCGGGTCGGGTCCAAAAATTTGAAATTAAAATAATAGGATTTTAAGCGGGTTCCAAATTTCAAAATTAAGTGTCTTATGATTAAAAAGCATACCCCCAAAACGGACACACGTACGTGCACGTAGCCATCCAAACTCGCCCGTTTCACTGAACGGGACGAGAACACGATGCACGGACGCTACAACGGGGTTAGAGGTGTCAAGTAGGCCAAGATGAATATTTTTAATTTTATTTTAGATGCTAAAATTTGTTATATGCAGAAATGAATTTACCGGGTAAAAATTTACAGTAAGCAACAAACAAGCAAGCTAAATGAAATGAGTACCACATTATGCTCAAACGGTAACTGAAAATAGTAGTATTGGGCTCGGGTGTTACAGTCCTCAAACAGCTGGCACATACCAAAGACCAAGGACGACGCAGGAGGCAGAATATTCAAGCTCTTCAAGAAATCAATGGCTTCAAATTGCACTAACTGCAATAGCAACTCTCGCTTTGTCCCATCTGAAGGAGTAACCTACGGGCCCCAAGCGGCCTCCCTTTTCACTATGCCAGTGGAGCAGGTAACTCAAGCCACCACTGGGCTCTTCTTCGGGACCATGCTCCCGCCAACGAGCTTCAGCGCTCCTGTACCATCGCAAGAAGCTCCCAAGAAGTCGTTTTTCAGCGCTCATGTGCTTATTTACGCCTTACTTTGCATTATACTGTATATAAGCACACACAAAAAAATGTGATAATAAAAGAGTAGAAAGTGAAAAATTATATTTAAAAGATAGGAATAGTTTAAGAAAAACAAGAAAGTTAGATGTTTTCTTAAATGAAACTAGTAATAAGTGGTTATAAGCTGTTGTCCCAAAGATTAGTAAGATGAAGGAAATTACTAATCTGAGGATAAAAATAAGCCTGAAAAATAGTTCCTATTCTGGAAGCCAAACATTTGAACGTTGAAACCCTACTATACGCACGTACACACATCTTGAAACTCGGGATAGTAGAGGATACCTTGAAATGCTCTTGTCTAGAAGCCAAAGTATGAAGAAAATAAAAGTGGAGAATAAAAGATAAAATGGTGAAAAGAAAAATGAACACTGGTTTTGCTATCACCGAGGCAGCAATAAAAAAATATAGCGAGGGTGCTTTATCACCTAGTGCCTTAGACCAACTGGTTTGGGAGCCACTGCTAAGTCTTAGGTGTTACAAGACGAGGAAAAACACCTAATTAGCAAGCAGATGAGTAATCGATCGGTTAGTACCTCAAGAAGTATTAACGGTCGCATGAAGAATGTGTGAGCAAATTCCATCTAAATATCTATTAAAAAGTACCGAGGTAGATGGACAAGAGTATGATTGCTTGAATTGAATTCTCTGAGTGTAGGGATGTCCAGTTCACACACGTAGGGGTATATGATCAATGTTTGGAACAAAGGTAGGAATGAAAACTAAAGGCGGTGTTTTATTGAGGGATGATGTGATTTCTAACATCTTTTCATGACTATTAAGATAGGGCTCATAGCAACTGAAAAGCTGGTAGAGTTGAAAACTCTTATTTTCAAGTTCTTTCTTTTATAGTCTTATCTTTATATAACTTTCACCATCTCTCTTTTATTATACGATTTTGTGGGTGTAATCCGCTGAAAACCCTCAGGAGACAACACCCCTCCTACTAGGGATATACCACTGGTGCCGAGTAAGGAAGACCGGGGGCAACTCTCCTTCTGGACTGACTCCGCCGACTCCAACGGCGGAAATTGATGCTGCTGTTCCAACTAGAAACAGCTTTGAACCACTTAGGAAGGTCCATAAGAACTCTCCGACCGCTGTGCTGAAAAGATCTCCTCCACCTATGGAGAGCGCTACAAAGGTGAAGCCGGAAAAGCCCCCTCAACGGCTGTCCTCTAAAATCTACAAGGTCTGGCGTAAAGTCCAAGACTCGGTAATTGATCAAGATTATCCCCGCCGACAGAAAAAGGTGAAAGTTTAGCGGGAAGAGGACCGTCCTATCAAGCCACAAAAGGCGATAGCTACTTGGGTGCCCACGGCAAGTGACCCACGGCCGACGTTCGTCAGTGAGCTGCAATCTGAAGAAAGGGTGGCTGCGTTAAAAGACGTGCTTATGCAGCATAGAGATTGCTTCGCATGGAACTATTCCGAAATGCCAAGATTAGATCCAGAGATTGCTGTCCATAAATTGGCGATATCCCCGGACGTTAAACCAATCAAACAAGCACCGAGAAGAATGCGGCTCGAGCTTGAGATGAGCATCAATGCTGAGGTCACGAAGCTAATCGACTCTGGCTTTATCTAGGAGGTTCAATATCCTGAATGGATCGCCAACATCGTCCCGGTGATGAAGAAAAATGGGACGATGCGCATATGCATGGATTTTCGGGATCTCAATAAAGCCTGCCCGAAGGATGATTTTCCGGTGCCAGTCACCGAACTGATGATAGACAATACATCCACTCATAAGGTTTTCTCCTTCATGGACGGCTCATCAGGATATAATCATATAAAGATGCATCCCGAGGACCAGAAGCACACCGCTTTCCGGACCCCTTTGGGAATATTCTGTTACAAGGTAATGCCCTTCGGTCTAAAGAACGCCGGCGTCACCTATCAGAGGGCCATGACGAAAATCTTCGATGACCTTGTACATGAAATCGTCGAATGTTATATCGATGACCTCGTGGTTAAAAGCAAATCGCACGAGGAACATCTCGAGCATCTGAAGACCGTATTTCAGCGCCTTCGACAATACAACTTGAAGATGAACCCTCTCAAGTGCGCGTTCTGAGTTTCCTCGGGCAAGTTTCTGGGATTCATCGTCCGACACCGAGGCATCGAGATAGATCCGTCGAAGATCAAGGCGATCATGGAAATGCCTCCGCCGAGAAATCTCAAACAGTTACGGTCTCTCCAAGGGAAGCTCGCATATATTCGGTGGTTTATAGCCAACCTCTCTGGCAAGTGCCGCCCTTACAGTCACCTGATGAAGAAGGGAACCCCATTCGTTTGGGATCAAAAATGCCAGGGCGTGCTGAACGAAATTAAACAGCACCTGCAAAACCCCCCAGTGTTGGCTACTCCGGTTAAGGGAAAGCCTCTTATTCTTTATACAACCGCCCTCGAAGGTTCCTTAGGTGCATTATGGGCGCAAGAGAATGGCGAAAGGAAAGAAAGAGCACTCTACTACTTAAGTCGAGTTCTGCTGGGGGCAGAAAGCAACTACTCTCCCATTGAGAAACACAGCCTGGCGTTGATCTTCGCGATAACAAAGCTCAGGCACTATGCGTTGGCGCACGAAGTCCGTCTCATCTCGAAGGCGGACCCTCTTAAATATTTGATGTCAAAGGCCATACTGACAGGGAGGCTCGCTAAATGGGCCCTACTTTTGATGGAGTTTTCAATAACTTATCAACCTCTTAAGGCAGTGAAAGGCCAGGCCATCGCCGATTTCCTCGCTGAGCATCCGATACCTGCCGATTCTCCTCTGAATTGCGATTTGCCAGACGAACATGCGTTTGACGCGATCGACGGTGGTGATACCCAATGGGAGCTTTATTTCGATGGAGCATCTTCCGTGAAAAAGCGCAAACAAAGTACCCCTGTAATCAAATCGGGGATAGGCCTCATCTTCGTGACTCCACAAGGAGGGATAATGCACTTTGCTTTCTCCTTAACAGAACCGAGGACGAACAATGAAGCCGAATACGAAGCTTTGATAGCATGCCTCGAGATCGCCATTGACATGGGAATTGAAAACCTCCTCATATACGGAGATTCTCGACTGGTCGTTAGTCAAGTAAACGGCGACTACCAAACGTGCAAACCAGAGTTGGTGAAGTACGGTGAAAAGGTGCAACAACTGTTGACCCAAATTCCCTCCTATACTTTGGAAAGCATACCGCGTGCGGAAAACAGCAAAGCGGACGCATTAGCCAAGTTAGCTAAAGAACTGGCTGACGAGAACCTCGATGATGTTAGAATCGTGGTACAAAGCCGTCGGGTGCTTGCCCCAGTAGAAATATCTCCAGAATCATCTGAAGAGAAGGGAACGACTAAGAAGACGACCTTACAAATAAAAGAACGAGAAAAGGCTCCGGACTGGAGGGAAGTCTTCATAAACTACTTTAAGTCCCACCGAATGCCCGAAGATGCGTCCACAAGACATCAGCTCATGAAACGAGATCTGTCATTCGCCTTCGTCAATGATACTCTGTACAAGAGGTCATTCGATTCTCTGTGGCTGAGATGCCTAGGACCTGACGAAGCGGAAAGAGTCGTCCAGGAAGTTCATGACGGAATCTGTGGTTCTCACCAAGCAGGCCCGAAGTTGAAGTTAAAGATCAAACGAATGGGTTACTACTGGCCCACGATGATTCAAGATTGCCTCGAATATGTGAAGCAATGTCACTCATGCCAAATTCATGGGGACTTTATCCATCGGCATCCAAATCCACTACATCCAATAGTGGCTAGCTGGCCATTCGAAATGTGGGGGACTGACATAGTCGGCCCCATCGAACCAGCATCATCCAGGGGACATCGTTTCATTGTGGCGACGACTGATTACTTCTCTAAATGGGCAGAAGCAGTGCCATTGAGGGAGGTGAAGACAGAGAATATCCTCCATTTCTTCAAGACGCACGTCATATACCGGTTTGGGACGCCGAGATGAATCATCTCCGATAACGGTCCAGCTTACAGAAGTCACAAGATCAGCCACTTCGAACATCACCATAATATAGACTGGAGGTATTCCTTGGTTTATAATCCATGAGCTAATGGTCTAGCCAAAGCCTTCAACAAGACCCTGACGAAAATCATGAAAAAGACGGTGTCCCGAAATAAGAAGGACTGGCATGAGAGACTGCAAGAGGCTCTTTGGGCATATCGAACTACGTTCAAGACAGCCACGAACACAACTCCATACGCGTTGGTATTCGGCACGGAAGCGGTACTCCCCCTCGAGATTGAATTACCCTCTCTACGAGTGGCAGTCCACTACGTGCTGACGAACGAAGAAAACGCTCACCTTCGGCTTGAGGAGCTTGATGCCCTTGAAGAAACACAGCTCATAGCGTAACAAAACCTGGAAGCTTATAAAGCAAAGATGATACGCTCATATGAAAGATTGACCCGACCGAGGACATTCCGCCAAGGCAAACTTGTGCTAGTGGTCAAAAGGCCTATGATCCCCAATCGCGCCAAGCGGGAAAAATTCGAGCCAAACTATGAAGGCCCGTTCATCATAGATAAGGTCTACCAGGGCGGGGCATATCTACTCATGGACATGCACGGTGAAAGGCCTTTCAGGCCAATAAACGGTCGCTACCTAAAGAAATACTACGCTTAATGAGCCACAGCCTAGGTCAATGATAGATGACAACGACTATGTCCGCTCGCAATCTTCCTAAGTTCAAGCTTCATAAGCAGTAGCTTGCCTTCTCAATAGCGGACCGAAACGTCCTTAAACTAATACCGCAGCATCCGTAGGCTGACGTGATAAAAAAAAGGAGAAAAATATAATAAATAAAAACGGTATGTCCATAAGCAAAAAGGGCACGGATGAAAACCCGAAAGGGCTCCGTGAGTAAAAACAGCAGGGCTACCGGCGAGTGTTCGTGAAAACCCGAAAGGGCGCGACCTCGTAAAAAAAAGAAAATAAAATAAAAAGAATAAAAAAAACGGTATGTCCATAAGCAAAACGGGCACGGATGAAAACCCGAAAGGGCTCCGTGAGTAAAAACAGCAGGGCTACCGGCGAGTGTTCGTGAAAACCCGAAAGGGCGCGACCTCGTAAAAAAAAAGAGAAAAGAAAATAAAAAGAATAGAAAAAAACGGTATGTCCATAAGCAAAACGGGCACGGATGAAAACCCGAAAGGGCTCTATGAGTAAAAACGGCAAGACTACCGGCGAGTGTTTGTGAAAACCCGAAAGGGCGCAACCTCGGTAAAAGACACTTATAGGGTCCTTTCGACCTTGTAAGGAGAAACCACCCACGTGAGATCCTTACGACTCACAAGGGAACAACACACTTAAGGATCCTCACGATTCTTAAGGAGAAAATACACTTGCGAGATCCTCACGACTCGTAAGGAGAATTCTCTTATGGGACCTTCACGGCTCATAAGATTTGAAAGTCTTAAGTTACAGAGACCTAAACCTGTACTTAAGCAACCCCCCCAACTTTCGATATTGCCCTACAAGTGGTCTAATACGGGGTTGTTTCTCCAAATCAGAGCAAAGCTCTGCTGGAGATTCAAAATTCAAATTTTGAGGCAACGCTTCAAATCCCGGACGCAACGCGCCACGTGTCCGGCTCTGATACGTCAGCGCAGCGTCCAAGAAGGCGCGCCCTATCAGAGCAAAGCTCTATTTTAAGGAAGCAACGCTTCAGTTGCGCAGGCACTGCGCTGCGCGACACGTGTCAGCGCAGTTGCGCTGCGCTGTTCGCTGACTGCGCTGTGCGACACGTGTCAGCGCAGACGCGCTGGCGCAGTTGCGCTACGCTGTGCGCTGCGTGACACGTGTCACGCACTGGGGCATCTGCGCCAAACAGAATTAAATTTCTAAGAAATCTTTTCTGTACTTGTTAAAACAAGAAGATTTTCTTCTGCAAAGCAGAAGCCCTTGGATCAAAGATCCAATGGTGGGGAAAATTCCCCAAATCACTCAGAGAAAGATCTCTTTAACAAATTTAACTAATTTATGGGCACTATAAAAAAGACTCCAGACCTCAATTCAAAAAGGGGGAGGAACATTTTCTAAAAAAAAAAGAGAACTCTGAGGAATTCCTCAAGAACAAAAAAAAGGTAAAAACCTTCAGAAAAAGAGAAAATTCTTTTAAAAACAGATAATTGATCTAAGAACAAGATCAACGATCTTCAATAAGAAGGAAAACTAACTAATAATAGTGCTTTGCACTTGCTTATGAACTATTGGTTCCTTGAAAACAAGAAAAACTTGTTTTTCTTTGATTTAAAATCGATCAAAAGATAAAACAGTGCTCTGCACTTGCAAGAACAGCGCTGTTGCGCTCCTGTGATGGCGCAACTCACCAGAGCGCGCCACGTGTCAGCAGCGCAATAGCGCAGCGCATTGCGCTGTTGCGCTTGCGCTCACCAGAGCATGACACGTGTCATCACCATATGAGCTTGCGCTCATTACTTAGCGCAAAGCGCCAGACAAATGCACTGTATTGCTTACAAAAGGGCCAAGCCCAATTAAAGAAGGCCTAACGGGCCTAATAAAATGCAATGCATTACTTTAAAAAAAATGGCAGAGCCCAAACCAAAACAGATGCCCTGCATCATAAAGAAAGGGACAGAGCCCAAATCAAAAAGGCCTAGCAGGCCAGAATAAAATGCAGTGCATTATTAAATATGGGCAAAGCCCTAGCACAGGCCTAATAGGCCAAAGATCAAGAAAAATCTTGAATATTCTCAATGGGACTTAGCTCGATCATGGCCGTAAGTCCCCAAACTAAATTGACTGAGCAAAAATGCTCTCCTAAATCAATTTACATCCGGTTCAAGGGTACATCTCCGAACTCCTATGACACCTATCGTTGTAATCCTTCAACGACGTCAGAGAGGCGACGGGTCCCGACAACCACACATCAACACGGACTATGGGGTCCTTAAACTCATGGACTGTGGGGTCCTTAAACCCGCGGACTTATGCGTCCTTAAACTAACGGACTAGTGCGTCCTTAAACACACCCATATGGACCACAATGTCCTTAATCTACCAATGGACTGCAATGTCCCTAAACTACCAATGGACCGCAATGTCCCTAAACTACCTATGGACCCCCACGTCCCTAAACTGGAACTTGGACCACCATGTCCCTAAACTGGCATTGGACCACTATGTCCTTAAACTGGTATTGGACCACCATGTCCCTAAACTGGAAATTGACCACCATGTCACTAAACTGGAACAATAGAGCCCCTAAATGCTCTTTTGTCGGATCTAAACGATCCCGTTAAGTCGATCTTAGTCCCAAACTGGACTAATGTATCCTTAACAACCGTTTAAGTTGATCTTAGCCTCAAATATGGCTAACGTATCCTTAAACCTTCAAACAGACTTTAGTCCTAAATTGGACTATAGATCCCCCAATCAACTTTGGTTCAAGGGTACATCTCCGAACTCCTCTGACATATGTCGTTGTAATCCTTCAACGTCGTCAGAGAGGTGATGGGTCCCGACGGCCATACATTTAATGGACCCCTATGACCCTAAACTGGAACAATAGAGCCAATTGCTCTTTTGTCGGATCTAAACGATCCCGTTAGGTTGATCTTAGTCCCAAACTGGACTAACGTATCCTTAACAAACCTTTGAGTTGATCTTAGCCTTAAATATGGCTAACGTATCCTCAAACCAAAACCCCAAACCCAAATCTAAGAACATACGGATTTGGACTAATCCACGTCCTACGGGCGACGACATAACTCAGTCTCCGTATACAATCCACGGGCAATCACAAATAAAACAAACACCCGCGACACGAAATGACCATCTGGAGAAGGAGAAAGTTGTTACCGCGATGCGGTAACGTAATTAACTGCAGGGGCTTGCGCCTGCAGGGAAGAGCATCCCCACAATCAAAAACCCCTCAAGCGAGGGGGAATCTGACGAAGTCTGCTACATCGGACGCATCCGTTTAAACCTTCGATGCATGGTGCCATAAATCAACTTGGCATCTTCGGAGAGGTAGACGGATAGCACCAATTAGCATCTGCCCCGAATCTCAGGCAAGACGCCAATGTCATGGCCGCCATTCGGAGGGGAACAGATTCTGGCACGCCTGGTGGGACCTTTTCCTCTTTCCACTCCACACTTCGTGTGTCGTGTTCGCGAGCAAATCGCGGTTTGCTGTGGTTGCCTGTAGATTCAAGGTACTTAGATTTGGTATCTTTCTCCGTGCAGGAAACAGAAGATCAATGGCTTCAAGCTGCACTACCTGCAACTGCAGCTCTCGCTTCGTCCCTGCTGGAGGAGTGACTTATGGGCCCCAAGCGGCCTCCCTTTTCAAAATGCCAGTGGAGCAAGTAACTCAAGCCACCACTGGACTATTCTTCGGGACTATGCTCCCACCGATGAGCTTCAATGCCCCAATGATATCACAAGAAGCTCCAAAGAAGCCGGTCTTTGATCGACTTACCACTGCTGCGACCCCTCTCAACGGGTCGTACAACTCCACTGCTTCAGTTTTTAACGGACTAGGCCAGAGCTCTAACAGGCTCATGAAGAAGCCTGCCATACCAGAAGGCGTTATCCCGAAGCGGATAGCCATTCCAACTCCCGTTCCTGGCAAAATCACCAAGTTTACTTCCCATGTTCAGAAGTCCGCTTCTGACAAGTTGGCCGTCCCCGTTCAACGGACGTCGATCTTTAAAAAGCTGGTACCAGTATATTCTGACCAACACAGGAGGCATGAGGAGGTCACCCCTATAGCTGAAACAACTCCATCAGCACGACATGCCCGACATTGCTACTGGCGCCGAGTGAGGAAGGCTGGGGGAAACTCCCCCTCTGGACTTACTCCGCCAGCTCCAACAGTGGGGACCGATGCTGCTGTTCCAACCGGGAACAGCTTTGAATTGCTAAACACGGTGCGTAGAAACTCTCCTACTGCGGTGCTAAAGCGAACTCCTTCACCTATGGAGAATACTCCAGAGAAGAAGCTAGAACAGTCCCCTCAACGGCTGTCTTCTAAAATTTACAGAGTCTGGCGATAGGTCCAGGAGTCAGTGATTGATGAAAACTATCTCCGCCAACGGAAAAAAATGAAGGTTCGGCAAGAGAAGGATTACTCCGCCAAGCCCCAAAAACCAATAGTTAGCTGGGTGCCCATTACAACGGCCCCCTTAACTCCAATCACTCAGAAGAAAAGGAGGCCGCGAAAAGCCCCTGTGAACATGGCGAAGCATAAAAGCGCTGAACACAAACGCCCCAAATCTGGGGGCATAGTGGTGCACACTGTTTATATGGCTTCTGGAAAGGAGGAAAGCCGCACTTCTACGGGCCACCGACCGCTTACCCGATCCGTGACGAAAGCCCAGGAGCAACAACAAAAGCTTCAGGAAATGATGACTACAATGGCTGCACTCACTGAGCCAAAAGAAAGCTCTGAAACGTCTTCGGATGAGCGTAAAGAACAAGAACAAGAAACCGACGCTGACTTTTTACGTAGAGTCCTCGAAAAGAGGGACAAAGAAGCTGCAGAGCAAGCGGCTAACATAAAACAAATGGCGCTTCTCTTCCAAGACATGGTGGGAATGATGTTACAGCCGGACCCTCCAGCTGAAGACCCTCCGATCATTATTGAAGACGATAAAGAGGCGACATCTAATCCTCCTCCGGCTCATTCAACAGCCAAGGAGGAAACCATTTCCAAAGCTGCACTAAATGACTATATAGCTCAGCAAATACGAGCTCATCAGGCGAGTGAAGCGGCCAGCCAAGTCGTCAAAACTGGGCGACCATACCCGAGCTGGTATGACCAAATCAGTTACCCGCCGGGATATACGATCCCTAAATTCCATGTATATAAAGGGACAGGGAATCCGCATCAGCATATCGCTCAATTCAGGGCCTTATGCGGCAATACTGGAGGCGATGACAAATTGTTGCTATGTCAATTCGTCGGCAGCTTAGCAGAAACAGCCTTTGAATGGTATTCGGAGCTACCGAACGACTCTATTAAAACCTTCGCGGAGATGGAGCTGTTGTTTACTCAGCGTTTTGCAAGCGCTAGTGAACGTACCCTGATGACAGCACTGATTAACGCCAGGGTAAAACCCGGCGAGACGTGGGTTCAGTACGCTATATGATGGCGAAACCTATGGTCGAAATGCGAACAACGCATAGAAGAGGCACCTACGGTAGGCATGTTTGTGGGCACTCTCGATCCGCAGGCGACCATCTCGCAATTCATGATGTTCTTCAGGCCGACCACCTTCCAGGCCTTGATCGACAAATTAGCCCAAATGGACCAGATGGGCCATGGACCGTCTCCTCCAAAACCAGATTCTCGAAATGAGAAAGGA
The DNA here is from genome assembly GCA_030015575.1 of Agapanthus africanus. Classification (NCBI taxonomy): domain Eukaryota; kingdom Viridiplantae; phylum Streptophyta; class Magnoliopsida; order Asparagales; family Amaryllidaceae; genus Agapanthus; species Agapanthus africanus. Next base: position 249,581 of record JASDDO010000238.1, read on the forward strand.
AAAGGGAAAGCGATCGTCGTCGACAATGCTCAGCAACAGTCGAACAACTCAAAGCCGGTCGTTCGCCAAAACAACGTGCGTCCACGCTCATCCCTCGAAGAGAGGCTAGGACGTCCTTACTCATTTCCTCAGAATAAAACGAGAAGACTGTTTGAGCTGGCAGTGCGTAACAGACTCATCAATTTGCCGAGTCCAAAGCGTCTGTCGCAGCCATGCGATCTTAATAATCCCAATTATTGCCCTTACCACCAAACGGTAAGTCACCCGATTGAGGATTATTTCGTCTTTAAGGGATGGATCGAGGATCAATACCTGCAAGGCAAGTTCGCGCTGTCTGAAAGCTGGAAGGTAAACCCACCACAGCCGCACTCTCCAAAGAAGACGGACACGCCGGAGGCAGCTTGTTCTTTAGTCAAGGATGAAAAAAATGGAGAAAACTCATTGGATGAATCTGAAGACTACGTAGCGACTTGTCATATGATTTCTCATTCACTGACGGATGATAAAAAGGCTCCTTGCGCTGAGAAACCAATGGCGAATCCTGAGCCGGAGATTCTACAGCCATCAGACGAGTTGATCGATGTCTTCCTAAGTGAAATTCGTCTGAAAGCAAAAGCCAATCAAGAGCGTGAAATGGCCATACTAGAAAGAACCAAGGTATTCCCGTCAAATCAAAAGCCATACATTGCGGGTAAAAACAAATTCAAGGCGAGGAAACAGTTCGCCAAAGCTCTATCAGTAGGAATGAAGCTACCGCCCTCTGAAGAAAATTCTCTCTCTAAGGTAGAGATGTACCCTAACTTCTGTTTATATCATCAGACGATCATACATCCTACCGAAGACTGCGAGTCCTTTAACTGTTGGTGGCAAGGGTATATCGCTCAAAAGCAACACTTCAACAGGACAAAGTGTGAAGCTTGTGGACATCGGAAAAATGCGATATATGAGCGCAAAGGAGCCGCCGCAAACTGTCATATAGCCGACTTCAAGCGATCACAAATTATCACCTTTGGAAGCGACTCTGACGAAGAAGCTATCCCCAACTTTTCCCTCGGGGAATCTATTTCGAAAATAAAGGAATTGAGAAGCTGCGAGAACGTTCGGCCATGTAATCGCACGCTATTCGAAAAAAATCTCGGCCCCGTAAACAAGGGACCGAACAAAAAGAATAAAGGAAAAGGAAAAACGGCCCTCGTCGCCAGCGCTCAACAACAATTAAGTGACCCTAGACCGGTTGCTCACCAAAGCAACAAGCGGCAACCCCTCCAGGAAAAGTTGAAACGTCCTTACTCGTTTCCGCAAGATAAAACAAGGGGATTGTTCGAGCTGGCAGTGTGCGACAGACTCATCAATCTGCCGAGTCCAAAACGTCCGTTGCGGCTAGGCGATATTTATAATCCTAATTATTGCCCTTACTATCAAACGGTAGGTCATCTGATCGAGGATTGCTACGTCTTCAAGAACTGGGTTGAAGACCAATACCAACAAGGCAAGTTTGCGCTGTACGAAAATTGGAAGGTGAACCCGTCACGACCGCATGCTCCGAGAAAGATGGATACGCCGGGGGCATCATGGTCAGTCATAGAGAAAGACCCATAGACCGAAAAGTCAATAAACTAGATATTCGCCTCAAATACGGCGACGGCGGACCGAGATGTCCTTAAACTAATGATGGACTGCAATGTCCTAAAACTTGCAAATGACCGAAATGTCTTTAAACTACTACCGCAGCATCCTTAGGCTGACGAGATAAAAAATATATATATATAAAATATATATAAAAAAAATAAAAAAAAGTAAAAAAGGTATGTCCATAAGCAAAACGGGCACGGATGAAAACCCGAAAGGGCTCCGTGAGTAAAAACAGCAGGACTACCGGCGAGTGTTCGTGAAAACCCGAAAGGGCGCAACCTCGTAAATAAAAAAAAGAGACGGTATGTCCATAAGGGTAACGTGCACGGATGAAAACCCGAAAGGGCTCCGTGAGTAAAAACAGCAGGACTACTGGCGAGTGTTCGTGAAAACCCGAAAGGGCGCGACCTCGTAAATAAAAAAAAGATACGGTATGTCCATAAGCGAAACGGGCACGGATGAAAACCCGAAAGGGCTCCGTGAGTAAAAACAACAGGGCTACCGGTGAGTGTTCGTGAAAACTCGAAAGGGCACAACCTCATTAAAAGACACTTATAAGGTCCCCTCGACCTTGTAAGGAGAAACCACCCGCGTGAGATCCTTACGACTCACAAAGGGAACAGCACACTTAGGGATCTCCACGATTCCTAAGGAGAAAATACACTTGCGAGATTCTCACGACTCGTAATGAGAACTCTCTTATGGGACCCTCACGGCTCATAAGATTTGAAAGTCTTAAGTTACAGAGACCTAAACCTGTGCTTAAGCAACCCCCACAACTTTCGTTATGGCCCTACAAGTGGTCCAACACTGGCCTTTGTATACAATCCACGGGCGCGAATAAGCATTTCCCTAACAAAGTCTCATCCGTGACTAGGGATATGCTCGTACAGCAAACAACACTTGTAAGTCCTCTCGATTTACAAGGAGAAAACCCTCTTGTAGGATCCTTACGACTTACCGAGGAATATACCCTTAGGAATCCTCACGACTCCTAAGGAGAAAATACACCTACAAGATCCTCACGACTTGTAGGGAGAAATACCTTTGTGAAACCCTTACGGCTCATGAAATCAAAAGCCTTAGTCAACAGGACCTTAACCCTGTTCGCTAAGCCACCTTTGTTCGACATCGACGGAGACAGATAATGATTCGCTCCTGGCAATATCCCAGTTGTAGCGATACTGATGCCTAAATCGGTATCAAATTCCAAGTCCTTTCATGGCAGATAATGATTCGCTCCTGGCAATATTCCGGTTGTAGCAATGCTGATGCTGAGATTGGCATCAGATTCCAAGTTCTACGCTCGCGATAAAAATCAGCGAGCTGAAAATGCATATTAAATAGCCGAAATGACGGGGCAACTTGTAACAAAAGCAGCAAGTAAAAACGTATGCACACGAAATAGCCGAAATGATTGGGCAACTCGCAATAAAAAGCAGCGAGTAAAAACAAAATAAACAGCCGAAATGATTGGGCAATTCGCAATAAAAAAAAACAGCGAGTAAAAATAAAATAAATAGCCAAAATGATTAGGCAACTCGCAATAAAAAGCAGCGAGTAAAAAGAAAAAATAGCCGAAATGATTGGGCACCGCGAAAAATAGCCGAAATGATTGGGCAATCGCAACCTTCGCGATATAAAAGCTGAAATGATAGAGCATCGCGGAAAAAGAAATAAAATAAAAATGAAATTTATGTCCTACAAGTGAGATCACGTCGATCCCTGTATACAATCCAGGGGCGGCACAAACGAAGAGGGAACCATACCTTCCCAACAGGCTCCGTCAGAAAGCGAAGCCAAATCTCGATGGTTCATAGACAGCCTAGAGACAATCTCGACATTTGTCGCAATATTGCAGACACAATATCAACAAACGAAGCAAAGGAAGATCCCTAGCTTCAGGGTTTCGACGTCGATATCGACAAATCAGAGATCACCAACGGCGTTTCTCCTCATTCCAACCAGATGCAGACGTAACGTCAACAATCGACCTCAGAGTCGCAATGAAACGAAACCATAGCAAAGTCCCTAGTTCTAAATCTTAACGGCAATATCTACAGCCTAAGAATCAGCAACGGCGTTCCTTTGCAGTCCAGCAGGATGCAGATGCAACGTCAACAAGAGACCCAACGGTCGAAACAAAGTGGAGTGACGGCAAAATCGCAGCTCCACCTCAGCATTCATCTCGTTACAACAGATGCAATGTCAACAACGGCGTTACTTCGCAATCCAGCAGGATGCAGACGCAACGTCAAAATAAAGCGGAGTAACGGCAAAATCCTAACTCCACCTCAGCATTCGTCTCGATACAGCAGACGCAATGTCAACGATGGCGTTCCTCCACAATCCATCAGGATACGGATACAACGCCGACAAAAGACCTCACGGTCAAAACAAAGCAGAGCTGCGGCAAAATTCTAGCTCCACCTCGACATTCATTTCGATACAGTAGACGAGTTGTCACCCCAGCGTTCTTTCTCCAACAAGGATCGGACGCGACAATCAAACAAACGGAGCCACGGCAAAATCCCTAATTCCAAACCTCGGCGGTTCATCAGCAAACTAAGAACAACCGTGACATTCGTCTCGATACAGCAGACGCGATGCCAGCAGAACGAAGCAAAGGCCAAATTTCTAACTTCAGGGTCTTGACGGCAACTCACATAAAACCTGAAAGACTATCGGAGATCATCCCACACCAGCGCGGAGTGGTTATGACTCATTGGGGCTCGCCAAAATGAGCCTAACCTCAAGTAAAAAGCGGCATGGCAAATTCCTAACGCTTGCTCTTCCGACGGTCAAACTGCCTAAGAAAATTGCTTGAAGACGTCTTGTCCAGCCCCCAAAGGGATCAGAGACACGGCAGTCGCAGGGCTACTCGAACAGCACGATTGCCTATCGAGGACTATATCAGCTTATGCGACGGTACGATGGCCAAAACCCTAAGTACCACCAACCTTAACGGGCTTCTGTCGTAAAGAGCAGAGGTTAAATGCGACGTTAAGATGTTCTTGCGAGAAACGCTCGCTTCATCTCGACTTGTGAAGAAATTGTTGAGGCGGCTCGACTCGTGAGATAAAGCCTTAGGCAGTAGGCATGAAAGAAGCCTGTTTCCTAAGCACTGGGACCCTACAAGTTGACCCAAAACGGTCTCTTGCATACTATCCACGGGTCTCACTCTTCAAAGTCAAGTTTCGACGAGGAGGGAAACAACCGCTTGTGGGTCCTCTCGACTCGTAAGCGGGAAAAATTCTCTTATAGGATCCTTACGACTTGTAAGAGAAAACTACACTTAGGAATCCTCACGATTCCTAAGGAGAAAGCCCACCTACGAGATCCTCTCGATCCGTAGGGAGAAAAGTCTCTATGAGACCCTCACGGCTCATAGAGTTGAAAAGTCTTAGGCAGCAGATCTGAAACTGCGGCCTAAGCCATCGTTATCTCTTGGAAAAAAAACTAAGTTATCGGCCAATTATGTTTATCAAAGATAACATGCTGATAATAAGAGATGGTAGAAAGCAAAAGAGCATACAAGACATTGCAAAAAAAAAATGTGTATCTTTATTCATTGACTTCAATCAAATACAAGATGAATCGTACAAAAGAATAAAGAATGGATACATATTATTTAAAAGGAAATTTTTACAAATACATTGATACAAAGGTAGCTATTGGGAAGGAAACGTCTTAAGTGGCTTTATCAGTTGTTCGTACACTTCCTTCCATGCCTTTTCCTGATTGGCCACCACTGCCAACTCCGCCTCCACTTGGGCCCGTTGCTGTGCGACAGATGCAAGCTGATCCCTGACGGCCTGATGGGCAGCTTCACGGCATGGAGTGTTATGCTCGGCGACATTAAGTGCCCGCTTCAGTCTCAGCCCATTTGAGATGCGCTCCAGAAGGCCCTCGAAGACGGCCTTCACCTCAGCGGCGTTTGCCTCAACTTCAGCACGCAGGCGAGCAGTTTCGCTTGAAGATTCTTGGCACTCCTTCAGCCTCAAAGCTGCTTCTTGTTCCAAATGACGGAAATAAGAAGTGCTTTGCTCGAGCCATGCTCCCCGTTGAGTGCTCACGGCCAAAGTCTCGGGGGATAGACGCATCGACTCCAGCTGATGAAGGCGAGCCTCAATCTCCCTACAATGGTTAACCCAAGAAGCAACAATGCCCTCGTCATGGAAGGTGGCAAATATCACCAACATCGGGTTAACCGTCGTAGCGAAGTTCTCAGCAGATGTAGGAGCCTCAACGTCGAGTTCCTCTATGTAGTCACTCAACATGCGCAGACTATTCGCCGCACCTTTTGAGGATGGACGTCTCTAGGAAGGGCCGTCCGGTATTGTAATACGAGACTCAAAAGGCACCGAGACTGGAACGACAGCTGCGAAGGAAAAAATGTGATTAGATGATGATTCAATAGATACGGAGAAAGTCATTGATAAGATAGTTTACTATACCAGTTGAAGCAGGTGGCAAGGCCGGGAGGGCCGGTGGCGCAACCGATCTTTCTTCTCCCCCTTCGATTTGTAACACTGCGGTCAGGACAAGAGAGAGTTAGAAATAATTCTACCACTGAAAAACAAAGATATCAATCGGGAACGGTACTCACCAGCACCACCAGAGGGGGAGGCAAATTCCGATGGGAAGGAGAAGTGTGGGAGCAACACTTGATAGAGATGGTCAAAAAGCACTCCTGAAAGGCATAACAGTATAGCTTTAGTACACAAATTATGCGTCTGGAAGATAAGATTAATAAATTGCAAACCCATACCTTCCAACATCTTCGAGGGTATGAGAGAGGGTTGAGAGGTGACCACCGCCAAGGCAGTCGTTGAAGGCACTCCCTCGAGCAGTGGGGCGTCGGCGCTGGCTGCACCTGCGTTACAAGAAAGGTGAACTTGTCAGAAAGGATTGTAAAATAAGAAAAACAGTAACCTAAGGTTTACCTGAGGAGCTCCCGGCCGAAACAGAAGCGACTCCCTCCTCTATCGTTATGAGGCCATCGCCCGTAGCCTCATCACCCGACTCGATGGGGACAGTCGTCGTGCTCGCGCGGCCAGGAGACGGCGGAAGATCGTAGACGGGGAGGGCAATGATTGGAGCATTGCCGGACTCTTGGGAGAGAGTGGCTAACTCTTCCCCAAGTGTCGTGCCCATCTCACCCGCTACGTCTTCGGGCTCCGCCGTCTCCATCGGCTTATCCACCGTCACCACGAGGTCGCCGGCCTCAAGCGCCTCGTCCGCCACCACCCTCGGTTCAGTTGTAATGATCATTTCATCTGCCGCCACTTCAGGCTGGGCATCAATGACCCTCTCAGCTGTAGACCCCTCAACCTCTATTTCAGGCCCCGAAGCCTCGACGATGTTGCCCGCTGTCGGCTCGGGTTCGGCAGGCACCACCTCCTCTGTTCCCCTGGGATCAACAGTCTCCACCTCACCCTCGGTCGGACTTGGCCCTGCAAAATAATATATATAAGAACCGTCGGCATTATAACTTGCACAATAAAAATTCTGAAAGAAATGTTACCTGAAGTGGACTTATCATTTGCGCTTCGAGCGGCACGCGCCACTTGTCTGCGAACAGTGGATAGGGCGACAGGGGCCTCTTCAGAAGGAGTATCTGCCCGAGGGACGGTGCTTGGGCCCGCTCCCGTAGCCAAAGCAGCCCGGCGCGCCTTCGCCTCGCGCCTCAGCCGCTTTCTCTCCTCCTGGGCCGTTGAGACGGACCTAACCAGAGCCTCTCGCATTGAGGCATCCTCGTCTGTATATAGGGATGCCTCCAAGCTCTTCAAGGCATCCCTCGTCGACTTGTCAAGTCGAGGCTCTTGCAGCAGCCCCGACGAGACCGGAACTCCAATGACGGGTTCCGGAAGGATATCTTCGTCGACTGGTATAACCCCTAGAAAGAAACAAGGAAAGAAAGTTAGGTTGATCATCGAAAAGAACGACGAAATTTATTTTTAAAAAAAAAGGGGTGGGACATACCGGCGCCCGCTAAAGCGCGTTTCTCCTCCTCCTTTTGGAAGGTTTTCAAAGAGGCAGCAATAGCTTCTTCGGTAGAGACACCTGTTGAAAATGGGGAAAAGTATTAGTCAAGAATAATGATGAAAAATGCGATGAAATGATAAGGAGAGCAGCTAGTAATTACCTGACTCAGCGAGTTTACTCAACCACGCTTCAAGCCTCGCTGATCGCTCAGAAGCCGCAATGGCGGCCGCCAGGTCGTTGTCTGCGTGGTCTACCGCTAAGCCCTTATTGGTGCCATATTCACTTATTCCTTCGGTAAGAGAGGCCTCAGGCTCTAATCCAAGAATCGCGTCAAGGGAAAGGAGCGACTTCTTCTTCTTTTTCCCGCCAGCTCTGGATGCACCCGGGACTGATTTACGCTTAGCGGACGCCTTGGGGCGGCGGGTCCCGATATCCTCGCCTGCGCCAGACTCTGGCGGTACCACATTTACCGCCTCCACTGGAGCACGGGAGGCTGGTGGCACATCCACAATATCGTGAAGCGGCAATCCGCGTGGAGGGCTCAACACGCGCGGAGGTCCGACTCCAGCACCTTTGAATGGAGTAATAACCGGGGTCCTCGGCTTTAAGGGAGCCTTGCGATCGCCGCCGGGAGGCGCACCCTTGTGGTCAACCAGCATGCGTTTTTCCATTTGGATAACTGGACCCATAGCATGCGCATACCAAGCCACGTACGTGTTGAGGACTTTGGGGATGCAGCTCGGTTCGCTGATGAAGAAATAAGAACCCGTGTTGAGCCGCATAAAGTGGTGCATTGCATTCTTTATCCCCTCTCGGCTAACCACAGGCTTTTCCAAGAAGGCTTCCATAGGGATCCCTTGGTTATAGCTCGATTGCTGAGCAAACCGGTGAGGGTTATACCTTATGAAGAGTGCTGTCCCATTCTGCTTCAGCACCAGGTAGCCCGGCCGAATGGAGTAGAGATGGAGGATTTCCCGAGCCTTCAGTATGGAAGCCCCGTCTTTAAAATCATCGCGTAGCGAAACTACCGACTTGGTGGTCTCTGAGCCTATTGTTATGACCTTATCCAAGAAGGAAACCTTCGCCCCGACCAGGTGTGGTCGAAGGAGCAGCCCCCTAGCCTCCCGCGGAGGTGCAACAACGATCGAAGCCCCGACCAACCGTATGACCTTTGGGAGCCTACATTTCTCAAAAAAGGGAGGAATCCTATGGGCGCCAAACACCCCGTGCACGTGCATTTCCATCCAAGAAGTAAAGTAGTGCATCGGGAAGTTGGCGGGTTGCACCCCAGGCTCACTAGCGTCCGCCGCTACGCTAAGTCCGTTATAAAGATAAGCCAGCCCGGCGATTCCTACTGACAACTGCAAGCCAACCACCATCCGATGCGCTGGGTAGAAAACAGTCGGCCGCATATAGCGTGGATGCATAGGAAGCGCAAAATTGCACAACCACAAGCCCAAGAACCCTACAAAGAAGGTCTCTTCATCCATGTCGGGGACGGCGATTTCTGAAAAAGAGACGACGGCAGCACCAGGGAGGTAAAAATATTTTTAGTCATCCTCCGATGTGGGTCGGCGATCCAAACCGAATCCAAAAGGGTCGTCGAGCTGGGCGAACTTCTCGCTCCGCTCCGATAAGAACTCCGGTCGAACGAAGCGGGCAATAAAATCTGCGAAACTGATACCCCGGATGCCCGATTCCAGATAGAGTCCTTCATAGATCTCCAGTACCTTAACCAAGCCTGGGTACTGGTGCTGAATAGCGTTCTCCGGCGTCAGGTCAAACACCAGCGGCTTGGTGATAGAGACTTCCCGGTCCGTCATCAGGAAGGTGTGGGTGGGATATTCCATTGCTCGATAAAAGCCTTAACCCACCATGTTGGAGGAGAAGGATACTCAAAGAGCAAGACGTAAATGGCCGAGTACAAGCCAATCCTCATCAGATGAGTCCTCTTCGCTGATAGGATGTACCGGGCCCATTGTAAATATCCGGCAGGCGGTCGTGGGATCAATCCAATGTTATAAGCTTGTCCCCAAGGGCGTGCTTCACCCTGACAAATTCTCCTCCCTAAAATATCTATTGCTGGCGGCGGCTGTACGGGGATAGCACCAATCGCAGGTTGGAGGAGGTCATCCGAATTCCAATTTTTGACCTCCACGGCATACTTCACCGGGGGTTCATCTGCGTAGGGGAGTGAAGATGTTGGCTCAGACGGCGTGGCGAAACCGAAACTTCGGCGACCCTGGATGATCTCATTGTACCACCTACCCCAAAGGTGGAGTTTCTTGTACTCCGGGTCGTATTCTCTAATCATGGTCAGGACCTCACGGTCCGAGGGTGCCTCGGGAAACCCCTCCTCCGAGTGGACGAAAGGGAATGAAGTGTCTGGAGACATGATCGCTGCAAAGGAACAATTTAGCCATTAGTGTTGTAATTCCAACGTTTGGCATCCAAAAAAATGTGCATTAATTAAATTAAATTAAAATTAATTAATTACACCACACAGTAGTGCAGTGAGTAGGAGACCAAAGAGGGACCCACAAAATCTGGATGACAATACATCAGACAACCTCATCATTGGATGAGATTGTCAGTTGGTCCCCAGGAAAACATTCCTATTTATAAAAAAAAAGGGGTGGGAAGAATCCCTAGAGACAAGGAGAAAATCTCCTCTTTTAGAGCAAAGCTCTGTCACAGAGTGACACTTGTCAAACTCTGGCCCCAGGGAAATAAGATTCCTTAAAAAGAGCACAGCTCTATGGTAATAATGGAAAGGTCCATCAGAAAATGTCTACACCTAAAAGAATTAAAAATTTTGAAATATTGGAAAATCCACGAAAAACTTGTGAAAACTTTTCATTTTTTTTTAGATCTAAAAGATCCACAGATGATCTATAAGCAAAGCTCTGTTCATGGGTTAAAACCTATGAACAAGATCCCTGTAGATCTACAAGTTTTTGAGAGCAAAGCTCTGTTTATGAAACCCCAATGGGGATCTCTTTAGATCAAAAGATCTGTGAGAGCAAAGCTCTTTGGTTAAGGTTAATTTAAGTTAATTTGATTTAAATTAATTTTACCTAAAGTTTTTAACTTTGGAAATGAGCAAAGCTCTGAAGTTCTGGAAACGAGAGCAAAGCTCTGAAGTTCTAAGCAAGAGCAAAGCTCTGGAATCAAAATCTAGAAAATGGTGAAGTTTTCTAAAGGGCCATAGGTCCTATTTATAAGGCGCTTGCGCCCCTTCAGCTCACCCCTTGATCCAACGGTCAGGGGCTTGCCACCGCTGCACTCACGTGCGCGCCATGTGAGCGCAACGGTGGGGGGCATTTGTTTCCCCCAATCAGAGCAAAGCTCTGCTGGAGATTCAAAATTCAAATTTTGAAGCAACGCTTCAAATCCCGGGCGCAACGCGCCACGTGTCCGGCGCTGATACGTCAGTGCAGCGCCCAAGAAGGCGCGCCCAATCAGAGCAAAGCTCTATTTTAAGGAAGCAACGCTTCAGTTGCGCAGGCACTGCGCTGCGCGACACGTGTCAGCGCAGACGCGCTAGCGCAGACGCGCTAGCGCAGACGCGCTGCGCTGTGCGCTGCGCGACACGTGTCAGCGCAGACGCGCTAGCGCAGTTGCGCTGCGCTGTGCGCTGCGCGACACGTGTCAGCGCAGACGCGCCAATCAGAGCAAAGCTCTATTTTAAGGCGCTGGGGCATCTGCGCCAAACAGAATTAAATTTCTAAGAAATCTTTTCTGTTCTTGTTAAAACAAGAAGATTTTCTTCTGCAAAGCAGAAGCCCTTGGATCAAAGATCCAACGGTGGGGAAAATTCCCCAAATCACTCAGAGAAAGATCTCTTTAACAAATTTAACTAATTTATGGGCACTATAAAATGGACCCCAGACCTCAATTCAAAAAGAGGGAGGAACATTTTCTAGAAAAGAAAAAGAGAACTCTGAGGAATTTCTCAAGAACAAAAAAAGGTAAAAACCTTCAAAAAAAGAGAAAATTCTTTTAAAAACAGATCATTGATCTAAGAACAAGATCAACGATCTTCAATAAGAAGGAAAACTAACTAATAATAGTGCTTTGCACTTGCTTATGAACCATTGGTTCCTTGAAAACAAGAAAAACTTGTTTTTCTTTGATTTAAAATCGATCAAAAGATAAAACAGTGCTCTGCACTTGCAAGAACAGCGCTGTTGCGCTCCTATGTTGGCGCAACTCACCAGAGCGCGCTACGTGTCAGCAGCGCATTGCGCTTGCGCTCACCAGAGCATGACACGTGTCATCACCATATGAGCTTGCGCTCATTATTTAGCGCAAAGCGCCAGACAAATGCACTGTATTGCTTACAAAAGGGCCAAGCCCAATTAAAAAAGGCCTAACGGGCCTAATAAAATGCAATGCATTACTTTAAAAAAAAGGGCAGAGCCCAAACCAAAACAGATGCTCTGCATCATAAAGAAAGGGACAGAGCCCAAATCAAAAAGGCCTAGCAGGCCAGAATAAAATGCAGTGCATTATTAAATATGGGCAAAGCCCTAGCACAGGCCTAATAGGCCAAAGATCAAGAAAAATCTTGAATATTCTCAATGGGACTTAGCTCGATCATGGCCGTAAGTCCCCAAACTAAATTGACTGAGCAAAAATGCTCTCCTAAATCAATTTACATCCGGTTCAAGGGTACATCTCCGAACTCCTTGTAGGGTTCCTAGGCACTCACAAGAGGTCTCACAAGGCATCAACCATGCCAATTTCAAAAATACGGTGCCGAGAAACCCTAGTGTACGGATCGTTGGCTAGAATTCTAGGCGATAAATGAAACTAGTTAACACTTAACTACAAGAATACGGAAATACAACCTTTGTAGATCCGGTACAAGCAGGGGAAGTGAGAGAGAGGGCATGGTTGAACGGGAATCTCCAACTCACAAATGATCGAGAAGGGCATTGGCTAAAGGCGTGTTGAGAAGACACTGAAGGTCACACAGGCGCCTCCACCTCCACGGCTCCATGATGAAGTCCTCTCCGCTGTCTAAATCAAATCCCGGGCTCTAGCGTCGGCTTCATCGGAGAAAGAGCGGGCTAGGTCATCGACGACGTGCCGAAGATGATCTACGTCGAGGCATCGCTAGATCAAGCTCCAACTTCACCAAGTCTAGAAACTTGTGAAGAAAACACACTCTACTACTTGGCAAGAGGTAGAGGATGAAGAAATAGGAAGTGGGTAGACTTTAGAATTGGATTTCTCACTCTAATTCATCAATCACCATTGATGAAGTAAGCTTTCTTCTTTGAAGATCAAGAAGAAGAAGAAGATAATGAATATCATAAGTTAATTCTAAAATGAAAAGAATAATGAATTCTTATCATAATAGAACCATGGTTAGGTGTAGAGAATTAATTAGGGTTAAGTGGAATGGTTAGGGTTAAGGATGAGACAAAGTGGTCACAAAGTCAAAGTATTCATGAAGCTTCATGAAAGAACAAAGAATGCCACCATTTTATCATTTCCTTTTCTTTTTCCAAAAGAATAAATAAATGAATAAAATGAATAAGCAAATAAAAAACCCTAACCATTTCATTAACAAAGGTTTAATTCTTTATAATTAACCAATTTTACATGCACCATCAAACATGATACAAGCATGTGCACAAAATCATATCACATATATAATGCGCACATCCGAGCGAGAAAATCCATTTAAAGTGAACCGATACTAGTTAATGCAAAGTAATATATCAAATATATAATTATGCATTAAATCATTAAATCAACACTTGATTTAACGATCCGGTCATATCGCATATAACCGACTAATATCCAATGTATCGATTTATCGAATCAATCTTCGATTCGATAACTAGGTTATATCGCATACAACCATTCGACACATTGTTCGCGAGAATGAAATACGATATCACATACACGCATTATTCTCGGTCCCGCACATATCTCATACGCGCTCCTATTTCGTTTCGCTTGAATCAGGAAACCTCTGTGTAGGACTCTAAAGACTCGTCAATACGCCAGCAGCAGATGATGATCATATCAAACATCCACAAGCCGCAAGCGGTCTGCTAAACGTAACGGCCACCCGGGTATTGAGCGATCAGAAGATCGACGAGCAAGCCCGCTCACACTCCAGTGAATCCAACCAGTAACACTACCGTACAGTCCGGTCTGATCGTCTGATATGTCGCATATCTTGCCTAGGGGTGGTAAACGTCAGACCCCAATAGCTCGATAAGTCGTGTCGATATGAGGTCTATAACATTTCGAGAAACTACTGGTAACACTTACCAGTAAATCTCAGCAACCCTGGCCAGGGATTTCCTGTTATAGCCAATCGAACACAGCGCAACATCAACTCCCTATACCGGGAGAGACGAATCCCCTCCTATCGCTCATTTCCTCCATGTGACTCGGGACTGTACCCAAAAACCACCGTTTTACATGCCCTCTTGGACGTGGTAAGATGGAAATCAAAGCACAGTGGGAACCACACAAGACTCTATGACGATCTCGGGTCAACAGACTACTCTGTACCAGTGTCACCAGAGAAATGCCATCTGACGTGAGGTATAATACCATCTGGGAGTTCTCGGCGAGTCCGTCCAGTGTACCCAGTCTCCACTGAGCACCCGTATATCATCTCTGATGTCAAACACCAATGGATATGGGATCATCCATCGCCCATCTGTATGGGTCGAGAAGGTATACGCTAGTCTACTCTGGCATATCGATGCCCCGTCTCGATACACCCATGACTAGGGACTTTGAAGGATGTACTTATGGACTACCATGTCCCCACTAGTATGATCTGCATCATAGTCCAGGTAGTCAAGTACACATCCTAAGGGCTTTACCAACATGTAACAGAGAGACAATCAGTATACACGTTAAGGTAAAGAGCAACCAGATATCATACTATCATGTCGAGCAAGAAAGTCCTCCCTATATATGTCCAAGCATCCACTACAATATACATCCTATGTATAGTAATGGCCTCTAGGGCATACATATAACTAACAATCTCCCACTTGCACTAGGGCCATCTGTAGCAGTGGTTGTAGTATCTCATACTCAACCATCCCATAATAGTCTCTCTCTGGGAATAGGCCTTCGTGAGTGGATCCGCTGCGTTATCCTCTAAGTCTGCTCTCCTTGCCTCGATCATCCTGGAGATCAACCATCTCCATGATCAGGTGATACTGCCTTAGAATAAGTCTGGTTCCCTGATGGGACCGGCGTTCCTTGGCATAAGCCACAACTCCATTGTCTCACAATGGTAGGAACGTAGTTCATCTCATGAACTAATATACACCCAAACATCCTCTTTGGTAGCATCTTAAGTAGTGATGTATCCAGCCTTTATCGTCTAGTATGTCACGGTATCTAGCTTGGAACTCTTCCAACATACCGTCCCTCGATTGAGGGTAAAGACAATGCCTGCGACTGACATTCAGTCGTCTTTATCACCCTGGAACCTTTCCAGTGATTCTCCCCAGGATCAACCGATACCATCTCACTGCTACTAGTGAGATTCCTAACATCCAATTAGATCTATCTCATAGATCCAAAATCCAGGATTTAGTAGGTATCACTTTGATCCTATATGGAGAATCTTTGTGATAAGCGGAGATTGATCGAGCGTAGCATAAGAAACTCCTTTCTTATCAAGAGTATGTCATCCACGTACTCTACGAGGATCACCACCATACTCCCTACTACCTTTTTTTTTATACAAGGTTCATCTACCATTTTGATGAAGTCAAACTCTTTGACTATTACATCAAAACAGACGTTCCAACTCCGCGATGCCTGCTTTATCATATAAAACATCTTGCACACGTTTCCGCTGCTCCCACTGTCTACGAAGACCTCTGGCTGTGTACTTGTAGACGCATTCTTCTAAATCATTATTTAGAAAAGCAGTCATGACACCCAACCACCAGATATCGTAGTCATGGTATGTAGCCGTGGCAAGTAGGATCTGGATGGACTTAAGCATAGCTCCTTAGAAAAGGTTTCATCATTATCCACGCCTGGTCGATGACGAAAAACTTTAACAGGTCTAGCTTTGAAAGTCTCAACCTTTCCATGTACACCAAGTAATCTTCTCAAGATATACTTGCTCCTGATGGGGATTTAACCCTTCAGATATAGCAACCAAAGTCCATACTTTGTTGGTGTATAAGGATTCCATCTCAGATCGATAAGCATCCAGCCATTCTTACAGAGTCTTACTCCTGATGGCCAGTTCGAAGCTAGTTGGGTCATCATCTCATGATGCAATCCTCGCTCCCACTGTCATCGAGAAACTAAAGTATCTCTCAGGCGGATGAGGAACCCTACTAGATCGGCGGAGAGGCTGAGGTTCGTTGGTTACTACTGAATCCTTCGGTTCTACCAAATCATCAGCTGTAGTTTGTATAGCTGGAACCTTTCCAGTTGTACATAACAGACCTTGCCTCGAGCTTTTCCGGATTTTGCTTTTAAACATAGCCCGGACAACCCCAAATCTTAACTAGCTTAAGACATGGGCTCTTCCCATTCCATATCACATATGAAGTGGTAGGCAATTGATTTGATCGGAACCCTATTCAATAGGTATGCAACTTCATAAGTGCATAACTCCCAAAAGGAAAAAGGTAACCCAGTAGTACTCATCATAGAGCACACCATATCATATAGGGTGCTGTTGCTCCGCCCCGATATACCATCGTGCTATGGTGTATACGGAGGAGTAATGCTGAGAGAGAATCTCATTCTCCTTTAGAATAGTCCAGGATTTCCGTGCTCAAGTATTCTCCTCCCTGATCTCATCAAAGGACATAATACTTATACCCGTATTTTGGTTCTCTACTTCTAACTTATATTCTGTGAATATCTCAAAAGGTTCGGACTTGTGTTTCAACAAGAACATATGTCTGAATCTAAAGAGATCATCAGAGAATGTAATGAAGTATAAAGAATCATTCCTGGCATGTGTAGACAGGGGACCTTACATACATCAACATGTATCAATCCCAAGAGTTCACTAACTCTTTCTCTGTTTTCATTAAACAGAACTATGGTCATCTTATCTTTGTGACATGACTGGCAAGTTTCACAAGATGTAAATTCAAACTGATTTAAATATGCATCTAGATGTAACTTCAGCTAGTCGGGTCGCATTGATATGACCTAGTCTACAATGCCACAAGAAGGATTCGTTCATTTCTGAACTCTTCCTCTTGTGTGTGTTCCATATACTAAGAACCGAAGTTTGATTTAGAACATTAATGTTTTTAGATAACGTGCCTGAACCGATCAACTTTTGATATAGGAAATGTTCAAAACATTATCCAACAATACAAAATTTTATCCGTTCTTTACTAATAAAGAGAGTAATATGCTTTTGTATATCAGGTTCGGTATCTAATAACATTCGTTCAGAATCAATGTATTCAGGTAATACAGGGTGACAGTGACCGACAGACTTGGCTGCAACACTTGCCCCGTTTTCTGCCTCATGAAACTAATCACCCGTTCTCAGTTTTTCTACCTTTTTGTAGCCCTATGTAACTGATTACATATCTGGGATCCTGATCCGGTATCATATACCCAGGATTCGGAGGATACTGAGAAACAGTTCTTTGTAATGAACACACTTGAAGATGATGCATCAACATGCACTCTCTTCGTTTGGGCGGCACGGGAATTCTGGTAATCCCCAATTTCCTGCTCTGTCTTATAACAATTATAAGTTGGAGCGGGACCAACGTTCCCCAGCTCAGTATAACAAGCGGGTTCGGTCAATATTCCGTATTATTATCTTGATTAAGGCGTGATATGGTCGCTACCTGGAGAGAGAGAGAAGAAAACACTCAGCGTGCGCTCTATCAAGAATAGATTGGTTATTATTTTATCTAATCAGGATGGCTCCCACTGCTTTTTATCAAATCTTCCTTCAAACCCTAAAAGGAAAGACTAGCCGGGATTAATTACACACTACAAGTTCGCCAATCTTTCAGCCAGGCCAGTGTCGGTACTTTGAGGAAGGTCCCCCGTGCTTTCGCACGAACCTAATTAATGTAAACCTCGTTTTCCCAGAGGCGTAACCTCGTTAACACCTTTCTAGACACCTACTTGATCGGCTAATTGTAATGTATAAAACTCTCCCAGGAGTAACTCTTACTCGCAGCGGGTATCGGGATCCAACTATCTCATAGAAGGTATGCAATCTCATTGCAAATTTCAACACTTGAAATTCCCGATAATATTTTGCCCCTAACCTCCTATGACCTTGACAAAGGCCAACAAACCATAGGATGCTAGTCAAGTTCAACCCGTCATTTCCTGATTGAATTAAACCCACCCGCACGGCCCTTGACAAAGGCCAACAAGGTCGCACGACTACCCTAACCCAATCTGCATCATATGCATAAGCAGATAAGCACCAGTTAGCTACCGCACACTGCGCCTTGACAAAGGCCAACAAACGCAGCACGAATACTAACTACTACTTATCTGAAATGACGGAGGGCTACGACAGGTTTTTCTGAAAACCTATTGCGTAATGAACTTGATATCGTTGTAGGATCGAATGAATTTTGAAATGGAGTGTTTTTTTAGGCTTTTCTAGTTTTGCTAAAGGAGTCACTCCCGGTGAAGGGATCGTCGGTCCTTTCCTCGTCGAATGAGGTGCGGGATATATCATATATATCACTGTGCAAAGCAAAAACTCTTAAAAGCAATCAAAAGACAAACCGAATATGTAGCATCTGCCAGTTATTGCTAAAGGAGTCACTCCCGGTGAAGGGATCTCGGTCCTTTCCTCATCGAATAAGGTGCAGGATATATCACATATACCGCTGTGTAAAGCAAGAACTGTAGCTACCTGTTTTATTTTGAAATTCGATTCTACAAAATCTTAGGTTTCTTTTATTTCATTAATCTCATTAATGAAGTCCCATCATTTAAGTACCTAAACATCACAGATAAATACGACGTACACTTATGCCATCCGCATTCGCCTCGATGTCCCCTCGTGCACCGTTAGGTTAGGTAACTAACGGTAGAGCGGGGCAGGGCTAGCGCGGGTGTAAAACATAAGTAACGTCTATATAATATATCATATACACTATATACTGTATCTATCACAGAACATCACATGATCACATCACAGATATCGCAGCAGAAGAAACATATGAAACATTGGATATACTAGGACGTCCGTGTTTTCAATACGAGCCAGTACAAAACACGGATTCCACGGTCGTGATGAATAGCCAAACCCACACCCCTAGACCCCTACGAGAGCGGCAAGCAACCCTACCAATTCTAGAGTTAGGAGACCCGGACTCGACTCCTCGAGTTGGTCTCCCACTGGACTCCAGAACCCGGTTACTTGTGCTCCCCTCCTTGGGTCTATCCTAGTGCGGAAAAGTAAATAATATACAACGGGTGACAATTTTCGCAACCTGGAAGCGTCCCAATAAAAGAATATTACATACAAGTTTTTACATGAATGAAAATGAAAAACACTCATCTCACATAAAAACCCACGGCTATTCAAACACGACGATCCAATATAACATATCCAGCAACACATAACATCACATGTCATCAACGTAAGTAAATATGCGCATCCCAATTGTCGTTGACATATAGCAACGAAACCGGCGATATCACATATTACACTTACGGTCACAGAAAACAAAGTGTAAAACTACAACAGTTGGAATCCGCAACCTGCATAGACATCGCATGCCTAATCAAATGAATTCCTTAGACATCGCATGCCTAACAATTATAAACCCCGCATTTTAGTCTCATTATCGAAAACTCTTTTCAATGTCAAGTCGGGCAATTCAACAGGATTCCCGACATCCTGATCGAATGCCCGTCGCAAACTTTAGTAGACGGCCACACCCCCGACGTCGTCGACGAAGTGCACCAAGGCGGAACACCGCCACCGCGAGCACCCGAACGGATGCTTTCGGCGAAGGGGTTCTCCTACAGTCACTTGGTCGGGGCTATGGAGTGAGGCTGTCTATTAAGTTTATCCGGCGAGTATCCGCGTACGCTACGTGATTGCGACGGACTTTTGATCACATCAAAATTCCGTGGCAACCGATCAAGTGAGACTAAAGTGCTACGTTTATAACATTCATTCAGTTATCTCATAACTTGTTGTGAATTCCAATTATTGTATCACATTCCAGATAAATAGAAAATGTTAAACTTTCCGATCGAACAGTCAAACACCCAAGTTTTCCCGAAACAGATCAACACATGAAATAAGTTCAAAGACATTCACTTCATGCCTCAGTACCAACGGTCCAGCCGTAGAAGGGTCAAGCCAACGCCTCACATGTGGCACGCCGTACTGCCCCAAACCCGAAGGTTCAAAGGGCAGTTCAAGACGGTCACATAATCGAGTTAAGGTTTGTTGTCTTCTAGAGGGACCATCGTGTTACTTGCACTACTTAGAATGTCGTTAAACTACGGAAAAATCCAACACTTGGAAATTTCCCGACAGGGGAAAAATTGGGTATTTATATCCGGTCGAACTTTTTAACATGTTCTAAAATTTACCCGGAAAGCCACACAGACAAAATTTGATAATCCGATCGAATATACGAATCCCCAAAACAACCCAGAATATTCAACTCTTGAATAAATATTAAAAATTCCCAGAAAATCCAGAACCTGAAAACATGAATTACTGTGCAAAAATAGATGCACAAAACGACAAACTAGCCGCGGAACCGCCGCATGAGCATGCTCATGGCGCGGATCCGCGGTGACTTTAAGGAATCATGGCATCGAATTTTACAGTAATTCTAATATGACCCTGCTGAATTTTATAGCAATTTTTAATCTGGAAAAATCCCAGTTTTTAGAAAAAGTCCAGAGAGCTATTTTGGGTTCGGGTTTTGATTCGATCGGACTTCAAATTCCGTCTACGCTTCGCCTAAGGCTCTAGCTAGGCTCTGATACCACTGTAGGGTTCCTAGGCACTCACAAGAGGTCTCACAAGGCATCAACCATGCCAATTTCAAAAATACGGTGCCGAGAAACCCTAGTGTACGGATCGTTGGCTAGAATTCTAGGCGATAAATGAAACTAGTTAACACTTAACTACAAGAATATGGAAATACAACCTTTGTAGATCCGGTCCTCCACCTCCACGGCTCCGTGATGAAGTCCTCTCCGCTGTCTAAATCAAATCCCGGGCTCTAGCGTCGGCTTCATCGGAGAAAGAGCGGGCTAGGTCATCGACGACGTGCCGAAGATGATCTACGTCGAGGCATCGCTAGATCAAGCTCCAACTTCACCAAGTCTAGAAACTTGTGAAGAAAACACACTCTACTACTTGGCAAGAGGTAGAGGATGAAGAAATAGGAAGTGGGTAGACTTTAGAATTGGATTTCTCACTCTAATTCATCAATCACCATTGATGAAGTAAGCTTTCTTCTTTGAAGATCAAGAAGAAGAAGAAGATAATGAATATCATAAGTTAATTCTAAAATGAAAAGAATAATGAATTCTTATCATAATAGAACCATGGTTGGGTGTAGAGAATTAATTAGGGTTAAGTGGAATGGTTAGGGTTAAGGATGAGACAAAGTGGTCACAAAGTCAAAGTATTCATGAAGCTTCATGAAAGAACAAAGAATGCCACCATTTTATCATTTCCTTTTCTTTTTCCAAAAGAATAAATAAATGAATAAAATGAATAAGCAAATAAAAAACCCTAACCATTTCATTAACAAAGGTTTAATTCTTTATACTTAACCAATTTTACATGCACCATCAAACATGATACAAGCATGTGCACAAAATCATATCACATATATAATGCGCACATCCGAGCGAGAAAATCCATTTAAAGTGAACCGATACTAGTTAATGCAAAGTAATATATCAAATATATAATTATGCATTAAATCATTAAATCAACACTTGATTTAACGATCCGGTCATATCGCATATAACCGACTAATATCCAATGTATCGATTTATCGAATCAATCTTCGATTCGATAACTAGGTTATATCGCATACAACCATTCGACACATTGTTCGCAAGAATGAAATACGGTATCACATACACGCATTATTCTCGGTCCCGCAAATATCTCATACGCGCTCCTATTTCGTTTCGCTTGAGCCAGGAAACCTCTGTGTAGGACTCTAAAGACTCGTCAATACGCCGGCAGCAGATGATGATCATATCAAACATCCACAAGCCGCAAGCGGTCTGCTAAACGTAACGGCCACCCGGGTATTGAGCGATCAGAAGATCAACGAGCAAGCCCGCTCACACTCCAGTGAATCCAACCAGTAACACTACCGTACAGTCCGGTCTGATCGTCTGATATGTCGCATATCTTGCCTAGGGGTGGTAAACGTCAGACCCCAATAGCTCGATAAGTCGTGTCGATATGAGGTCTATAATATTTCGAGAAACTACTGGTAACACTTACCAGTAAATCTCAGCAACCCTGGCCAGGGATTTCCTGTTATAGCCAATCGAACACAGCGCAACATCAACTCCCTATATCGGGAGAGACGAATCCCCTCCTATCGCTCATTGCCTCCATGTGACTCGGGACTGTACCCAAAAACCACCGTTTTGCACGCCCTCTTGGACGTGGTAAGATGGAAATCAAAGCACAGTGGGAACCACACAAGACTCTATGACGATCTCGGGTCAACAGACTACTCTGTACCAGTGTCACCAGAGAACTGCCATCTGACGTGAGGTATAATACCATCTGGGAGTTCTCGGCGAGTCCGTCCAGTGTACCCAGTCTCCACTGAGCACCCGTATATCATCTCTGATGTCAAACACCAATGGATATGGGATCATCCATCGCCCATCTGTATGGGTCGAGAAGGTATACGCTAGTCTACTCTGGCATATCGATGCCCCGTCTCGGTACACCCACGACTAGGGACTTTAAAGGATGTACTTATGGACTACCATGTCCCCACTAGTATGATCTGCATCATAGTCCAGGTAGTCAAGTACACATCCTAAGGGCTTTACCAACATGTAACAGAGAGACAATCAGTATACACGTTAAGGTAAAGAGCAACCAGATAGCATACTATCATGTCGAGCAAGAAAGTCCTCCCTATATATGTCCAAGCATCCACTACAATATACATCCTATGTATAGTAATGGCCATTAGGGCATACATATAACTAACACTCCTCTGACACCTATCGTTGTAATCCTTCAACGATGTCAGAGAGGCGGCGGGTCCCGACAACCACACATCAACACGGACTATGGGGTCCTTAAACTCATGGACTTATGCGTCCTTAAACCAAGATACGGACTGTGGGGTCCTTAAACCCGCGGACTTATGCGTCCTTAAACTAACGGACTAGTGCGTCCTTAAACACACCCATATGGACCGCAATGTCCTTAAACTACCAATGGACCGCAATGTCCCTAAACTACCTATGGACCACCACGTCCCTAAACTGGCATTGGACCACCATGTCCTTAAACTGGTATTGGACCACCATGTCCCTAAATTGGTAATTGACCACCATGTCACTAAACTGGAACAATAGAGCCCCCAAATGCTCTTTTGTCGGATCTAAACGATCCCGTTAAGTCCATCTTAGTCCCAAACTGGACTAATGTATCCTTAACAACCGTTTAAGTTGATCTTAGCCTCAAATATGGCTAACGTATCCTTAAACCTTCAAACAGACTTTAGTCCCAAATTGGACTATAGATCCCCCAATCAACTTTGGTTCAAGGGTACATCTCTGAACTCCTCTGACATCTGTCGTTGTAATCCTTCAACGTCGTCAGAGAGGTGATGGGTCCCGATGGCCATATATTTAATGGACCCCTATGTCCCTAAACTGGAACAATAGACTCAATTGCTCTTTTGTCGGATCTAAACAATCCCGTTAGGTTGATTTTAGTCCCAAACTGGACTAACGTATCCTTAGCAAACGTTTGTGTTGATCTTAGCCTCAAATATGGCTAACGTATCCTCAAACCAAAACCCCAAACCCAAATCTAAGAACATACGGATTTGGACTAATCCACGTCCTACGGACGACGACATAACTCAGTCTCCGTATACAATCCACGGGCAATCACAAACAAAACAAACACCCGCGACACGAAGTGACCATCTGGAGAAGGAGAAAGTTGTTACCGCGATGCGGTAACGTAATTAACTGCAGGGGCTTGCGCCTGTAGGGAAGAGCGTCCCCACAATCAAAAACCCCTCAAGCGAGGGGGAATCTAACGAAGTCTGCTACATCGGACGCATCCGTTTAAACCTTCGATGCATGGTGCCATAAATCAACTTGGCATCTTCGGAGAGGTAGACGGATAGCACCAATTAGCATCTGCCCCGAATCTCAGGCAAGACGCCCATGGATCGCCATTCGGAGGATACGTTAGTCCAGTTTGGGACTAAGATCAACGGGCGTTAGCATCAGGCCGCTATTCGGAGGGGAACAGGGCTCTTGTATACAATCCACGGGCGCGAATAAACATTTCCCTGACCAAGTCCCATCCATGACTGGGGATATGTTCATATGGTGAACAACCCTTGTAAATCCTCTCGATTTATGAGGAGAAAATCCTCTTGTAGGATCCTTACGACTTACAAAGGAACAAAACACTTAGGAATCCTCACGATCCCTAAGGAGAAAATACACCTACAAGATCCTCTCGATTTGTAGGGAGAAATAACTTTGTGAGACCCTTACGGCTCACAAAGTCAAAAGCCTTAGTCGACAGGACCCTAACCCTGGTCGCTAAGCCACCTTTGGTCAACATCGGCAGAGGCAAATGATGATTCGCTCCTGGTAATTTCCCAGTTGTAGCGGTGCTGATGCCGAAATCGGTGTCCAATTTCAGGTTTACGGCGAAAAGCCAGTAGGCTGCACATGCATATGAAATAGCCGAAATGATGGGGCAACTTGCAATAAAAAGCAGCAAGTAAAAATGTATGCATGCAAAATAGCCGAAATGATTGGGCAACTCGCAATAAAAAGCAGCGAGTAAAAACGAAATAAACAGCCGAAATGATTGGGCACCGCGAAAAATAGCCGAAATGATTGGGCAATCGCGACCTTCGCGATATAAAAGCTGAAATGATAGAGCATCGCGAAATAAAATTAAAAAAATGATGATAAAACTTTGGCCCTACAGTTAAGATCACATCGATCCCTGTATACAATCCAAGGGCGCAAACAAAGAGGGAACCTTACTTTCCCAACAGGCTCCACCAGAAAACGAAGCCCAACCTCAACGATTCATCCCAACTCCGAAGAAACCAGTGTCTTCGGCAAACCCCTCAACTCAGGGAAACAAACAATCCTTGACGAGAGCCTCCTGATGCGCGTCGACTCGCAGAGCAACCAGTGTCTCCGTGGGAAATTCTCGACTCGTTTCAACACCAGGGAAACAAATAATCCTTGGCAAATACCTCAACTCAAGGAAACAAACAATCCTTGACGAGAGCCTCCTGATTCGCATCGACTCGCAGAGCAACCAGTGTCTCCGTGGGAAATTCTCGACTCGTTTCAACACCAGGGAAACAAATAATCCTTGGCAAATACCTCAACTCTGGGAAACAAACAATCCTTGACGAGAGCCTCCTGATGCGCGTCGACTCGCAGAGCAACCAGTGTCTCCGTGGGAAATTATCGACTCGTTTTAACACCAGGGAAACAAATAATCCTTGGCAAATACCTCAACTCAGGGAAACAAACAATCCTTGACGAGAGCCTCCAGATGCACGTCGACTCGCAGAGCAACCAATGTCTTCGTGGGAAATTCTCGACTCGTTTCAACACCAGGGAAACAAATAATCCTTGGCAAATACCTCAACTCAGGGAAACAAACAATCCTTGACGAGAGCCTCCTGATGCGCGTCGACTCGCAGAGCAACCAGTGTCTCCGTGGGAAATTCTCGACTCGTTTCAACACCAGGGAAACAAATAATCCTTGGCACCAGGGAAACAAATAATCCTTGGTAAATACCTCAACTCAGGAAAACTAGCGTCTTTGATGAGAGCCCCCTGATTCGCATCGGCTCGCAGAGAAACCAGTGTCTCCACGGGAAATTCTTGATTCGTCTCAACTTGCAAGATGAAGCCTCAGGTAGCAGGGATTAAAAAAAAAACTTGCTTCCTGAACAATGGGACCCTGCAAGTCGGTCTAACATGGTCTCTTGCATACTATTCACGGGTCTCACTCTCCAAAGTCGAGTTTCGACAAGGAGGGAAACAACCGCTTACGGGTCCTCTCGACTCGTAAGAGGGAAAAATTCTCTTATAGGATCCTTACGACATGTAAGAGAGAACGCGCTTAGGAATCCTCACGATTCCTAAGAAGAAAATACACCTACGAGATCCTCTCGATCCGTAGGGAGAAAATTCTCTATGAGACCCTCACGGCTCATAGAGTTGAAAAATCTTAGGCAACAGATCTGAACCTGAGGCCTAAGTCATCGCCATCTCTTGAGAAATCTAGACGCTTACTCTATTATCGGTCAAATGTGTTTATCGAGTCAACATGCTGATAATAGGAGAAAGAAGAAAGCGACAAAAGAACATCCGATTTACAAGCGTTCGAGACACACTCATTCACGCATAGGCAAAAGACTCAGAACGAAAAATAAGACAAGCTGGGATAAAGTTTTCCATTAATATTACCGAAAATTCTTACAATCATAAAGCAATAAACGAGAAATATTGTTACAATGGAATAACCTCAGATCCGGGGCACGGATTGAGGAAGTCAAAAGTAAGGCTATCCAGAGTTCTTCTGGCCTTTTTGATTATTCTTGTGCGTAGCCTCTCGCGCTCCTGTGTGTCAAGATCCTCGGCAAGCCCCCCTAGCCTTCGATAAGCAGCGACTATCGTTGTCTGCTGGAAAATTTGATGTAGGATGTCAACGAGGCTATCCCGCCGTTTCTTCGAGATCAGCCCCGACAGGTACACCGAATGCACCTTGTCTTCGGCATCATCCAGCACGTTGAGCGGTAGGGCCTCGTGGAACCCCGGGAGTGCTCTCCAAATTGCTCCCAGCACGACTTTCAAAAGAGCAAAGCGGCGGGGGAGCAGTCTGTTAGTTATATGTATGCCCTAGAGGCCATTATTGTACATTGGATGTATATTGTAGTGGATGCTGGGACATATATAGGGAGGACTTTCTTGCTCGACATGATAGTATGCTATCTGGTTACCCTTTACCTTAACGTGTACACTGATTGTCTCTCTGTTACATGTTGGTAAATCCCTTAGGATGTGTGCTTGACTACCTGGACTATGATGCGGATCATACCAGTGGGGACATGGTAGTCCATAAGTACATCCTTGAAAGTCCCTAGTCGTGGATGTATTGAGACGGGGCATCGATATACCAGAGTAGACTAGCGTATACCTTCTCGACCCATACAGATGGGCGATGGATGATCCCATATCCATTGGTGTTTGACATCGGAGATGATATACGGGTGCTCAGTGGAGACTGGGTACACTGGACGGACTCGCCGAGAACTCCCAGATGGTATTATACCTCACGTCAGATGGCAGTTCTCTGGTGACACTGGTACAGAGTAGTCTGTTGACCCGAGATCGTCATAGAGTCTTGTGTGGTTCCCACTGTACTTTGATTTCCATCTTACCACGTCCAAGAGGGCGTGCAAAACGGTGGTTTTTGGGTACAGTCCCGAGTCACATGGAGGCAATGAGCGATAGGAGGGGATTCGTCTCTCCCGGTATAGGGGGTTGATGTTGCGTTGTGTTCGATTGGCTATAACAGGAAATCCCTGGCCAGGGTTGCTGAGATTTACTGGTAAGTGTTACCAGTAGTTTCTCGAATTGTTATAGACCTCATATCGACACGACTTATCGAGCTATTGGGGTCTGACGTTTACCACCCCTAGGCAAGATGTGCGACATATCAGACGATCAGACCGGACTGTACGGTAGTGTTACTGGTTGGATTCACTGGAGTGTGGGCGGGCTTGCTCGTTGATCTTCTGATCGCTCAATACCCGGCTGGCCGTTACGTTTAGCAGACCGCTTGCGGCTTGTGGGTGTTTGATATGATCATCACCTGCAGCCGGCGTATTGACGAGTCTTTAGAGTCCTACACAGAGGTTTCCTGGTTCAAGCGAAACGAAATAGGAGCGCATATGAGATATGTGTGGGACCGAGAATAATGCGTGTATGTGATACCGTATTTCATTCTCGCGATGAATGTATCGAATGGTTATATGCGATATAAGCTAGTTATCGAATCAAGGATTGATTCGATAAGCCGATACATTGAATACTAGTCGGTTATATGCGATATGACCGGGTCGTTAAATCAAGTGTTGATTTAATGATTTAATGTATAATTATATATTTGATATATTACTTTACATTAACTAGTATCGGTTCACTTTAAATGGATTTTCTCGCTCGGATGTGCGCATTGCATATGCGATATGATTTTATGCATTTGCTTGTATCATGTTTGATGATGCATGCAAACTTGGGTTTGTGTAAAGATTGAACCATGGTTTTATGAGTGGTTAGGGTTTATTATTTTCTTATTCATTTATTTTAATTTAGTTATTCATTTGGAAAAAGAAAATGAGTGAGAAAATGGTGGCTTTTCTTTGTATGTACATGAAGTTTCATGAAGCTTTCATGAAGTCACCATTTTTGTCTCATGTTCAAACCTAACCACTCCACTTAACTATAGTTCTCTCTCTACACTTAACCATGGTAATAGTTATGATAAGAATGGTTTTTCTTTTCTATTTTTATTTAATTCTTATCATAACAATTATCTTCTTCTTCTTCTTCTTCCTTGAACCCAAGAAGAAAACCTTGCATCCATCAATGGTGATTGATGAATTAGAGTGAGAAATCCAATTCTAAAGTCTACCCACTTCCTATTTCTTCATCCTCTACCTCTTGCCAAGTAGTAGAGTGTGTTTCCTTCACAAGTTTTCATGGCTTGGTGAAGGTGGAGCTTGATTTAGCGATACTTCGACGTAGATCATCTTCGGCATGGACATCGACGACCTAGCTTGCCCATTCTCCGACGAAGCCGACGCTAGAGCCCGGGAACTCATTTGGACAGCGAGGGGTCTTCGTTGCGGAGCTATGGAGGTGGAGCACCGGATCTACAAAGGTTGTATTTCCGTATTCCTTTTAGCTAAGTTGTTAGCTTGTTTTAGTTTCGCCTAGACATCTAGCCGACGATCCGTACATTAGGGTTTCTCGGCACCGAATTTTTTGAAATTGGCATGGTCGATGCCTTGTGAGATCTCACTAGGGTGCCTAGGAATCCTACAGTGGTATCAGAGCCTAGCTAGAGCCTTAGGCGAAATCTAGACGGAATTTGAAACCCGAACGAACCCGAAACCCAATTCAAAAATGCTCTCTGTCCTTTTTCTAAAAACTGGGATTTTTCTAAATTAAAAATTGCTAAAAAATTTAGCAGGGAAAAATAAAAATTACGATGCAAAATTTTTTCTATGAACAGTGTTTATTGCGGCGGAACCGCGGCAGAATCCTAGATTCTGCGGCGGTTCCACGGCTATCTGGTGACGTCACCCCTCAATCTTTGCACAGTAATTCCTGATAAATTCTGCTGAGTTTTTTGGGAATTTTTAATATTTATTCAAGAGTTGAATTTTCTGGGATTGTTTTGGGGATTCGGTGTTTCGATCGGAGTATCAAATTTCGTCTTTTGTGGCTTTCCGGATAAATTTTAGAATATGTTAAAAAGTTCGACCGGATATAAATACCCAACTTTTCCCCTGTCGGGAAATTTCCAAGTGTTGGATTTTTCCGTAGTTTAACGACGTTCTAAGTAGTGCAAGTAATGCGATGGTCCCTCTAGAAGACAACAAACCTTAAATCGATTATGTGACCGTCTTGAACTGCCCTTTGAACCTTCGGGTTTGGGGCAGTACGGCGTGCCACATGTGAGGCGTTGGCTTGACCCTTCTACGGCTGGACCGTTGGTACTGAGGCACGAACTGAATGTTGTTAGACTTGTTTCATGTGTTGATCTGTTTTGGGAAAACTTGGGTGTTTGACTGTTCGATCGGAAAGTTTAACATTTTCTATTTATCTGGAATGGGATACAATAATTGGAATTCACAAAAGTTATGAGATAACTGAATGAATGTTATAAACATAGCAGTTTAGTCTCACTTGATCGGTTGCCACGGAATCTTGATGTGATCAAAAGTCCGTCGCAATCACGTAGCGTACGCGGATACTCGCCGGGTAAACTTAATAGACAGCTACACCCCATAGCCCCGACCAAGTGACTGTAGGAGAACCCCGTCGCCGAAAGCATCCGTCCGGGTGCTCGCGGTAGCGGTGTTCCGCCTTGGTGCACTTCGTCGACGGTATCGGGGGTGCGGCCGTCTACTGAAGTTTGCGACGAGCATTCGATCAGGATGTCGGGAATCTTGTTGAATTGCCCGACTTGATATTGAAAAGAGTTTTCGATAATGAGACTAAAATGCGGGGTTTATAATTGTTAGGCATGCGATGTCTAAAGAATTCATTTAGTCAGGCATGCGATGTCTGAGGAGGTTGCAGATTCCAACTGTTGTAGTTTTACACTTTCTTTTCTGTGACCGTAAGTGTAATATGTGATATCGCCGTTTTCGTTGCTATATGTCAACGACAATTGGGATGCGCATATTTACTTACGTTGATGACATGTGATGTTATGTGTTGCTGGATATATTATATTGGATCGTCGTGATTGAATAGCCGGGGGTTCTTATGTGAGATGAGTGTTTTTCATTTTCATTCATGTAAAAACTTGTATGTAATATTCTTTTATTTGGGGCGCTTCCAGGTTGCGGAAGTTGTTACCTCTTGTATATTATTTACTTTTCCGCACTAGGATAGACCCAAGGAGGGGAGCATAAGTAACCGGGTTCTGGAGTCCAGTGGGAGACCAACTCGAGGAGTCGAGTCCGGGTCTCCTAACTCTAGAATTGGTAGGGTTGCTTGCCGCTCTCGTAGGGGTCTAGGGGTGTGGGTTTGGCTATTCATAACGACCGTGGAATCCGTGTTTTATACTGGCTCGTATTGAAAACACGGACGTCCTAGTATATCCAATATTTCATATGATTCTTCTGCTGCGATATCTGTGATGTGATCATGTGATGTTCTGTGATAGATACAGTATATAATATATATGATATATTATATAGATGTTACTTATGTTTTACACCCGCGCTAGCCCTGCCCTGCTCTGTCGTTAGTTACCTAACCTAACGGTGCACGAGGGGACATCGAGGCGAATGCGGATGGCATAAGTGTACGTCATATCTATCTGTGATGTTTAGGTACATTAAATGATGGGACTTCATTAATGTGATTAATGAAATTAAAGAAACCTAAGATGTTGTAGAATCGAATTTCAAAATAAAACAGGTAGCTACAGTTCTTGCTTTGCACAGCGGTATATATGATATATCCTGCACCTTATTCGATAAGGAAAGGACCGAGATCCCTTCACCGGGAGTGACTCCTTTAGCAATAACTGGCAGATGCTACACACTCGGTTTGTCTTTTGATTGCTTTTAAGAGTCTTTGCTTTGCACAGTGATATATATGATATATTCCGCACCTCATTCGACGAGGAAAGGACCGACGATCCCTTCACCGGGAGTGACTCCTTTAGCAAAACTAGAAAAGCTTCAAAAACACTCCATTTTAAAATCATTTGATTCTACAACGATATCAAGTTCATTACGCAATAGGTTTTCAGAAAAACCTGTCGTAGCCCTCCATCATTTCAGATAAGTGCTGTTTAGTATTCGTGCTGTGTTTGTTGGCCTCCGTCAAGGCGCAGTGTGCGGTAGCTAACCAGTATTTATCTGCTTATGCATATGATGCAGATTGAGTTAGGGTAGTCGTGCGACCTTGTTGACCTCCGTCAAGGGTCGTACGGGTGGGTTTATTTCGATCAAGAAATGACGGGTTGAACTTGACTAGTAGCCTATGGTTTGTTGACCTCCGTCAAGGTCATAGGACGCTAGGGGCAAAATATTATCGGGAATTTCAAGTGTTGAAATTTGCAATGAGATTGCATACCTTCTATGAGATAGTTGGATCCCGATACCCGCTGCGAGTAATTGTTACTCCTGGGAGAGTTTTATACATTACAATTAGCCGATCAAGTAGGTGTCTAGAAAGGTGTCAACGGGGTTACGCCTCTGGGAAAACGAGGTTTACATTAATTAGGTTCGTGCGAAAGCACGGGGGACCTCCCTCAAAGTACCGATACTGGCCTGGCTGAAAGATTGGCGAACTTGTAGTGTGTAATTATTCCCGGCTAGTCTTTCCTTTTAGGGTTTGAAGGAAGATTTGATAAAAAGCAGTGGGAGCCATCCTGATTAGATAAAATAAAAACCAATCTATTCTTGCAAGAGCGCACGCTGAGTGTTTTCTTCTCTCTCTCTCCTGGTAGCGACCCTGTCACGCCTTAATCAAGATAATAATACGGATATTGACCGAACCCGCTTGTTATACTGAGCTGGGGAACGTTGCTCCCGCTCCAACTTATAATAGTTATAAGACAGAGCAGGAAATTGGGGAATACCGGATTTCCCGTGCCGCCCAAACGAAGAGAGTGCATGCTGATGCATCATCTTCGGGTGTGTTCATTACAAAGAACTGTTTCTCAGTATCCTCCGCATCCTGGGTATGTGATACCGGATCAGGATCCCAGATATGTAATCTGTTACATAGGGCTACAAAAAGGTAGAAAAACTGAGTACGGGTGATAAGTTTCATGAAGCAGAAAACGGGGCAAGTGTTGCAGCCAAGTCTGTCGGTCACTGTCACCCTGTATTACCTGAATACATTGATTCTGAACGAATGTTATTAGATACCGAACCTGATATACAAAATCATATCACTCTCTTTATTAGTAAAGAAATGATAAAATTTTGTATTGTTGGATAATGTTTTGTACATTTCCTATATCAAAAGTTGATCGGTTCAGGCACGCTATCTAAAAGCATTAGAGTTCTAAATCAAACTACAGTTCTTAGTATACCAAACACACACAAGAGGAATAGTTCAGAAATGAACGAATCTTTCTTAAGGTATTGTAGAGTAGGTCGGATCAATGTGACCCGACTAGCCTGAGTTACATGAAGATGCATATTTAAATTAGTTTGAATTTACATCTTGTGAAACTCGCCAGTCATGTCACAAAGATAAGATGACCATAGCTCTATTTATTGGAAACAGAGAAAGAGTTAGTGAACTCTTGGGATGATACATGTTGATGTATGTAGGTCCCCAGTCTATACATGCCAGGACTGGTTCTTTGTACTTCATTACATTCTCTGATGATCTTTCGAGATTCAGACCTATGTTCCTGTTGAAACATAAGTCCGAACCCTTTGAGATATTCACAGAATATAAGTTAGAAGTAGAGAACCAAAATACGGGTAAAAGTATTATGTCCTTTGATGTGATCAAGGAGGAGAATACTTGAGCACGGAAATCCTAGACTATTCTAAAGGAGAATGAGATTCTCTGTCAGTAGTACTCCTCCGTATACACCATTGCACGATGGTATATCGGGGTGGAGCAATCACACCCTATATGATATGGTGTGCTCTATGATGAGTACTACTGAGTTACCTATTTCCTTTATGGGTGTTATGCACTTGAGAAGTTGCATACCTATTGAATAGGGTTTCAATCAAATCAGTAGCCTACCACTTCATATGTGATATGGAAAGGGAAGAGCCCATCTCTTAAGTCAGTTAAGATTTGGGGTTGTCTGGCCTATGTCTAAAGGCAAAATCCGGACAAGCTCGAGGCAAGGTCTGTTATGTACAACTGGAAAGGTTCCAGCTATACAAATTACAGCAGATGATTTGATAGAACCAAAGGATTCAATAGCAACCAACGAACCTCAGCCTCTCCGCCGATCTAGTAGGGTTCCTCACCCACCTGAGAGATACTTTGGTTTCTCTATGAAAGTGGGAGCGAGGATTGCATCATGAGATGATGACCCAACTAGTTTCGAGCTGGCCATCAGGAGTAAGACTCTGTAAGAATGGCTGGATGCTTAGTGATCTGAGATGGAATCCTTATACACCAGCAAAGTATGGACTTTAGCTGCTATATCTGAATGGTTAAATCCCCATCAGGAGCAAGTATATCTTGAGAAGATTACTTGGTGTAGATGGAAAGGTTGAGACTTTCAAAGCTAGACTTGTTAAAGCTTTTCGTCATCGACCAGGCGTGGATAATGATGAAACCTTTTCAAGTAGCTATGCTTAAGTCCATCCAGATCCTACTTGCCACGGCTACACACCATGACTACGATATCTGGCGGTTGGGTGTCATGACTGCTTTTCTAATTGATATTTTAGAAGAGTGCGTCTATAAGTACACAGCCAGAGGGCCTCGTAGACAGTGGGAGCAGCGGAAACGTGTGCAAGATGCTTTATAGGATAAAGCAGGTATCGCGGAGTTGGAACATCTGTTTTGATGGATTAGTCAAAGAGTTTGACATCATCAAAATGGTAGATGAACCTTGTATATACAAAAAGGTAGTAGGGAGTATGGTGGTGATCCTCGTAGAGTACGTGGAAGACATACTCTTGATAGGGAAGAAGTTTCCTATGCTACGCTCGATCAATCTCCGCTTATCATAATGATTCTCCATATAGGATCAAAGTGTACCTCCTATATCCTGATTTTTGGATCAATGAGATAGATCTAATTGGATGTTAGGACACTCACTTGTTGTAGTGAGATGGTATCAATCGATCCTGAGGAGAATCACTGGAAGTGTTTCAGAGTGATAAAGACGACTGAATGTCAGTCGCAGGCATTGTCTTTACCCTCAGTAAAGGGACAGTATGTTGGAAGAGTTCCAAGCTGGATACCGTGACATACTAGACGATAAAGGCTGGATACATCGCTACTCAAGATGCTACCAAAGAGGATGTTTGGGTGTATAATAGTTCATGAGATGAACTACGTTCCTACCATTGTGAGACAATGGAGTTGTGGCTTACGCCAAGGAACGCCGGTCCCATCTGTGATCCAGACTTATTCTAAGGCAGTATCACCTGATCATGGAGATGGTTGATCTCCAGGGTGATCGAGGCAAGGAGAGCGGACTTAGAGGATAACGCAGCGGATCCACTCACGAAGGCCTATTCCCAGAGAGAGACTTTCATGGGATGGTTGAGTACGAGATACTACGACCACTGCTACAGATGGCCCTAGTGCAAGTGGGAGATTGTTAGTTATATGTATGCCGTAGAGGCCATTACTGTACATTGGATGTATATTGTAGTGGATGCAAGGACATATATAGGGAGGACTTTCTTGCTCGACATGATAGTATGCTATCTGGTTACCCTTTAGCTTAACCTGTACACTGATTGTCTCTCTGTTACATGTTGGTAAAGCCCTTAGGATGTGTGCTTGACTACCTGGACTATGATGTGGATCATACTAGTGGGGACATGGTAGTCCATAAGTACATCCTTGAAAGTCCCTAGTCGTGGGTGTATTGAGACGGGGCATCGATATACCAGAGTAGACTAGCGTATACCTTCTCGACCCATACAGATGGGTGATGGATGATCCCATATCCATTGGTGTCTGACATCGGAGATGATATACGAGTGCTCAGTGGAGACTGGGTACACTGGACGGACTCGCCGAGAACTCCCAGATGGTATTATACCCACGTCAGATGGCAGTTCTCTGGTGACACTGGTACAGAGTAGTCTGTTGACCCGAGATCGTCATAGAGTCTTGTGTGGTTCCCACTGTGCTTTGATTTCCATCTTACCACGTCCAAGAGGGCGTGCAAAACGGTGGTTTTTGGGTACAGTCCCGAGTCACATGGAGGCAATGAGCGATAGGAGGGGATTCGTCTCTCCCGATATATGGGGTTGATGTTGCGCTGTGTTCGATTGGCTATAACAGGAAATCCCTGGCCAGGGTTGCTGAGATTTACTGGTAAGTGTTACCAGTAGTTTCTCGAATTGTTATAGACCTCATATCGACACGACTTATCGAGCTATTGGGGTCTGACGTTTACCACCCCTAGGCAAGATGTGCGACATATCAGACGATCAGACTGGACTGTACGGTAGTGTTACTGGTTGGATTCACTGGAGTGTGAGCGGGCTTGCTCGTCGATCTTCAGATCGCTCAATACCCGGGTGGCCGTTACGTTTAGCAGACCGCTTGCGGCTTGTGGGTGTTTGATATGATCATCACCTGCTGCCGGCGTATTGACGAGTCTTTAGAGTCCCACACAGAGGTTTCCTGGTTCAAGCGAAACGAAATAGGAGCGCATATGAGATATGTGCGGGACCGAGAATAATGCGTGTATGTGATACCGTATTTCATTCTCGCGATGAATGTATCGAATGGTTATATGCGATATAACCTAGTTATCGAATCAAGGATTGATTCGATAAGCCGATACATTGAATACTAGTCGGTTATATGCGATATGACCGGGTCGTTAAATCAAGTGTTGATTTAATGTATAATTATATATTTGATATATTACTTTGCATTAACTAGTATTGGTTCACTTTAAATGGATTTTCTCGCTCGGATGTGCGCATTGCATATGCGATATGATTTTGTGCATTTGCTTGTATCATGTTTGATGATGCATGCAAACTTGGGTTTGTGTAAAGATTGAACCATGGTTTTATGAGTGGTTAGGGTTTATTATTTTCTTATTCATTTATTTTAATTTAGTTATTCATTTGGAAAAAGAAAATGAGTGAAGAAAATGGTGGCTTTTCTTTGTATGTACATGAAGCTTCATGAAGCTTTCATGAAGTCACCATTTTTGTCTCATGTTCAAACCTAACCACTCCACTTAACTATAGTTCTCTCTCTACACTTAACCATGGTAATAGTTATGATAAGAATGGTTTTTCTTTTCTATTTTTATTTAATTCTTATCATAACAATTATCTTCTTCTTCTTCTTCTTCCTTGAACCCAAGAAGAAAACCTTGCATCCATCAATGGTGATTGATGAATTAGAGTGAGAAATCCAATTCTAAAGTCTACCCACTTCCTATTTCTTCATCCTCTACCTCTTGCCAAGTAGTAGAGTGTGTTTCCTTCACAAGTTTTCATGGCTTGGTGAAGGTGGAGCTTGATCTAGCGATACTTCGACGTAGATCATCTTCGGCATGGACATCGACGACCTAGCTTGCCCATTCTCCGACGAAGCCGACGCTAGAGCCCGGGAACTCATTTGGACAGCGAGGGGTCTTCGTTGCGGAGCTATGGAGGTGGAGCACCGGATCTACAAAGGTTGTATTTCCGTATTCCTTTTAGCTAAGTTGTTAGCTTGTTTTAGTTTCGCCTAGACATCTAGCCGACGATCCGTACATTAGGGTTTCTCGGCACCAAATTTTTTGAAATTGGCATGGTCGATGCCTTGTGAGACCTCACTAGGGTGTCTAGGAATCCTACACAGTCAACCAACACGTGCGTTCAGACGACCAATGACCTTCGCACACTGGGCATCTGTAAACTCTTGGTTTTGCTGACGGCCCTGGGCACGGATATCCTCATAGGTGATGAATTCGTGCAGACTGTATAGACGCACCGCCATAATCCCTGAAGGAAACAGCATTGGAAGATCAGCAATGAGAAAAACACTGAGAGTTAAAATTCCTCGAGAGCAACGCTCTGCAGACAGGAGTAACATTTATCAAAATCAATAATGAGGAGAATTTGAGGAAAACTCCCTCAAAACATTGAGAGCTTTGCTATGAAAAGATGATATAATTATAATAATAATATAAAATGTCATCTTTAAGTTCCAAGATCCATGAAGAATTCTTAAGAGTTCTTCTATATGATTTGGAAGGAGCAAAGCTCCATAAAATGCCATCTACCTAAAATTCTCTAAAAGTTTAAATTTTTGAAAGTGTTTAAACAAAGGAACAAGGCTCTGTTGGTAAAACCCCAAAGGGGTTTTCTCTAGATCAAAAGATCTATGAGAGCAAGGCTCTATTAATTGAAATTAATTTAATTCAAGATTAATTTTTACCTAAAAAGTTTCTTTTGGGAAAAATCTAACTCTGAGAGTTCTTAAAGGCAAGAGCAGGGCTCTGAGATTCTGAAAATAAAAATTTTGGAGATGATGATCATCTGTGAAGGACCAAAGGTCCTACTTATAGGCACCAAGTGCCCTCTCAACTTCCGAAAGTTACCGCGATGGTTGGAATTCTGTCACCGTTGCGCTCACGTTTTGGAGCCACGTAAGCGCAACGGTGGGGGGCATTTGTTTACCCAATCAGAGAAAGACTCTGTTCAAATTCCAAGGCGGGAAATGAAGCAACGATTCTGATTCCCCCAATCAGAGCAAAACTCTATTTTGAAAATTTAAATTCAAATTTTGAAGCAACGCTTCAAATCCCGTGCGCTGCGCACAACGCGCCACGTATCAGAAGTTGATGCGTCGGCACAGCGCCCGAGGTAGTGCGTCCAATCAGAGCAAGGCTCTTTTAAAACAAAAAGTAAAGGAAGCAACGCTTCAGTTGCGCAAACGCAAGCGCTGCGCTGTGCGACACGTGTCTGCGTAGTTGCGCAAGCACAGCTGCGCAAGCGCTGCGCTGTGCGTGTCTGCGCAGTTGCGTAAGCATAGCTGTGCAAGCACAGCTGCGCAAGCGCTGCGCTGCCCGACACATGTCTGCGCAGTTGCGCAAGCATAGCTGCGCAAGCACAGCTGCGCGAACGCTGCGCCGTGCGACACGTGTCTGCGCAGATGCGCAAGCACAGCTGCGCAACTGCTGCGCTGCGCGACACGTGTCAAGCGCTGGGACGTTTACGCCAAACAGAATTAAAATTCTAATAAGATCTTTCTGTTCTTGTTAAAACAAGAAGATTATCTTCTGTAAAACTGAAACTCTTGGATCAAAGATCCAACGGTGGGGAAAATTCCCCAAATCACTCAGAGAAAGATCTCTTTAACAAATTTAACTAATTTATAGGCACTATAAAAAGGACTCTAGACCTCAATTCAAAGGCATCAACATTTTTGGGAGAAATCAAGAACTTCAAACAGAGAGAACTCTGAAGAATTAGAGAGAATTTCTCAAGAACAAAAAAAAAGGTAAAAACCTTTAGAAAAAGAGAAAATTCTCTTAAAAACAGATCATTGATCTTGTTCTTAGATTAATGATCTTCAAGAAAAGAGAAAAATAAACAATAACAGTGCCTTGTACTTTTTATGAACTACTGGTTCTTTGAAAACAAGAAAAAATTTGTTTTCTTTGATCTAAAATTGATCCAAAAGAATAAGAACAGTGCCCAGCACTTGCCAAAACTGCGCTATTGCGCAAGCCGCCAGGAAGCGCCACGTGTCAGCAGTGCAACAGCGCAGCGCACTGACGCAGCGCACTGTGCTGTTGCGCTTGTGCTCACCAGAGCGTGACACGTGTCACTTCCACATGCGCTTGCGCTCTTTAATTTGCGCAAAGCGCCTGACAAGCCATGTGGGGCACTGTCAGAGTATTTAATGCTCTGCATTATTAAGAAAATGGACAGAGCCTAATTAAAAGGCCTAACAGGCCTAATCAAAAATGCTATGCATTTTAACAAGGGCAGAGCCCAAGCAAAATAGATACTCTGCATCATTTATAAAAGGGCAGAGCCCAACCAAAACAAAGAAAAATAATGCAGTAAAGGGGCAAGGCCCTAGCACAGGTCCAATAGGCCAAAGACAAAAGAATATTGAAACTGGACTTAGCCCAGTCATGGCCATAAGTCCTCAAATTAAATTGACTAAGCACGGGTACTCCCTAAATCAATTTACATCCGGTTCAAGGGTACATCTCCGAACTCCTCCGACACTTCTCGTTGTAATCTTTCAATGACGTCAGAAAGGTGACGGGTCCCAACGACCACACATGAATATGGACCGAGACGTCCTTAAACTAATATTGGACCGAGACGTCCTTAAACTAATATCGGACCGAAACGTCCTTAAACTAATATTGGACCGAGACGTCCTTAAACTAATATCGGACCGAAACGTCCTTAAACTAATAATGGACCACCACATCCCTAAACTGGCGATGGACCGAGACGTCCTTAAACTAATATCGGACCGAAACGTCCTTAAACTAATAATGGACCACCACGTCCCTAAACTGGCGATGGACCGAGACGTCCTTAAACTAATAATGGACCACCACGTCCCTAAACTGGCGATGGACTGAGACGTCCTTAAACTAATATCGGACCGAAACGTCCTTAAACTAATAATGGAACCACGTCCCTAAACTGGCGATGGACCGAGACTTCCTTAAACTAATAATGGACCACCACGTCCCTAAACTGGCGACGGACCGAAACGTCCTTAAACTAATATCGGACCGAAACGTCCTTAAACTAATAATGGGCCACCACGTCCCTAAACTGGCGATGGACCGAGACGTCCTTAAACTAATAATGAACCACCACGTCCCTAAACTGGCGATGGACCGAGACGTCCTTAAACTAATAATGGACCACCACATCCCTAAACTGGCGACGGACCGAAACGTCCTTAAACTAATTATGGACCACCACGTTCCTAAATTGGCGATGGACCACCACGTCCCTAAACTGGAACAATAGAGCCTCCAAATGATCTTTTGCCGGATCTAAACGGTCCCGTATAAGTTGATCTTAGCCCCAAACACGGCTAACGTATCCTTAAACATTCAAATGGACTGTAAAACTCCAAATCA
Organism: Agapanthus africanus; assembly: GCA_030015575.1. Classification (NCBI taxonomy): domain Eukaryota; kingdom Viridiplantae; phylum Streptophyta; class Magnoliopsida; order Asparagales; family Amaryllidaceae; genus Agapanthus; species Agapanthus africanus. Next base: position 289,980 of record JASDDO010000238.1, read on the forward strand.
ACTTTGGTTCAAGGGTACATCTCTGAACTCCTCTGACACCTATCGTTGTAATTCTTCAACGACGTCAGAGAGGTGACGAGTCCTGACGGCCATATAATAAATGGATCGCCACGTTAAGTTGATCTTAGTCTCAAACAGGACTAACGTATCCTTAATGAACGTTTAAGTTGATCTTAGCCTGAATACGGCTAACGTATCCTTAAACTAAAAACACCAAACTCAAATCCAAGTAAATACGGATTTGGACTAATCCACGTCCTTCGGGCGACGGCATTACTCAGTCTCCGTATACAATCCACGGGCAACCACAAACAAAATAAACACACACGACACGAAGTGAAATTCTGGAGAAGGAGAAAGTGGCTACCGGGATGCGGTAGCGTAATTAACTGCAGGGGCTTGCGCCTGCAGGGAAAAGCGTCCCCACAATCAAAAACCTCTCTAGCGAGGGGGAATCTGACGAAGTCTGCTATATCGGCCGCATCCGTCTAAACCTCCGGTACACGGTGCCATAAATCAACTTGGCATCTTCGGAGAGGTGGACGGATAAAACCATATAGCAACTGTCCCGAATCTCAGGCAAGACGTCCTAACGTCGTCGCCGTCTTTCGGAGGGGAACACCCCCGGGTCAGTTTTTTTAACATATGTAGTGGGGGTTTTACGAGTTATGCACGTGGTATTCTAAAAGTTCAAAATAAAACAATATTAAAAATAATGTGGGGTATAGGATTTGAACTCTGGTGGCTTGGTTCAGCAGTGCAAGCTCTTACCAATGAGCTACAAGCTCTTGCTTGCTATTAAAAAGCAAAACAAACTTATATATTGTGCTCAGGCAAAAATACCCTTTTCTGTATTTTTTGAAAAAATTGTACAGAAAGTTGTACATGAAATTTAGGGTTGTTACATGGACATACCATTTTTTTTTGAGTCAGCCCTAGGATGCTGCGGTTTATATTAGTTTAAGGACATTTCGGTCCGTTGTTCGTAGGTCCGGGATTTTTCCCGGGCAACGTACGATTGTGCAACTAGACATCTTCGCAAGTTTTCGTATCTTTTGTGTCTGATGTTAAGTCCTTGAAGAGAGAGCTGAGGGCTATTTCTTCATCAGAGTCGCTTCCGAAGGTGAGAACTTGCGATCCCTTGGTGTCAACCATGTGACAGTTGTCGGCAGTTCTTTTGCATTCATCTGTCGTGTTTCTCTGTTCCCGACGAGCCTTGCGCTTCACTCACTGGACGTGTTGTCGGTAGGTAACATATCCCTGCCACCAGTTTTTAAAGACTATGCACTCTTCGGTAGGGTGTGCAATCCTCTGATGGTATAAGCAGTAATTTGGATGTACATCCTTTTCGTCAAGGTGTATCCCACCAGGAGTGTTTCCTTCGGAGGGTGGCAGCTTCATTCCCATTGACATGGATTTAGCGAACCGTTTCCTCGTCTTAAGTTTGCTTTTGTTTGCGGCGGATGTGCTTTGATCTGGTGGGAGCGTTTTAACCCTTTCGTCCAGCCGTCGACGTTTGGCTTTTTCGAATATGGCCATTTCGCGCTCCCGATCGGCTTCTGACGGGCTGCGTTCAGCAGCAGATCGATCATCTCGTCAAACGGTTCTAAGGGTTTCGGTTCGGGATCTGCCCCCAATTTCTCTGCATCAGGAGCTTCTTCACCATCTATTAACGAGTGAGAGATCACGTGGCAGCTCGCCACATAATCCTCAGGTTCATCTGACGAGTCTTCTCTCTCATCTTTGTTTCCATCTCTGTTTTCAAGGATGTGGTTGAGAAACTCTTAGAGTGTGACCGGGGTTCGCGCCTTCTGGTTGTATTCCTCCAGCGCATTAATGTGTTTTTGCATGTCCGTGCGCTTGTCATCAGGCTTCACGGGCTTTTTAGTTTTCTTATTCTTCTTTGAAGATTTTGATGGCTGGGCATGGGCGTTTTGACTATCGCTAGCAATTCTTGGTGTTGGGCGCGGCTTCAGCATTCTCTCAATGACCTCGGGTTCCAGCAGACTTTTCCACCTGATCGCCAGGCAAGTTTGAAGATCCTTCAGTATTCTTTTTGTTTTGGCTGAAAGAGTAACCTCCCATGGAGTTTCTTCCATAAATGAGCATGATGCCCCCGGCGTATCTACCTTTTTAGAAGCGTGCGGCTGGGGCGGATTTACCTTCCAGTTTTCGGACAGCGCGAACTTGCCCTGTTGGTACTGGTCTTCAACCCAATTTTTGAAGACGTAGCAGTCTTCGATTGAATGGCCCAATACTCGGTGGTAGGGGCAGTAATTGGGATCGTTGACATCGTTCGGTTGTAGTGGGTATCTCGGCTCCGGTAGAGTGATGAGCCCGTTGCGCACTGCTAGTTCGAACAGTCTCCCTGTTTTATCCCGGGAAAACGAGTAAAGACGTCTCAACTTCTCATCGAGGGATTGCCGCTTGTTGCTTTGGCGAACAACCGGTCTCGGGCCACTTGGTTGTTGTTGAGCGTTAGCAACGAAGGTTGCTTTCCCTTTACCCTTTTTCATTCCGAGGCTCCGTCTTTAAAGAGGAAGGCTTATGGCCCATCTGGTCCATTTGGGCCAGCTTGTCGATCAAGGCCTGGAAAGTGGTCGGCTTGAAGAACATCATAAACTGGGATATGGTCGCCTGCGGATCGAGCGTTCCCACAAACATGCCTACTGCAGGAGCTTCTTCTGTGCGCTGTTCGCACTTCGACTATAGGTTCCACCACCGTATCGCGTACTGAACCCATGTTTCTCCCGGCTGCACCCTAGCATTGGTCAATGCCGTGATCGGGGTATGTTGGCTGGCGCTTGCGAACCTTTGTGTAAAGAGTAACTCCATTTCTGCAAATGTCTTAACGGAATCATTCAGGAGTTCAGAGTACCATTCAAACGCTGTCTCCGATAAGTTGCCAACAAACTGGCGAAGCAGCAGTTTGTCATCCCCCCTAATATTACCGTACAAGGCTCTGAATTGAGCAACCTGCTGGTGTGGATTTCCGGTCCCCTTATATACATGGAATTTGGGGATCGTATATCCTGTCGGGTACTTTATTTGGTCGTACCAACCCGGATAGGGTCGTCCGGTCTTAACAATTTGGTTGGCCGCTTCGCTCGCCTGGTGAGCTCGTATCTGTTGAGCGATATAGTCATCCAGGGAGGCTTTGGAGATGGTCTCCTCCTTGGCTGCTGAACAAGTAGGAAGAGGGTTTGACGTCTCCCCTCGGTCGTCTTCAAGGATAATCCGAGAGTCTTCAGCTGGAGGGTCTGGCTGGATTATCATGCCGACCATGTCTTGGAAGAAAAGAGCCATTCATTTTATGTTGTCCGCTAGTTCCGTGGCCTCTCTGTCTTTCTTCTCGCATCGGTTTCCTGTTCTTGATGCTGCTCTGACGACGTCATCGGGCTTTCTTTTGGCCCAGTGAGTTCGGCCATCTGTGTTTGCATCTCCTGGAGTTTTTGCTGTTGTTGCTCCTGAGTCTTTGTCACTGATCTGGTGAGAGGTCGATGGCCCGTGGAGATACGGCTATCCTCTTTCCCAGATGCCATATAAACAGTGTGCACCGTCATGCCCCCAGACTTGGGGCGTTTAAGTTCAGTGCCTTTTAGATTCGTCGCAGACAGGGGGATTTTCTCCGGCCTTCTTCTTTTGTGAGCGGTCGAAGTTGAGGGGGCCGTTGCAGCGGGCACCCAAGTAAACAACACCTTTTGTGGTACAACAGGGTGGTCCTTCTCTTGCCGCACTTTCATCTTCTTCGGTTGGCGGGAGTAGTCTTGGTTGATCACCGGGTCTTGGACCTGTCGCCAGACCTCGTGAATTTTAGAGGACAGCCGCTGAGAGGGCTCTTTTGGCTTTGTCTTTGTAGCGCTCCCCATAGGTGGAGGAGATCTTTTTAGCACGTTCGTCGGAGAGTTCTTGCGCACCCTCCTAAGTGGTTCAAAACTGTTCCCAGTTGGAACAGCAGCATCGACATCCACTGTTGGAGCTGGCGGAGTAAATCCAGAAGGGGAACTGTCCCCAGCTTTTCTCACTCGGCGCCAGTGGCGACGTCGAGCATTTCTAGCAGACGGGACCACCTCTGCTGTTAGATGAGCTTCTTCATGCCCCCCGCTCTGATGAGAGGCTGTTGTCTTCGTTAGCCTGTCGAAGACCGGCGTCCGCTGAGAGGGGATGGCCAACCCGTCATAGGCAGACTTTCGAACAGGGGTAGCAGCCTTGGTGACTTCGCCTGGAATGGGAGTTGGAACGGACAGTCTAGTGAAGACTGGTCCCTTAGCAGGAGAAGCCTCTCTGATGACTTCGTTCACTGGAGCAGGGATGGCTATTCGTTTCGAGATAACCCCCTTAGGTATCTCGGGATTCTTCGTGGGCCCATTAGAGTTTTGGCCCAGTCTGTCAAAAACTAAGGTGTTGGATTTGGGCGACCCATTGAGAGGGGCCGCGGTAGTCGTAAGCCGATCAAAGACCGACTTCTTCGGAGCTTCTTGCGACGGCAGTGGGGCATTGAAGCTCATGGGTGGGAGCATGGTCCCAAAGAAAAGCCTAGTGGTGGGTTGCGTCACCTATTCCACTGGCATCGTAAAAAGAGAGGCCGCTTGAGGCCCATAGGTCACTCCTCCAGCAAAGACGGAGTGGGAGTTATTGAAGTTTGTGCAGTTGGAAGCCATTGATCTTCTGTTTTCTGCACGGAGCAAGATACCAAATCTTAGTACCTCGAATCCGGGGGCAACCATAGCAAACTGCGATTCTTTCGCGAAACACGACACACGAAGTGTGGAGTGGAAAGAGGAAAAGGTCCCACCGGGCGTGCCAGAATCCGTTCGCTGCCGAAAATGGGAAAACATACGTCTTGCCTGAATTTGGGGGCAGATACTATTTGATTTTATCCATTCAATTCTCCGAGGATGCCAAGTTGATTTATGGCACCATGTATCGGAGGTTTAAACGGATGCGGTCGATGTAGCAGACTTCGTCAGATTCCCCCTCAATGTGAGGGGTTTTTTATTATGGGGACGCTCTTCCCTGCAGGCGCAAGGCCCTGCAATTAATTACGCTACCGCATCGCGGTAACCACTTTCTCCTTCTCTAGATGATCACTTCGTGTCGTGTATGTTTGTTTTATTTTTTGGTTGCCCGTGGATTGTATACGGAGACTAATTTATGTTGTCGCCCGTAGGGCGTGGATTAGTCCAAATCTGTATTTTCTTAGATTTGGTTTTGGGTTGGGTTTAAGGATCGTTAATCTCATTTGAGACTAAGATCAACTTAAACGTTTGTTAAGGATACGTTAGTCTAATTTTAGACTAAGATCTACTTAACAGTATCATTTAGATCCAACAAAAGAGCATTTGGACTCTATTGTTTAGTTTAGGGACATTGCGGTCCATTAGGTTTAAGGACATCATAGTCCGTGGCAGTTTAAAGACGTCATAGTCTATAAAGTTTAAAGATATCACAGTCTATGAGTTTAAGGACCTCACAGTCCATAAAGTTTAAGGACATCGTAGTCCATGAGTTTAAGGACCCCACAGTCCGTAAAATTTAAGGACATCATAGTCCAGTTTAAAGACGTCATAGTCTGTGTGGTTTTTTGGTTCAACCGTTTGGGGATGCACCAAAATTTATTGGTTATTAGGACCCTCCATCTCTCTGAATGCGTTGAAGAATTACAACGACATATATCAGAGATATGAAGAGATGTACACTTGAACCAATGTCGGTTGGGAGATCTGTAGTCAAATTTGGGACTAAGATCAAAAGTTTATGAGTATATAAGCTCAATTAATCTAAATGAAGGATCTGTGGCTAAGTTGGTCTTGGCCCACTCAGCTAGAATGTTGAACATTTAACAATGCTGAGCATTGGTTTGGTTTCTGACAATCTTTTTGTTTTTTATTGAGTGTTGAGCACTCATTATAGCTGTGGGGTTTTATTTAAAGAACAATTTATGTTCCCTCAGCGCACACGTGAGGAGCACGTGGTGCGCTTGGCGCTGAGCGCCAGATTTAGAGCACTAAGGCGCTTACTGTGAGATAGCGCACACGTGAGGAACACGTGGCGCGCTTGGCGCTGAGCGCCAGTCAATGAGTGCAGATCACTATTTATAAAATAGCGCACACGTGAGGAGCATGTGGTACGCTTGGCGCTGAACGCCAACCTTGGAGTGTTGGGTGCTTCTTTTAAAATAGCACTTGGAGCGCTGGGCGCTGAGCGCCAGTCTTGTAGCGCTGAGGCGCGTCTTTAAATTGGAGCGCTAAGAGCGTTGTGGCGCTGTGCGCCAGACTTGGAGCGCTGAGGCGCTTCTTTAAATTGGAGCGCTAGGAGCGCTGCGGCGCTGTGCATCAGCCTTGGAACGTTAAGGCACTTCTTTCTAATTTGCAGCGCTAAGGCTCTTTTTACGCAACTTTGATCAGTTCTGCGCCCTAAGAATTAAATTCTCATTTATAAGAGACTTTGTCTCGTGGGCTTAAGAACAAAGTTCTTATTTTTATAGGAGATGTTACGATCTCTTAATTTTGTGAAAGGCTTTGCCTTTATAGATCTGTGATCTGAAGAGAATTGAATTCTTCTTGCCCCCCCCTTTTTAATGATGAGATGCTATGATCACTTTTTATGAAAGACATCTATCTTATAGATCTATGATCTTGAAGAAGAGCCAGGTTCTTTTTTTATGAGATAGTTTGATCTCTCTGTTTTATTTACCTTGAAGAAATTCTTCTTCCTCCGAGAGCTTGCTCTTCTCTTTGAAATTTCTCAAAGTTTAGGGGGGTTCCTCTCCCTAAGACTTGAAGTCTTGGGTCCTTTATATAGTGGAGACTGATTTGTTGAATCAATTAAAAAGTTCTTTTCTCTAATTGATTTGGGGATATTTCCCACCGTTAGATCTTTGATCCTAGGCCTTGTTTTTAACAAGATTCGGAAATATTTTCACATACAAAGCTTATTTTGTATCTTGGTGATTTTTAATCACCATTAGATCTTTGATCCAACGGCGCTCTAATTTTTAGAGGTAATTTGATGATTTTTAGTCATCTTTGTTGGATCTTTGATCCAAAGGTAGGGAACATTTAGTTCCAGCGCTGGCGCTCTCGTGCTTTGCATGTGAGCGCTGCATCAGAGTCTTTGACTCTTAGTGTTTGGCGCTCAGCGCTTTCGTGCTTTGTACGTGATGCGCTGCTTCAGAATCTTTGACTCTTTAGCGCCGACGCTCAGCACTCTCGTGCTTTACACGTGAGGCACTGCTTCAGATTCTTTAACCCTTTAGCGCTGGCGCTCTCGTGCTTTGCACGTGATGTGCTGCCTCAGATCTTTGACTCTTTCGCGCTGGCGCTTTTGGCGCTCAACGCTCTCGTGCTTTGCACGTGAGGCGCTGCCTCAGTTCAAATTTTGAATTTTCAATAGAGCTTTGCTCTCAATTGAGGCCACATCTTTGAGGACTCTCCCTCTTTTTATAAGGGAACAAGTAGCTCTTGGCCGAAAATTTTGGCGGGAACAGGCCTTACCCCAACGAATCCCCGCTTCTCGCGCCATCATCGCGAGACCCATTCCCCCAACGTTGCCATTTCCCCCACAACCATGCCTCGCCCTAACGTCCTCCCCCCCGGTTCACGCGCCCACCTTCTCCAAACCCTCAACGACTCTTCTCTCCCTCTACCACTCCCTCTCATTGTCATTCCCTCACTCTCAATCTCCCTCACTCACTGCCTCACCCCGCCCTCGTCACCATCTCATCGACCTCGTCTCCTCACTTCCACACCGCAGCTACCCCTGCCTCCTTGTCTCCGTTCACCGCGCCGCAGCCGAGTTCCCAATGCTCCTTTCTCAACCTCGACTCCAGCACCACAATCCCGAGCCCAAGCTGCCACCATCGCCTGCCCTCGAACCAGACCCTGTCCTCTCTCCCGCTCCACGACGACGAGCCTTCCTCTCTCTTCATCGCCTCCATCTTCCTCACCCCCGAGCACCCCACAGTTAACCCACCGTCGGAGCTCCCCTTCACACCTCCCTCTCCTGAGACCTCCTGCACCCATCGTCGTCGACTCCTAACCTCTCCCCACAGGTAGAGCCCTCAACGCCGTCGTCACCAAGCTCTTCCTCCACTTGCAACGCCGCATCGCCCCCACCGACGAGCCGCAACGGCCGACCACCCCATCGACCCAAGTCTCATCTTATCCTCCCCTCAAAGTCGAGCCCCTACCTCCCTGCAGTGACCCTTCATCGCCCTTCGACGCCCGCAGCCGCTGCCTCTCACCACCGACGCGACTCCTTGCCTCGCCGCCATCTGCAGCAATCCCCAACACGTCGCCGACAAAGAACAAGCTTCACTCAAGCCTATGCCGAGACCGTTCCATGAGCTCAAGCCATAACCTAGCCCAAGCCTTGTTGCTACTATCTTGTTCGTGGCTGCCCGTGTGGTGTCCGTGCCACACCGTGCCCGCCTCCGTTTCACCGCGTACCTGGACGTATCGCGCCCCGTACCCACACCCCGTGCCACATCGTACCCAGTTCTCGTGCCACGCCGTGCCCGATCCAGTGAACGCACCATGCCGCTCCTGAACCACGCACCGAGTCAAGACCGTGCCCAATACCGTGTTGCACCCACGTCATCGCCACGTCTACTACCGTATCACGCCCGCGTTGCCGCGGCGTCCAGTACCGAGTCACCGCGCATCGCGCCCTCGCGCACCTGTATCTAGCATAGCATCGTCTCGTGTGTCGAGACGAAGTCCGCAAGCGGCGTCGCTTCTATATCAAACGACCGAAGGCAAGTGGACTCCTCACTTTCTTACATGCTACTACTTTACAAATCAAAATGAATGCTTAATTAGACTATATACACCGATAGATACAATCGAGTTCGATCAATATGAAACCCTAGATCAAAACCTATCTTAATATGGCGGAATTCATGATCAATGGAACCTTGCGTTGTCAATGAACACCGTATATAAATTTGGTTGTAAAATAAACTTGGTTACCCCCCTAAAACGACAACCCAATAACCCTTGGGAAAGCAGGTTTTCTCGGACAAGCTGAACGGTTAAAATCATGATAAATTATTTATATACTGAATCCTAGAGTTATATTGCCCGTATTGAAGCCAACAGATAAACTTATAGCACCCTATAGTTTAGCTTTGTTTTGATAAGTTATAACAATGAATACTAAGGCGATTCGTGGCCCTGAACTGTAGTCCGGGGCAAGAATCTATGCCTTTGCTTGTTTTAGAACGCATATACCTCACCTTTTAAAATGTACAAGTGTGTGAAACCATATAAAGAAGTGTAAGGAATTGAATTATCTTTCCAATGGTACCAGTTTCACTAAATTCCAGTATCATTTAGTATTTAAATCACATTTTAAACGGATAACTTGTACAGCAAATTTCTGTCATTTTAGCTTGCACCCTTCATCGGTAATATGATCATAACTCCTAAACCAAAATGAGTATTGTTGATCCATATCCTTTTCTGTAAATTTAACTCATAGACCTAAAATTAGTTGAACATTAGCGTCGCCTAATTATGTTCCTAACTGGGAGTAAAACGTGTTACGAAACGGACTTCCAGTTCAGAAATTGGATTTCCAGCAGTAAACACTTAAAATAAAATGACCATAACTAGCGAACCTGAAACCCGATTGACACGAAACCGATTTTTATGAATATACAATTAAACATACTACTTACCCCTTTTATATTGTTTTGCTAAATTCTGCGCGTGTGATTTATAGTAAATTATGCAAGTGGTAGGACACTGGCTGCTAATATTTTTATTCATATCGTAATTAATTGCATTCTCATCATATCATGTAGCGGTTATACCTTCATTTGAATAGTGGTCATAAACATTGATAATCTAATGACCGTGATACATTACCCAGTGATAGATATTAGTGATTGGAGTGTGGCAAGTACGTTGGTGTTAATGCGTGAATGAATAAGTGAAGTGACAAGTACTTGTACACGATCAGTGGAACCAGTTAATTTATTGCATTGTCGACGTCTACGGGACATATATAAGTATAACTATAACTGTAATGAGACGGTTATGGAAGCACTTATATTAGTGTCATAGTTAAGGCGTCAAACACTGTCTATTTATCTTGGATACCAGTCGAGACATGCGTGATGGAGATCCTGTCTCCAGTTCTCACGTAGACTTGTCATGGACCGACTAGTATTTGGATTCATGATTGGTATTTGATGCAGACCACGGGGTGTGGGGTAGTTTAAGTGTGGGTTCGATTAACGGAATCTCGGGAGTTCCACTGTCGGCATATACAGCGATTTTAGGAGTCATATGGGTGATATTACTGATTATTAGTGAGCGTGATTCGGGCCCGTGTTCCCTTACCCGTGGGGCCTACCCTTGGATTGGGGATACTCCTGCGGTGGTTGACGCTCACACTTGGACTGACGATGGGTTTAGTGACCTGAACAGTGAGACTTTGAGACTAATAGGTTTAGTGACATGGACATGCATTGATTACTGATTCGATATACCTGATTTTATTGTTTACCTATACTGGTTACCTCATGCTCATGTCATCACTCCATATTTACTGCTTCATATTCATCATCATTGCATGTGTTTACATATATATGTATGTATGTGTATATATATATATTGCTATTGTGTCGCTCTGACGACCTGAGTATGCATGCTCAGAGTGAGAGGGGGACTGAGCTCGGATCAGGACCTGTCGTATCTTAAGGATATTGCGGACATCTAGATCAGCAACGTCAGCCCTATCTTTCCTTTGACTCTATCTGTTTAGTTTTATATCTGTTTTGATTTAGTGACCGTGTTTCTCATTACCTGTGCATTGATTACTGATTACCACGTAAAGCTAGAAACCGAAGTGTGACTAAGGCAGGATATTTCCTTGGCCGTAGGAGCATGGCTCGCCTTGTCATCCCTCGTATTACGTATTTTAGGAAGCGGGGCATGACAGCGAGCGTCCGACATGTGGACTGTCGTCACTGTCATTTTGTATATTATTTGTGTCACGCCCCGCTTCCCAGAGTACGCTAAATTGGGCACGTGACATAGCCCACCATGCTACCTGTGGGTAGGAAGTATCCATCCACAGTTACATTACGGCTGTAGAGATATCAAGAACAAGATAAAACTATCTAAAACATGTCCATAATCCAGAATAACAGGAGTCAATAATAAATAAATGCGGAAGAAAATGATCCAATACAAATAACTGAAAAGTGTGTCCCATAATGCGGGCTCACATCAGGAAATAAATGCAGGAAATAAAACTAATTACTACTGAACTCACAGCTCAGCCTACTGGCTGAAGTACTCCTGCTCGGACTGCAACAACGGTACGGTATCTGGGCCATGCAAAACCCAGACGTCAGCGCGTCATGTCATCAAGTAATATAATATGAACAGTTTAGCAGGCAATGTAATATAAACTTGAATACAGCAAGAATAACAGTAATATGAATCATACCAGTACAGGATAGCGTGCAGTGGGTAAACTAAACTGTCCTATCAGGTTTTCTATTCTAAAGTCTTTGAAATCAATTGATGAATCATCGATGTAACTCAATAGTATCCCATGCATGCCCGGGACCACGGTCAAGACCCTCGGGGCTGAATCCGAGACGTGCCGCTAGGCAGTAACAGGTAGCAGGATGGGCGAGTGATGTCAGCATCATCACTCCGGGGCTGGCCTAGCCCGTAAGACTGATCAGAATAGGTATCGAACTGCTGAGTTACAAGTCAGGTTTCACCTTTGATTTCCCCATACCCCCAAGTTATGTATGTCAAGTCAGGTATTCAGTAATCAAGAACTAATGCCAACACAGGATCAGGTAAAAGCAGGTTTGTCTGGATAGACAACAAAACGGTCCATGAGGACTACATGTCAGGTTTGTTGGCATTAGACATAAGATCAGGTAACGGGTCAGGTCATGGTACATCAGGTCAAGTCAACAGTATACGGTACCATGTCAGGTGTATCAATATATATATATGTGTAGCAATGTCAGGTCAAGATGTAAACGATATCGTGGGTGTGCTCACAATCAGATATATAATCAAACATGGGTATTAACAACATAAGATAAGCAATGAATTATATAATAAGCAGTTTCATTCAAATTACAAGAGTGCAGTAAGATGATATAGCCGTTTAGTCATGTTAACAGGTTTAAGCACTCTTAGCGGTGCAATAATTTATGTAACGGTTCAATACAGTTATTTTAGGTTAAATGCATACGAGTGTCCGAATGTAACAGAACTACAGGGATAATTGCTACCAGCTATTTTAACGGTAAAATGTGATTGAACAGGTAGATATGATTATTAGGTTCAATTTGCAAACTGTAAGTTCCATGGTTAACAGTAAAATGATATAATGCAATATCGTAACCGAAAATGGGAAACGATTATACCAAGTTAAATTTTACAGGTTTAGGGTGTCAATACATATATGTAAATATTGTATAGCATGTAGCAAGGGGTACTTGCCTCAACGGGTCACGAACCGGGAAAAACGGAACGTAGAATGTCGGCGGGGAAAACTCGCGACGGGCGCACGGTTCACGGAATGAACCCAAACGACGAACAGTGGAACCACACGGGTCGGGGTACCTCGCTGGAACATCGGGACACGTTGTCGGCACGGCGGAATTCCGGCAACACAAGAACAGTTAAAAAATTGAGAAACAAGACATGAAGCACGAAGAGAAAGAATGATGAAGAGAAGTACGAGAGAGGGATTACCGTAGAGGTTTCCTGTGTGCAGAGAGGGGATGTGAAGGGGTCAACGCCGGTGAACGGAGCTCCGGCGATGGGATCTTGCTGTTAGGGTTCGGTTAGGGTTTGGGTTGAGTGCAGGGACGTTGCTAGGTGGTAGGAGGAAGGACTGAGTAGCTAGGGAGAGAAAGGAGATGGTGATGATGGTGGTGAAAGGTTAGGGTCGTCGGAGGTGAAGGAACGGCAACGAGAGAGGGTTCCGGCATGTGCAGGTGAGGGCTCAGGAAGGTGGTGAGGTTGATGGTGGTGGTGGTTTGTGGTGTTGGGGATTGGAGAGGGAGGTGAGGAAGACGAGGTCGGGTGGTGGCGACGGCGGGTCGCCGGTGATGAAGGGTTCCAGGGTTGCTCGGGGGTTGCAGGCGCTCGGGTCTGGGTTCCCGGGGATAGGAAGGGAAGAGAAGGAAGCGGAGGAGGTTATGATGAAGGTGATGGGATGGTGGTGACGAGGTCGTGGGGAGGTCGGCGGCGAGGTGAAGGAGGCGGCGGTAGCTAGGGTTGCATGGGTTAATCGTGGGTTGCTGCGTGAAGAAGAAAAATATAAGAGTGGGAGAGAGAGAGATGTTTGGGGAAGAGAGAGAGAGAGGTATACGAGAGAGAGAGAGAGAAGAGATAGAGAGAGGAGGGAGATAGAGAGAGAGAGACGGTGAGGTAAGGGGGCCCACGGGAATAGGGATTCTGATTGGTTGAGGGGGGTAGATTAGGTTAGGAAATATAAGATAAAAAGATTAAGAAGATTATACGGAACAGTAATATATGTATAGTTAAGAAAAATATATGATGGTTTCAAAAAATATTAAAATTTGGGTTTTTGTGCTAAAATAAAACATTTCCAAATCGCGCCCGGGTCGGGTCCAAAAATTTGAAATTGAAATAATAGGATTTTAAGCGGTATACAAATTTTAAAATTAAGTGTCTTATGATTAAAAAGCATACCCCCAAAACGGACACATGTATGCGTGCGTAACCATCCAAACTCACCCGTTTCACTGAACGGGACGAGAACACGATGCACGGACGCTACAATGGGGTTAGGGGTGTCAAGTAGGCCAAGATGAATATTTTTAATTTTATTTTAGATGCCAAAATTTGTTATATGTAGAAATGACTTTGCCGGGGAAATTTTACAGTAAACCACATATAAGCAAGATAAATGAAATGAGTACTACATTATGCTCAAACAGTAACTGAAAATAGTAGCATTGGGCTCGAGTGTTACAATTTGTTTGGGGTACGACTGGGTTGAGGTCGATATCACCCTTGTACATTTTTCTTTTCTGTACTAGGATTAGCCTGCGGTGGAGTGCACGAATAGCCGAGTTGTAGAGGGCAACGGGTCCGCATCTCATGGCGTTGAGATGAAGGGGACCTTACTCTAAAATTGACGGGCTATTCGCCGCACTCGTAGGGGGTATAGGTTGACCCATGAAGGGGTGCCTAAGTTACCGGATTCAGTGAAATGTTGGGTGGCCCATTCACGTTGTTGATTGGAGTTGCCTCGCTTCTGGGATTGGCGGGTAACTTGCCGTACTCGTAGGGGTCTAGGTTTTATTGCACAGGCTATCCACACGACAGAGAAACGTCGGGTCTCATTTGCGGCTCAAGTGAAACCCGGGGCTCCAGGATTATCCACCACTCTGTGTTACTTGGTTGTGATTCTGTGATGTTGCTTTATATCATGCCTGCGACGATTGTTATATTATACACACACACACACACACACACTAGTAGATGTTGTATATGTTTTGCAACCGCGCTAGTCCAGCCCCCGCTCTGTCGTTAGTTAGGTAACCTAACGGGTGATGACGGGGCCCTGTGGCGAATGCGGATGACATATACGTATATTTTATTTTTCGTTCTTTTCTGGTGTGATATGTTAATTGATGGGACTGCGTTGATTCTGATCAATGCAAGGAAAATAAACCTATTTGATATTGTTGGAACCAATTTTTAAAAACAGACATTACAGACGTTTTCTTTTGCTTTGCACAGTGATATTTGGTTATGAATATCCTGCACCTCATTCGACGAGACAAGGGCCGAGATCCCTTCATCGGGAGTGACCTCTTGGGCAGAAGTTTGCATCAACGTAATAACTTTGCTATAATCGATTCTTTTTCTTTGTATCGTGGTATTCGGTTTGGAATATCCTGCATCTCGTTCGATGAGGAAAGAGCCGGGACCCCTTCACCTGGAGTGACCTCTTTAGTAAAAGTTTGCGCCACTATATATTTATAAAACTGCTTGGATTCCTTCAACGATATCAAGTTCATTACGTTAAAGGTTTTCCGCCAAAAACTAGTCGTGGCCCTCCGTCATTTCTTACAGGTATTACATAGTATTCATGTTGTGTATGTTGACCTCTGTCAAGGCACAATGCTTGGTAGCTGGATAATACTTGTTTGTTGCATAGATATACGATTATTTAGGACAGTCGCATGGTCATGTTGACCTCTGTCAAGGGCTCGTGCGAGTGGGTCTAGGTTAATTCAGGACAATGACGGGTTGAACTTGACTTGTGACTTATGATATGTTGACCTCTGTCAAGGTCATAAGCCGCTTGGGGTAAAAATCACATTGGGAGTTTCAAACATACAGCAAACTTTCCAGGTTTGCGCATAACTTCTGGAGTGTGGTAACTTGAGTGGATTCCATCAAGTTATCATGCGATGATAGTTGGATCCCGATTCCCACTGATGAGTAGGATTACTCCTCAGGCGACTTTAAATGATCCCGACTAATTCTCCTTATGGGTTTGGAAGAGAATTCGAGGAAACAGTAGGAGCCATTCTGATTAAATAAAGTGATTAACCATTCTGATCTAGATTAGAGTGCACGCTGAGTGTTTTTTTTCTCTCCCTCTTTGGCAGCGACCGTGGCCCGACCTTAGACTAAAACTCATGAACCAAGTTAACCGAACCTTCTTAAAACACTTTGGCTTTTGAAATGTCACGGTGTCGCATATATCATGTCATGCCCCGCTTCCCAGTGTACGGGCAGAGGACGCGACTGGCCGTTACGTATTTACTCTGAAGTAAATACGCTAAGCGTAACTAAGCAATAAAAGAAATATACACAAGAGACAAAAGATATAATTGAACAGTAACTTTATTTATTCACATTCTTTTTTACAATACATGGAAAAGTAAATACATAGGATAAAGCGATGCCTAAACAATGGCATAACATAAATGAAAAGTACTGAAAGTAAATATGTATAAAGAAATTAAAGCTTTGAGTCGTAAGCTAGCTGGTCCAAGTCTTTACTGGTGGGCTCGATCTCCTGAAGGTTCGAATCACCTGACAACATTCCAAAGAAAAAAGAGAAGGAATGTCGTCAGCGAACAATCGCTCGGTAAGTCCCAAAGATAAAGGGAGAAATAGAATAAACAGAGAGAGTGTAACTTTTAAAGTTGCATTATATTGTTAACGATATTGTTTGTAGCTTGGTACAGAAGGATGTCAGTGTATACGAGAGGAGTCTCAGTAGACCAGAGACTAAGGTGAACGGAATGTACAAGGAACCATTTATGCCACGGTGCAACAGCAATGGAAATACAGATTTGGTGTCTTAAATCTTGCTGTCTCGTGCCACGTCTAACACAATCCGTACCAATCTACCCCTTAAACCCCACGATATTTTGATTGTATTATTTGTATTGTATTGTAAATTGTATTGTCTTGTATTATAGATTGTATAGATGGATGACTTGCTGAAACCATGATATCAGTAAATGGATGTAACTGGAGAATCATGTAGATGGATGTATATCCATGGTTTGGTTCAGTCAAGTTGTATATATTGCATAGATTGAATATAGGGATTCATGGATTCATGTTAAATTGTAGTTTGTACTTGAATCATATTCAAGTCAGGTTTATTATAACGAGACTCAGTCTGAGTCAGAACAATTAGAAAAGAAATTGAATTCCTGAATTAGGTTTTGGTATTATCGGTAACCGCTGCACATGGGCGAAAGAATTTGTGTCTTTTTCAAAAACGATTACCGTGTTGATAACACTGTTTGTTAAGTTGTCTACCTTAAATAGGCAAGCACCCATATCTCCGGCTCCCTAAGGCTCAAGAGACTGGTCCCGCTTAAACCTATATTTACTAGGGTCCTTATTGTAATTTATAAAACTTGAAGGGGTTTTATGTAAAAATAATTTTGTATAATTTTCAAAATACAGCTCAAGTATTTTATTATCGTCTTTAGAGTTTTCATTGATGTATATTTTATTATTGTGATATTTCTAGTGAATAAAACTTATTCTTTTATAATATATGGTATTTATTTGTAATGTATTGAACTTGTATGGAATTGCATGGTATTTTTATGTAAAGTGATTGTTTTGATTTAGAAGAGTTGTATTATTTATACTATATCAAAAATAGATATTTTAATAATACATACACACACACACACACACACACACACACACACACATATATATATATATATATATATATATATAAAATAATTAATTTATTATTTTTCTAGAAATCTCATTTTCTTAACATATTTGTATTCTTAAATCTTTCGAGACCGTATGCTTCTTGCGGAGGTCTGCGTCTCGCACTACCAAGCCCGAGGATGTGCGATAATCCGCACCATCCCGAACGGGTTCCCCAAATGGGTTGTAGCGGCGCTTTGTAAAGATTTGTTTAAAATACATAATTTTGTAGAAAAGGGTTTTAATAGTAAAAGGTATTTATGTGTAAAATTGCATTTTCCTGTATTCTATGTTCCCGAAAGGTATCGTGTTATGTTGCATATGAGTGTTGTGATGAGATAGGTCATTACCTCGTGATCTATTTAAAGGTATAGTAAGGAATTATGATATTTAATGTCGAAACTAAACTGCATGGTATTTTACTGAAAAAGTACGATAAAAATTACAATATGAAATATTTTGCTATGAAACTTGTTCATGATATTTTGTTAATGTTTAATAGTCAATATGTGAGGGTTTGGTCTGTTTGTATTTAAGAAAAGGTAGAATTTTTAAGAAAAACCGAATCGGAAGTCGGATTAACTCCGCTTCCGTCGGGTTTTAGAAATACAAGATTTTAGAGTAGACAATAGAAGGGGAAGAGGGACTTACTGGAATTTAGATTAGAGAAGAGGAAGAGAGAGTGGTAAGAGGTGCCGGTGCGTCATTTCATCGCCGGGAGCTCTTAGGGTCGTCGTCGGAAATTCGCCGGAGCTTCGCCTTTCGCTAACTCCACTTGTACAAAAAAGTTTAGAGATTTTTCTTGAGAGTTTGGACAGAATTTTAGAAGTGAGGAGGGGTGAGTTTAGCTGTGGTATTTATAGGAAAAACTAAGGTTAGGGTAGATGAAAGGGTGTGAGAAAATTGTATTAAATTTTGTATTAAGAAAAAGATTAATGGGATTTTGAATGGCTCTGTTAATGTGCAGGGTTTTTAAACATGACAGGGGTTTCAAGAAGACAAAAAGACACAGAAGTCATGAAGGGAGATCGGCGATCCGAGGTGGATCGGCCGGCGGTGGCGGCCGAGTCTGCCGATTCGCCGGCCCGATCCAGCCGAGTCAGGGCCGGGCTCGTCGCCATGTGTCCTATGCTTCTTGGTCTATCTCCTGGGCCAGTTTGTTTTATATATGACTTTTGGGTTTACGGGTTAAGCACGTGTAGGCTCTTGGGCTTCTAAAAATTTAAAAGAAAATTAATTAAAAAATAATGTTGGTAATAGGATTTGAACTCTGGTGCTTTGGTTCAGCAGTGCAAGGTCTTACCAATGAGCTACAAGCTCCTTCTTGCTTTTAAAAAGCAAAACAAATACTTATAGTACTCCCAGGAAATGCAAATACCCCAAGTATACATTAACTTTTAAACAATTTTTTTTGTACTCTAAAAATGGAGTTGTTACATATCATTGCCGCTTCTATATCACCTCTGCGTTTCACCAGAACACCCTGTATCACTACGAAGATCCACATTTATTGAATAATCTACCGTATAGTTACATACGAACTCGAAGGAACTTGTTCCAGATTCGAGGATGGATTCTGGTTCTGGAGAGATTGAATAGAATTATTCGGTTGTCTTTTCCCCTTACCTTCTCTCAGGTTGCAAGAGCTCCTAGGATTAGGAGAGTACACCTATTGCGTTTATTGGATAGTCTTCTTCCAAACCATAAGCATGTGTCGAAAGGTGGGGAAGGAAGAAAACCAATTAGCCTAAAGTGTGGTGTACAGAAGGTAATAAGTAAAGACATATAAAGGGATTAGAATAAGGGCAAAAGAAATTGCGACTCCTATCATTCACGACGAAACCGCGTATACCCCTGCCACTCCTAATTCACCTTTGCTTTTCTCCGGAACATTCTATAGCACTACGAAGATCCACATTTATTGGATATGTCATCGTATAGTTAGATACGAACTCGAAGGAACTTGTTCTAGATTCAAGGATGGTTTCCGGTTCAGAGGAAATAGAATAGGATTATTCAGTTGTCTTTTCCCTTTACCTTCTCTCAGGTTGCGAGGGCTCCTGGTATAAGGAGAGTACACCTATTACGCTTATTGGATAGTCTTCTTCCAAACCTTAGGCTGGTGCCAAAGGGTAGGGAAGGAAGAAAACCAATTAGCCTAAAGGTGGTGTACATAAGGTAATAAGTAAAGACATAATAAAGGGATTGGAGTGAGTGCATGGAACTATACGGTTACAGTCATGAATCAGGATAGTGGAAGAGATATTACTAGGAATACCAGGTTACCCCTTCGAAACATTTTTATGTTTCAGTTTCGCTGTGCGATATTAAGTGAAAATTGTTTTCTCAGTTGGATTCTAACTCCAGGGTGTGTATTTACCATATTCGTTTCTCAATCTATATAGTGTTACAGATGGTGAGTGGGAGTAAGATATTGGGAATTGGGTGATTAGATTCTCTATATATCGGAATTCTTTGTAATTGGCGATATTTGAGGAAATCAGCTGGGTTTTGCCTGACGGCAAATATTTGGTTTTGAACATCCGTTGTTATGCACCAATTACAAACTGATATTGTAGAGTGTTTTTTGTCACCCCATTGAGATGGGAATACGCGCGCGCTTGTCAGGCGTACTACAGATTCCCCCTGCCTAGGGTAGGCCGGGGTTTATTGATTGTGGGGATCCGAATCTCCGACAGCCGCAGACTAAGCTGCCGTTAATTACCCCTCGCCATTGGAGCGAGAGAATCTCCGATTGACGGGTTAAACTGGTCATGCGAACTTAATGTGCAGCGTTGTGTTTTGAAGGGGTTTTGGATATATCAGGGGTCCCGCAAAGTTTTTACAGGGGTCCCGCTACCCGGATAGCGGGCTGGGGGTCAAAGAGGCTAGCAGCCCCCTTGCGGGGTGCGGGACAGCGCCCCGTTAGCAATTTTTTTCTAACAGGGACAGTGTCGTGGAGTATGTGTGTGTGTACATATGTATGCATATGTATATATATAAAAAGGGAGAAAAGGCATCCAAAGGATGCGTGGGGCCAGCGCCAGCGCTTTGAGCGCAAGAGCGCTAGCGCACCACGTATCAGCACATGGACGCTAGCGCACTGAGCGCTAGCGTGCCACGTGTCAGCATGTGGGCGCTCGGGCGCTAGCGCTTTGGGCGCTAGAGCTCTGAGCGCAAGAGCGCTAGCGCGCCACATATCAGCACGTGGGCGTTTGGGCTTTGGGCGCAAGAGCGCAAGAGCGCTAGCGCTTTGAGCGCTAGCGCGCCACGTGTCAACACATGGGCGCTTGCGCTTTGGGCGCTTGCGCTCTGAGCGCAAGCACGCGAGCGCTATGAGCGCTAGCGCGCCACATGTCAGCACGTGGGCGCTCGAGCGCTAGCGCTCTAGGTGCTAGCGCAAGAGCGCTAGCGCACCACGTGTCAGCACGTGGGCGCTCGAGCAGCAAAAAGGACTTAGTCCCTGCAATGGGAGTTGTACTCCCAGAAAAGAGCACTTATTATTCTGTGTGTGTGTGTGTGTATGTGTGTGTGAGGAGTTAAACTCCTAAGATGTTTGGAAACTGATGAAGGGCTTCTCCCCTTGAGCCCTAGTTCTTCCCCAAAATGGGGTTTCTGGAGATGGGTCTCCTTCTTCTTCCTTTGTTGGCCGGATCTTGAAAATCAAGAGATGTGAGATCTTAAAAATCTCTTCTTTTTGAGATCTAATGGTAGATCCAAGTTCCCCTTTGTGGGTTTTGTGGTTAAAAACTATTTAGTTTTGAAAAAGGAAGAGTAAAACTCTTGATTTAATTCAAAAAGAAAGAAGAAGGTTTGAAACCTTCAGAAAGGGGAAAGAGGCACAAACCCTAGGTTTTTTGGGGGAAATGAAAAAGTATCCCTTTATTCATCATCATGTTGCCTTATATAGGCTTATATATTTACATATAGCCCCTTGGGCTTTGCAAAATGGCATTTTGCCCATCCCATGGCTCATGTGCCATTTCTTTTTTTGCACATAAGTCATGGGCTTACAAAATATTAGCTTTATGCCCATTTTGCATACATTCATGCATAAAAAATTACATAAAAAATATTTATTACATGATTTCTATTTCGGCATGGGGGGAGGCCGGCCGCTTCATGTTAGGGCTCGACCCGGGCATGAGCCCACTTGATCTGGGCTTGGGCCCATCGGGTTTGGGGTTGACCTTGACTTTGACTCTGTCAACCGGTGTGCAAATTTTTACCCCAACAAATTGTCCCCCATCAATAAATGCACACAGCATATGTGGGTCGTGTGCATGAAATTGATGGATCTTGAAGTTGGACTTCGAGGTGGAACATCATTCCGGGGGCGGAGCATCATCCCGGGGAGCATAATTCTTGGGGATCAGAGCATCATTCTGATTCGCGGAGCATAATTCCAGGGTCGGAGTATCCCTCAGGGAGCATGATTCCCGGGGATCGGAGCATCATTCCGATGAGCAGAGCATGATTCCAGGGATCGGAGCATCATTCCGATGAGCGGAGCATGATTCCAGGGATCGGAGGAGATCGGAGCATCATTCCGAAGAGCGGAGCATAATTCCAAGGTCAGAGTATCCCTCGGGGAGCATGATTCCCGGGGATCGGAGCATCATTCCGATTTGCGGAGCATAATTACAAGGATCGGAGGAGATCGGAGCATCATTCCGAAGCGCGGAGCATAATTCCAAGGTTAGAGTATCCCTCAGGGAGCATGATTCCCGGGGATCGGAGCATCATTCCGATTTGCGGAGCATAATTCCAAGGATAGGAACATCATTCCCATTTGCGGAGCATAATTCCAAGGATCGGAACATCATCCCGAAGGGTGGAGCATGATTCCAGGGATCGGAGCATCATCCCGAAGCGCGGAGCATAATTCCAAGGATCCGAACATCATTCCGAAGGGGGAGCATAATCACAGGGATCGGAGCATCATTCCGAAGAGCGGAGCATGATTCCAGGGATCGGAGTATCATTCCGATGAGCGGCAGACATTCTGACCGAAGCATAATTATGATGCAGAGGTTGATTCCCAGACGAAGCATAATTCCGACAGGGAAGGCAAATACTCCGAGGCGAAGTATGATTTCGACACGGGGTACGTTCTGAGACGGAGCATGATTCTGGCGCAGAGCTTGTAGGTTGACTTGATTCCGAGGCGGAGTATAATTCCGACGAGGAGGTCGTTGGTTGATTCCGAGCCAAAGCATAATTCCGACAGGGAAGGCAGATACATCGAGGCGAAGCTTGATTTCGACGTGGGGCACACTCTGAGATGGAGCATGACTCCGACGCAGAGCTGGTTGGTTGATTTGATTCCGAGGCGGAGCATAATTCCGGCAAGGGAGGTAGATATCCCGAGGTGAAGCATGATTTCGACACGGGGTAAATTCTGGGACGGAGCATGATTCCGCCGCAGAGCTTGTTGGTTTGATTTGATTTGGGTTGACATCAGCATCGCTATACTGGAATATGGTACCAAAAGCGAATCATCATTTGTCATAAGAGGATTTGGGAATTGGTTTTAGTTTGGCATCTCCATTGCTGCACTGGAATAATGCCAGGAGCAACTCATCATCTGCCCCGGGAGGATTTGGGAATTGATTTTTTCTTGGCATCAGTATCGCTACTATGGAATATGGTATCAGGAGCGAATCATCATTTGCGCTTGCTTATCAGGAAGCGATGGCTTAGGAGACAGGTTTTAGGTCCCTATCACCTAAGACTTTTTAATTTTGTGAGCCGTAAGGGTCTCACAAAGCATTTTCTCCCTACGGGTCGTAAGGATCCCGTAAGTGTATTTTCTCCTTAGGAGTCGTGGGGACTCCCAAGTGTATTGCTCCTTTGTGAGTCGTAAGGATCTCACGTGGGAATTTTCTCCTCACAAAGTCGAAAGACTTTGTGAGTGCATTTCATCTCTTTTTCACGAGTTTGCGCCCTTTCGGTTTTTCACAAACTCGCCGGCAGTCCTGCTGTTTTTACTCACGGAGCCCCTTCGAGTTTTCATCCGTGCCTATTTTGCTTGTGGACATACCCTTTGTTTTTTAATCTTCACCGTCGGTGGGACTTTGAATGTGGTCTCACCGGTAGGACTTGGGAGGGATTAGGATTGTTTTACGCCCGTAGATTGTATACGGTTTTGAAGGATGTATGATCCAGACCGTAGGGCCGAAAACATTTCGGGCCTTTGTTGGCGTCTGCATCGCTGCACTGGAATATGGTATCAGGAGCGACTCATCATTCGCCGTTGGGGTATGGGATTTAGAATTTGGTTGGCGTCTGCATCGCTGCACTGGAATATGGTACCTGGAGCGACTCATCATTCGCCGCTTGGGGATTTGAGTTTTGGTTGGCGTCTGCATCGCTGCACTGGAATATGGTATCAGGAGCGACTCATCATTCGCCATTTGGGATTTGAGTTTGGAATTTGGTTGGCGTCTGCATCGCTGCACTGGAATATAGTACCAGGAGCGACTCATCATTCGCCACTTGGGGATTGGGGAGCGATGGCTTAGGAGACAGGTTTAGATCCCTATCACCTAAGACTTCTCAATTTTATGGGCCGTGAGGGTCCCATAAAAGCATTTTCTCCCTACGAGTCGTAAGGATCCCGTAGGTGCATTTTCTCCTTAGGAGTCGTGAAGACTCCCAAGTGTGTTTTTCCTTTGTGAGCCGTAAGGCTCCCACGAAGGTTTGTTCTCCTCATGCATCGTGAGGACACATGAGTGGGTCTTCTTAATGGAGCATAATTCCAAAGGCGGAGACCAGCCGCGTAACTGGTGATTACGGTGGGGTATGGGTATGATGAGAATTATTTGAGCCCGTGGATTGTATACGATGGTCAACTTTGGGACCAACCGTAGGGCTGGGAGAATTTTGGAAATTGGATTTTAGTTGACGTCTGCATCGCTGCACTGGAATATGGTACCAGGAGCGACTCATCATTCGCCATTGTTTTGTTTGTTTGTTTGGTTGGTTTTTTTTTACCACGATTGCTTTATCATTTCAGCTTTTCTTATTGCGAAGGTCGCGATTGCCCTATCATTTCGGCTATTTATTCGTGGTTGCCCCATCATTTCGGCTTTATTTTCATTTTCATTTTTTACTCGCTGATTTTTATTGCGAGTTGCCCCATCATTTCGGCTTTTTTATTTTTCTTTTATTTACACATTTTTTTACATTCCCAGTTTAACGACTTAGAGGTCGACTGTTCCCAGTTTAATGACGTGGTGGTCGATTGTTTTCAGTGAAAGGCAGATGTCTGAGAGAATTAGTTTCACGAAGAACTTCGTTCTCCGTTTGTATGAAATTGGCGGTCGCAGCTGGACTGTTTGTTAACACGCCTTTAGACAGTTCTATCTCTCCTGCCTGGTATTGCTTTTCGACCCAATCTTTGAAAACGAAGTAGTCCTCAATGGCATGACCTATCACTCTGTGATAGGGGCAGTATTTGGGGTCGTCGGCCATATTCGCTTCCTGCGGTCTTTTTGACTCTGGCAGTTGTAGACCGTTCCTCAGGGCGTCTTTGAATATTTTACGGATTTTGTCCCTTCTGAAGGAATAGACCTTATCCAGCTTCTCTTTCAGTGGAAATTCTCCTCCCTTTCCGAACACTGGCTTCCGAGGCTGGTTGGCATTAGGCCCGCTCATCCCTTGCTTATTTCGGTTAGCCGAAGTGTTAAAAGATTCAGTATCGTCAGAACCTCCGCCTTTGCGATTTTCGTCCTTTCGGTTTCTCCAGGACCTATTGTTATTTTGGGAGTCAGAGGAGGACTCCTGCTTTGAGCGCTCCAGCATCTGAACTTTTCTGGTCAGCTCTTGGAATGTTTTGAGACCCGCGGTGCATAGAAACGGGGCCATCCAATTGTTGAGATTTTCGACGAGGAGACTGACAGATTGGTCTTGCTCTATCGGCGGTTCGCATTTGACGGAGAGATTGCGCCATCGGGTTATAAAGTCCGTGCTACTTTCGTTGTTCTTTGGCTTGGTCCTTATGAGCTCGGCAATGGTGACCTTATCGCTGACGCTCATGAACCTTTGTCGAAACAAAGATTCCATTTGGACGAAAGTAGTAACGGAGCCATCTGGTATGCTCGCGTACCAGTCGAAAGCAACATCGGTCAAGCTATTAACGAACTGGCGGAGGTGAAGCGCATCATTGCCCCCAGTATTCCCGCATGAGGCTTTAAAGTGGGCGATGTGCTGATTCGCATTTCCCGTCCCATCGGATCTTCCGAATTTAGGGATGACATAGCCGCTAGGAAATTCTACCAGATCATACTGAGCAGGGTATGGTCTCCCACTGCTGCTGATATCTTTTTGCGCTTTGGCTTCGGCTACCAATGTTTTGACTTTGTTGGCAACCAAATCTATGATTTGATCTTGAGTTAGCGGGCTACTGTCATCAACAGCCAAGACATTTCCCGAGATAGGACGCGACTGATTTTCATGCGGTTCGCCCACTTTTGGATTTGAGGGAATAGGCGTCGGCTGCTTTGGGGCACCATTTCCCGGTTCACGAGCAGAGCCCTGCGCTTGATTGGGCGGCTGAGAGGAAAGTTGGGCTGTGAGCTGTAAGACGACGTTTATTAAGTCGTCAATTTTTGAGTAGATCTTGGCCATCTCCTTGTCTTTGCTTCTGAGCTATTTTCGGAGCTCTTGGAGAAGTTGCTGCTCCGCGTTCTTGGGACGGAAGATTGGCTCATCTTCGCTTTCCGAGCCCGCCTCCTCATGGACCGAAGGGTCTTTCCGCCTATCATCCTTATCGAGAAGGTTTTCATCACCCAGCAGAGGGGGCTTTTCTTGGGAAGCGGCAACCACATTCAAGCCAGATTGGATTTGAGATGTGGTGGCCCTGTCCTTACTCTTGCTGCGCGTGCCCACCATATAGATAGTGTGGACCACATATCCAGCCATTTCCTCATCTTTGGCGGGGTAACCCTGTTACTCGAACCTCATGAGGTTCAGCCTAGCAGGAACCCTAGCCCTTTTGTTAGCTTTGTACCTGAGCCTTTTCTGTCTTAGCCTCTCGATTTTGAAGGCTTGGCAGGCATCCGTTATCCGGGAAGCCATTGTGAGTCGATTAGCGGGGAGCTTAGAGAAGACACCCGATCGAGCAGTTGTTAGGGGCACCTCCGGAGCTTACTCGAGACGCCTTGTTGCTTTGTTGGTGTTGATGGCCCTGCCCCCAGCTGGGGCTAAGGAGAGTCGTTCAAACACCGACTTGCGTTTGAGTTGGGGCGCCTTCGAGACCACCACATTCGGCCTCTTGCCTTTCGAGACCGGTTTGTCTGTCACTGGGGCTTGAGGAGCTGGGATGGCGTTAGCTGACACGAACAGAATGGAGCCAAATGGTAGCAGTGGCTCCTCCCATTGTCGCCCGAGACTGGCCGGAAGGACCGTCCTGGAGTCTATCTTCATCGTGTAGGAGACGGGAGCTGTGCTAAGAGCTGAGTTTATCTTTGGAGACATTGTTGAAAAGTGGTTGCTTGAAAACCTGCATGAAAGAGCATTATTTTAGTATTAATATAGATATGTATATCGATTGAGTTCGCATGAACGTTTAACCTGAAATATGGGAGGAGAGATTGATCCCACTGGGCGTGCCAGAATCTGTAGGGTGTTTTTGTCCCCCCATTGAGATGGGAATACGCACGTGCTTGTCAGGCGTACTACAGATTCCCCTGTCTAGGGTAGGCCGGGGTTTATTGATTGTGGGGATTCGAATCTCCGGCAGCCGCGGACTAAGCTGCCGTTAATTACCCCTCGCCTTTGGAGCGAGAGAACCTCCGATTGACGAGTTAAACTGGTCATGCGAACTCAATGTGCAGTGTTGTGTTTTGAAGGGGTTTTGGATATATCGGGGGCCCCGCAGAGTTTTTACGAGGGTCCCGCTACCCGGATAGCGGGCTGGGGGTCAAGGGGGCTAGCAGCCCCCTTGCGGGGTGCGGGGCAGCGCCCCGTTAGAAATTTTTTTCTAACAGGGACAGTGTCGTGGAGTATGTGTATGTGTACATATGTATGCATATATATTTATATATATGTATATATATATATAAAAAAGGGAGGGGAAGGCATCCAAAGGATGCGTGGGGCCAGCGCCAGCGGTTTGAGTGCAAGAGCGCTAGCGCACCACGTGTCAGCACGTGGGCGCTCTGGCGCTAGCGCACTGAGCGCTAGCGCGCCACGTGTCAGCACGTGGGTGCTCGGGCACTAGCGCTTTGGGCGCTAGCGCTCTGACTGCAAGAGCGCTAGCGCACTGAGCTCTAGCGCACTGAGCGCTAGCGCGTCACGTGTCAGCACGTGGGCGCTCGGGCGCTAGCGCTCTGAGCGCAAGAGCGCTAGCGCGCCACGTGTCAGCACGTGGGCGCTCGGGCGCTAGCGCTCTGAGCGCAAGAGCGCTAGCGCACCACGTGTCAACACGTAGGCGCTAGCGCTCTGAGCACAAGCACGCTAGCGCTATGAGCGCTAGCGCGCCACGTGTCAGCACGTAGGCGTTCGAGCGCTAGCGCTCTGAGCGCAAGAGCGCTAGCGCACCACGTGCCAGCACGTGGGCGCTCGAGCAGCAAAAGGGACTTGGTTTCTGCAATGGGAGTTGTACTTCCAGAAAGGAGCACTTATTATTTTGTGTGTGTGTGTGTGTGTCTATATATATATATATATATATATATATATGAGGAGTTAAACTCCTAAGATATTTGGAAGCTGATGAAGGGCTTCTCCCCTTGAGCCCTAGTTCTTCCCCAAAATGGAGTTTCTGGAGATGGGTCTCCTTCTTCTTCCTTTGTTGGCCGGATCTTGAAGATCAAGAGATGTGAGATCTTAAAAATCACTTCTTTTTGAGATCTAATGGTAGATCTAAGTTCCCCTTTGTGGGTTTTGTGGTTAAAAACTATTTAGTTTTGAAAAAGGAAGAGTAAAACTCTTGATTTAATTCAAAAAGAAAGAAGAAGGTTTAAAACCTACAGAAAGGGGAAAGAAGCACAAACCCTAGGTTTTTTGGGGGAAATGAAAAAGTATCCCTTTATTCATCATCATGTTGCCTTATATAGGCTTATATATTTACATATAGCCCCTTGGGCTTTGCAAAATGGCATTTTGCCCATCCCATGGCTCATGTGCCATTTCTTTTTTTGCACATAAGTCACGGCCTTACAAAATATTGGCTTTATACCATTTTGCATACATTCATGCATAAAAAATTACATAAAAATTATTTATTACATGATTTCTATTTCGGCATGGGGGGAGGCCGGCCGCTTCATGTTAGGGCTCGACCCGGGCATGAGCCCACTTGATCTGGGCTTGGGCCCACCTGGCTTGGGGTTGACCTTGGCTTTGACTCGGTCAACCGGTGTGCAAATTTTTACCCCAACAGATATATCTGTACGTTTATTTTATAAAGTGAGATAAAACTTTTTGATATTATGTCTATGACATTGATCTATATCAGTTGGTGATTAGGTAAGGTGCATTCAACAGCGGTGTAATTCTTCTTAACCATGGATCAGTTTTCAACCTACGACGCACAGAGTTTGAGTTGTTGAACTCAGAGGACTTGTACAAAGTATTGTATATTGTTCAGTATCCATTATGATAAAGGGGTTGGTACTTGTACTGTGTTCTGTTTACTCATGACTTCTCCAGTTCTAGACAAGTATTTTATTGAAATACAAAGTCCAGATATTTAGAAGATATAGATATAAGAATAGAGTAGAGAACCATTTGTTGGAAGTATCAGGATTCTTCGGGGTAGTCGAAGATGTAGATACTTGTTCTAGGTATTCCGTTGATAGTAATGGTTTTGAGAACTTGCTTCTCTTTCAGGTTACTCATATATGGATGCACTCCTGGTTGAGTAATGCTGATTGGCCTCCTTCCATTTGGTTGATATGCACTGGAGACAGCCGCATATTTTTGAATCTGGTTCCAATTAAATTAGTGGCTTTGTTTCTATATGGTATATAGAATCAATTTATATCTTAACGATGTTAAGATATAGGGAGTTGTCCGGCTGATACTTAAAACCAGAATCCGAATAAAATCAAGACACGTTTTAGTAATGGCAGTTTGTGGGTTATCCCGGGCTATGACGAGGGTTAACTTTCTACCATCTGGAAGATCAATGATTATATTGTTCTTGACTCGCCACTAGTTTTAATAAAATGGATTCTTTTCAGAAAACATTAGTGGGAGTATGGTAGAATTGGAAGTGATTCTAGAACAACAAACGATTACTGAAAATTTAATAGAACTTAAAGATTCAATTGGTTTCGACATTCCATTAGCCACTCCGCAGATTTGGTGGGTAACCTAGACAGCCGAGAGGTACTTCGGTCTTCTCAGAGACGATGACAAGGAGATTCTTGTTTACCCAGACTTTCCATTGCTGCTAATCTACACTATAAGACCCGGAAGGAGGATGAGTATAACGTCGTTCTAAACTAGGTTTAGAAGTGCACGTGTATATGGCTCTGCTAGAGGGTTGTTGTAGTCAGTGGGAGCAGCGGAAGTATAGTGGACAAGTAGCTTGTGTCTATTTATAGACTAAAGCAGATATAGCAGAGATAGATCATCTATTTTTGATGTGATAGTCATAGGTCTTGACTTCATCAGAATAGGAGATGGATCTGGTAAGGAGGCAGTAGAGAGTGATGTCCAGGTATTTGGATGACATGCACTTGATAGGAAGAGATCTTCCTATGCTACGATCGGTTATACTGTGGTTGTCACAAGGTGGTTTCTCCACAAAGGATATGGATATAATATCAGGGATTCTGGTGACTAAATCTATGGTTTTAGATCTACATTTGGGAAGTGTCCCAATTTGGGTACTTTGGCATTATTCTAAAGATGTTTTAGAATGGACGACTCCTGGCGAGGTGGTAGTACCTGCAGGTGATTGAGTCACCCTCTCTAAAGGATGTCTTACGGACTGATGAGGAGAGAGATTTGCATGATTGGCATATCACTTGCTTAGGCAATAGAGTCAATCATGAGATGTCAAGTACAACACCAGATATTGTTTTTGCACTAGCTGCAATAAACATTTATTAATCCAATCATGGAGAAACATTGGGAAGCAGTTATGAACACAAGCGGATGTTCTTGGGATATGGTAATGGCAGCCTCCTTCAGGAGACGGTTATCATTTCAGGCTTCCAGTGTGACCTGGATGACAGAGTAACCGTCAGAGTTTTAGTTTTACATCTTTTGAGGGACAGTATGTTGGACAGGTGGTCCAAGTGGATACCGAGGATGGCATGGTGCAGGATACTGATTAAACTCAGTGGACGATACAGTCTAAGAAGTTTACTGAATTTGGAGTTCATTTATGAACTGGGTCCCATCAGATATCCAGACATATTCTCAGACAGGTATTGCTCATTTCGGGAGATATTCTTTCTCCGCGAAGTTGAGATATAAAGAGATAAAGATAGAAACACTAGAGCGGATCCACTCACTGAGGCTATTTCTTGAACACAATAGTCTCGGAAAGGAGCTTTGCGAGACTGATTAGTAGAGGAGTTAGGTGTTCGGTATCACACGGGCTGTGAGTATGCGACATCGTGATAATTAGCCTTAAGTGCAAGTGGGAGATTGTTGGCTATAGTTCCCTCAAGGCAATTATTATAGTCGCATGTAGGTGATTATGATGATTGAGAGAGAATCTATACCGGTAGAACAGTCTTACTCGAGATGATAGTATACTATCTAGTTTGTCTTTATCATCATGTACATGCTTCGGGTGGTATTACAGATAACTATTACATGTTGATAGAGCCCATAGGATTTTTGCTTGACTACCAGTATTATGATGGCAATCATATACATGGGAGATGGGTGGTCTATAAGCACATCCTTAAATATCCCTAGTCGTGGGAGTATTGAGACTGGGCATTAGTACTCCAAAGTAGACTAGTATATGCTTATCGAGACCCCGACAAGGGGCGGTGGCCGGTCTCACAAGCCATTGGTGTCAGTTAGTCGCCTAAGATAGTATACATGTGCTCATTGGGTTATGAGTACACTGGACGGACTCGCCGGGAACATGCTAGTTGGTATTATACCTATTGTCAGATAGCAGTTCCCAGGTAACATGTGTACAGGTTAGTCTGTCAACCTGAAATCGTCATTTGTCTCGTGTGAGTTCCCACTGTGCTTTGATTATTACCCTACCACGGCTCAAAGGAGTCGTGCAAACAGGTTTTAGTTGGGTACAGTCCCGAGCCACATGTGTTGGGGTCAAAATTTGCACCCCGGTTGACCAAGCCAAAGTCAAGGTCAACCCCAAGCCAGGAGGGCCCAAGCCCAGGTCAAGCGGGCCCATGCCCAAGTCGAGCCCGCGGCCAGACTCCTCCATGCCAAAATATAGATCATATAATAAATAATTTTTATGTAATTTTTTATGCATGAATGTATGCAAAATGGGCATAAAGCCAAATTTTTGTAAAGCCCATGGCTTATGTGCAAAAATAAATGCCACATGAGCCATGGGATGGGCAAAATGCCATTTTGTAATGCCCAAGGGGCTATATGTAAATATGTAAGCCTATATAAGGTAAAATGATGATGAATAAAATAACACTTTTCATTCTCTCAAAAAACCTAGGGTTTGTGCCTCTTTCCCCTTTCTTAAGGTTTCAAACCTTATTCTTTTTGGTGAATTAAATCAAGAGTTTTACTCTCCCTTTTCCAAAACTAAATAGTTTTTCACCACAAAACCCACAAAGGGGGACTTGGATCTGTCATTAGATCTCAAAAAGAAGAGATTTTTAGATCTCACATCTCTTGATCCAGCCAACAGAGGAGGAAGAAGAAGAACACATTTCCTCAACCAAAACATTTGTAGGAGTTTAACTCCATTCTAAACCCTGTTTCTATGACTAAAAGCCCCTTTTCTCACCAGCGCCTTGCGCTCGAGCGCAAAGCGCCCACGTGGCGCGCTTGCGCTCAAGCGCCCAGCGCTCACGTGCCGACACGTGGCGCGCTTGTGCTCAAGCGCCCAGCGCTCAAGCGCAATGCGCCCATGTGCCGACACGTGGCGTGCTTACGCCTAAGCGCACAGCGCTCAAGGCGCTGGTCCCACGCATCCCTTGGATGCCTTTTTCCCTTTTTTTATATATATACATATATATACATATACATACATACATATATATATATATATATACAGACACATGCATACATATGTACACATACACATACTCCACGACATTGCCCCTGTTAGAACTCTGCGTGGCTCCCGATATATCCAAAACCCCCTTTCAAAACACAACACACGTACACTGCACATTGAGTTCGCATGACCAATTTAACCCGTCAATCGGAGGTTCTCTCGCTCCAAAGGCGAGGGGTAATTAACGGTAGCTTAGTCCGCGGCTGCCGGAGATTCGGATCCCCACAATCATTAAACCCCAGTCTACCCTAGGCAGAGGGAATCTGCAGTACGCCTGACCAGCGCGCGTATTCCCATCTCAATGGGGTGACGAAAAACACACAAATTCTGGCACGCCCGGTGGGACCATCTCTCCTCCCATATTTCGGGTTAAGCATTCATGCGAACTCAATCAATATACATATCGATATTTATACTAAAATAATGCCCTTTCATGCAGGTTTTCAAGCAATCACTTCTCAACGATGTCTCCAAAAACCTGCTCAACTCTCAACATGGATCCCATCTCATACACGATGAAGATGGACTCCAGGACGGTCCTCCCGGCCAGTCTCGGGCGACAATGGGAGGAGCCGCTGCTACCATTCGGCTCTATTATGTTCATGTCTGTTGGCGCCATCCCAGCTCCTCAAGACCCGGTGATAGACAAACCGGTCTCGAAAGGCAAGAGGCCAAATGTGGTGGTCTCGAAGGCGCCCCAACTCAAACACAAGTCGGTGTTTGAACGACTCTCCTTGGCCCCAGCTGGGGGCAAGGCCATCAACACCAACAAAGCAACAAGACGTCTCGAGCAAGCTCCGGCGGTGCCCCTGACAACTGCTCGATCGGGTGTCTTCTCTAAGCTCCCCGCTAATCGACTCATGGTAGCATCCCAGGAAACAGATGCCCGCCAAGCCCTTAAAATTGAGAAGCTAAGGCAGAAAAGGCTCAGATATAGAGTCAACAAAAGGGCTAGGGCTCCTGCTAGGCTGAACCTCATGAGGTTCGAGGAACAGGGTTACCTCACCAAAGACGAGGAAATGGCTGGATATGTGGTCCACACTGTCTACATGGTGGGCACGCGCAGCAAGAGGAAGGACGGGGCCACCACATCTCAAATCCAATCTGGCTTGAATGTGGTTGCCGCTTCCAAAGAACAGCCGCCTCCGCTGGATGATGAAAACCCTCTCGATGAGGATGATAGGCAGAAAGACCCTTCGATCCATGAGGAGTCGGGCTCGGAAAGTGAAGAGGAGCCAATCTTCCGTCCCAAGAATGCAGAGTAGCAAATTCTCCAAGAGCTCCGAAAACAGCTCAGAAGCAAAGACAAGGAAATGGCCAAACTTTACTCCAAAATTGACGACTTGACGAATGTCGTCTTGCAGCTCACGGCCCGACTTGCCTCTCAGCCGCCCAATCAAGCGCAGGGCTCTGCTCGTGAACCGGGAAACGGTGTCCCAACGCAACCGACGCCTATTCCCTTAAATCCAAAAGTGGGCGAACCGCATGAAAATCAGTCGCATCCTATCTCGGGAAATGTCTTGGCTACCGATGACAGTAGCCCGCTAACTCAAGATCAAATCATGGATTTGGTTGCCAGCAAAGTCAAAACACTCGTAGCCGAAGCTGAAGCGCAAAAAGATGTTAGCAGTAGCGGGAGACCATATCCCGCTCAATATGATCTGGTAGAATTTCCTAGCGGCTATGTCATTCCTAAATTCGGAAGATTTGATGGGACGGGAAATGCGAATCAGCAGATCGCCAACTTCAAAGCCTCGTGCGGGAATACTAGGGGCAACGATGCACTTCTCCTCCGCCAGTTCGTTAATAGCTTGACCGATATTGCTTTCGACTGGTACGCGAGCATACCGGATGGCTCCATACTACTTTCGTCCAAATGGAATCTTTGTTTCGACAAAAGTTCATGAGCGTCAGCGATAAGATCACCATTGCCGAGCTCGTAAGGACCAAGCCCAAGAACAACGAAAGCAGCACAGATTGTATAACCCGATGGCCCAATCTCTCCGTCAAATGCGAACCGCCGATAGAGCAAGACCAATCTGTCAGTCTCCTCGTCGGAAATCTCAACAATTGGATGGCTCCGTTTCTATGCACCGCGGGTCTCAAAACATTCCAAGATCTGACCAGGAAAGTTCAGATGCTGGAGCGCTCAAAGCAGGAGTCCTCCTCGGATTCCCAAAATAACAATAGGTCCTGGAGAAACCGAAAGGACGAAAATCGCAAAGGCGGAGGTTCTGACGATACTGAATCTTTTAACACTTTGGCTAACCGAAATAAGCAAGGGATGAGCGGGCCTAATGCCAACCAGCCTCGGAAGCCAGTGTTCGGAAAGGGAGGGGAATCTCCACTGAAAGAGAAGCTGGATAAGGTCTATTCCTTCAGAAGGGACAAAATCCGTAAAATATTCAAAGACACCATGAGGAACGATCTACAACTGCCAGAGTCAAAAAGACCACAGGAAGCGAATATGACCGACGACCCCAAATACTGCCCCTATCACAGAGTGATAGGTCATGCCATTGAGGATTGCTTCGTCTTCAAAGATTGGGTCGAAAAGCAATACCAGGCAGGAGAGATAGAACTGCCTAAAGGCGTGTTAACAAACAATCAAGCTGCGACCGCCAACTTCATACAAACGGAGACTGAAATTCTTCGTGAAACCGATTCTCTCAGACATTTGCCTTTCTCTGAAAACAATCGACCACCGCGTCATTAAACTGGAAACAATCGACCACCATATCATTAAACTGGGAATAATCGACCTCTAAGTCGTTAAACTGGGAATGTAAAAAAATGTAAATAAACAAAAAATGTGTAAATAAAAGAAAAATAAAGAAAAGCCGAAAGGATGGAGCAACTCGCAATAAAAATCAGCGAGTGAAAATAAAAATGAAAATAAAGCCGAAATGATGGGGCAACCGCGAATAAAAGCCGAAATGATAGGGCAATCGTGATCTTCGCGATAAGAAAAGCTGAAATGATAGAGTAATCGCGGTAAAACAAAAAAAAACAGAACAACGGCGAATGATGAGTCGCTCCTGGTACAATATTCCAGTGCAGCGATGCAGACGCCAACAAAAATTCAAATTTTCAAAATTCTTCCTGCCCTACGGCCAGTCCCCAAATTGACTGCCGTATACAATCCACGGGCTCAAATAATTCTCATCATACCTATATTCCACCGCAATCACCAGTTACGCGACTGGTCTCCGCCTTTGGAATTATGCTCCATTGAGAAGACCCACTCATGTATCCTCACGATACATGGGGAGAACAAACCTTTATGGGATCCTTACGACTCATAAAGGAAAAACACACTTAGGAGTCCTCACGACTCCTAAGGAGAAAATACACCTGCGAGATCCTTACGACTCGCAGGGAGAAAATGCTTTTATGGGACCCTCACGGCCCACAAAATTGAAAAGCCTTAGGCGATAGGGATCTAAACCTGTCTCCTAAGCCATCGCTCCCCAATCCCCAAGTGGCGAATGATGAGTCGCTCCTGGTACCATATTCCAGTGTAGCGATGCAGACGCCAACCAAATTCCAAACTCAAATCCCAAATGGCGAATGATGAGTCGCTCCTGGTACCATATTCCAGTGCAGCGATGCAGAGGCCAACCAAATTCCAAATCCCATACCCCAACGGCGAATGATGAGTCGCTCCTGATACCATATTCCAGTGCAGCGATGCAGACGCCAACAAAGGCCCAAAATATTTCCGGCCCTACGGTCTGGATCATACATTCTGCAAAACCGTATACAATCCACGGGCGTAAAACAATCCTAATCCCTCCCAAGTCCTACCGGTGAGACCACATTCAAAGGCCCACCGGCTGTGAAGATTCAAAAAAAAAGGGTATGTCCACAAGCAAAATGGGCACGGATGAAAACCCGAAAGGGCTCCGTGAGTAAAAACAGCAGGACTGCCGGCGAGTTTGTGAAAACCCGAAGGGCGCAAACTCGTGAAAAAGAGATGAAACGCACTCACAAGGTCCTCTCGACTTTGTGTGGAGAAAATTCCCGCGTGAGATCCTTACGACTCATAAAGGAGCAACACACTTGGGAGTCCCCACGACTCCCAAGGAGAAAATACACTTACGGGATCCTTACGACCCGTAGGGAGAAAATGCCTTGTGAGACCCTTACGGCTCACAAAATTGAAAAGTCTTAGGTGATAGGGACCTAAAACCTGTCTCCTAAGCCATTGTTTCATAATAAGCAAACACAAATGATGATTCGCTCCTGGTACCATATTCCAGTGTAGCGATGCTGATGCCAAACGAAAAAAACCAATTCCCAAATCCTCTCATGACAAATGATGATTCGCTCCTGGTACCATATTACAGTGTAGCGATGCTGATGTCAACCCAAATCAAATCAAACCAACAACCTCTACGGCGGAATTATGCTCCGTCCCAGAATTTACCCCGTGTCGAAATCATGCTTCGCCTCGGGATATCTACCTTCCCTGCCGGATTCATGCTCCGCCTCGGAATCAAGTCAACTAGCAAGCTCTGCGTCGGAATTATGCTTCGTCTCAGAATGCACCCCGTGTCGAAATGATGCTTCGCCTCGGTGTACCTGCCTTCCCTGTCGGAATTATGCTTCGGCTCGGAATCAACCAACAACCTCCTCGTCGGAATCATACTCCGCCTCGGAATCAAGTCAACCAGCAAGCTCTACGTCGGAATTATGCTTCGTCTCAGAATGCACCCCGTGTCGAAATGATGCTTCGCCTCGGTGTACCTACCTTCCCTGCCGGAATCATGCTCCGCCTCGGAATCAAGTCAACCAGCAAGCTCTGCGTCGGAATTATGCTTCGTCTCATAATGCAACCCGTGTCGAAATGATGCTTCGCCTCGGTGTACCTACCTTCCCTGCCGGAATCATGCTCCGCCTCGGAATCAAGTCAACCAGCAAGCTCTGCGTCGGAATCATGCTCCGTCTCAGAGTGTACCCCGCGTCGAAATCAAGCTTCGCCTCGGTGTATCTGCCTTCCCTGTCCAAATTATGCTTCGGCTCGGAATCAACCAACGACCTCCCCGTCGGAATTATGCCCCGCCTCGGAATCAAGTCAACCAGCTAGCTCTGCGTCGGAATCATGCTTCGTCTCAGAATATGCACCCCATGTCGAAATCAAGCTTCACCTCGGATTATCTTCTTTCCCCATCGGAATTATGCTTCGCCTAGGGATCAACCCCTGCATCGAAATTATGCTTCGGTCAGAATGTATGCCGCTCTTCGGAATGATGCTCCGATCCCCTGGAATCATGCTTCGCTCTTCGGAATGATGCTCCGAACCCTCGAATCATGCTCCGCCCTTCGGAATGATACTCCGATCCTTAGAATCATGCTCCGCCCTTCGGAATGATGCTCTGATCCTTGGGATCATGCTCCGCTTTTCGGAATGATGCTCCGACCCCCTGGAATCATGCTCTGCTCCTCGGAATGATGCTCCGATTCTCGGAATTATGCTCCGATCTTTGGAATCATGCTCCGCTCATCGGAATGATGCTCCGATCTCTGGAATCATGCTCCGCTCATCGGAATGATACTCCGATCTCTGGAATTATGCTCCGCGAGTCAGAATGATGCTCCGATCCCCGGGAATCATGCTCCCCGGGATGATGCTCCGCCCCTGGAATGATGCTCCACCGCGAAGTCCAACTTCAAGATCCATCAATTTCATACACACAACTCAAATGTGCGGTGTGCATTTATTGATGGGGGCACTTTGTTGGGGTCAAAATTTGCACCCCGGTTGACCGAGTCAAAGTTAAGGTCAACCCCAAGCCAGGCGGGCCCAAGCCCAGGTCAAGCGGGCCCATGCCCAAGTCGAGCCCGCAACCAGACTCCTCCATGCCAAAATATAGATCATGTAATAAATAATTTTTATGTAATTTTTTATGCATGAATGTATGCAAAATGGGCATAAAGCCAAATTTTTGTAAAGCCCGTGGCTTATGTGCAAAAATAAATGCCACATGAGCTATGGGATTGGCAAAATGCTATTTTGTAAAGCCCAAGGAGCTATATGTAAATATGTAAGCCTATATAAGGCAAAATGATGATAAATAAAATAACACTTTTCATTCTCTCAAAAAACCTAAGGTTGGTGCCTCTTTCCCCTTTCTGAAGGTTTCAAACCTTCTTCTTTTTGGTGCATTAAATCAAGAGTTTTACTCTCCCTTTTCCAAAACTAAATAGTTTTTCACCACAAAACCCACAAAGGGGAACTTGGATCTGTCATTAGATCTCAAAAAGAAAAGATTTTTAGATCTCACATCTCTTGATCCAGCCAACAGAGGAGAAAGAAGAAGAACCCATTTCCTCAACCAAAACATTTTTAGGAGTTTAACTCCATTCTAAACCCTATTTCTGGGACTAAAAGCACCTTTTTCTCGCCAGCGCCCTGCGCTCAAGCGCAAAGCGCCCACGTGCCAACACGTGGCGTGCTTGCGCCTAAGCGCACAGCGCTGAAGGCGCTGGCCCTACGCATCCCTTGGATTCCTTTTCCCCCTTTTATATATATATATATATATATATATATATATATATATATATATGCATACATATGTACACATACACATACTCCACGACATTGCCCCTGTTAGAAAAAAAATTTCTAACGGGGCGCTGCCCCGCACCCCGCAAGGGGGCTGCTAGCCCCCTTGACCCCCAGCCCGCTATCCGGATAGTGGGACCCCCGTAAAAACTCTGCATGGCTCCCAATATATCCAAAACCCTCTTTCAAAACACAACACACGTACACTGCATATTGAGTTCGCATGACCAGTTTAACCCGTCAATCGGAGGTTCTCTCGCTCCAAAGGTGAGGGGTAATTAACGGCAGCTTAGTCCGCGGCTGCCGAAGATTCGGATCCCCACAATCATTAAACCCCGGCCTACCATAAGCAGGGGGAATCTGTAGTATGCCTGACCAGCGCGCGCGTATTCCCATCTCAATGGGGTGACGAAAAACACCCTACAACATGGAGGCAGTGAGCGGATCGTCGGGGATTCGTCTTTCCCGGTATTGGAAGATGATGTCGCGCAGTGC
Source organism: Agapanthus africanus (assembly GCA_030015575.1). Taxonomy (NCBI): domain Eukaryota; kingdom Viridiplantae; phylum Streptophyta; class Magnoliopsida; order Asparagales; family Amaryllidaceae; genus Agapanthus; species Agapanthus africanus. The sequence goes on from JASDDO010000238.1 coordinate 329,455, forward strand.
ACGGGTGGCCATCACCAGAAATCCTTGGCCAAGGTAGTCGAGAATTACTGATCTAGGATCAGTAGTTTCTCAGGTGGTGATGGGTTTCATACCTACACGAATTATCGCGTTATTAGGGGACCGCCTTTATCCACCCCCTAGACTCGATATGCGATGCTCTTAGATGAACAGACCGGACTGTACGAAAATTGTTACTGTCAGGCTCAGTAGGGGTACGGATGAGTTTGCTCGTCGGCCTTCCTTTCACTCAATACCTGGGTAGCCATTATGTACAGCTAATGTCGCTGACGTGCTTTTGGTTAAATCCACTGCCAGCGTATTGACGAGTCTTTAGAGTCCCACACAGAGAGTTTTCACGGTTTAGGCGATATAGCGTAGATGACGTATGTTGGTACATACAGGTGTCCGATTGAATATGTGTACTGGCTGAACAGATTTTAATCGGACGGTTGATAATACTAGCGGCTTAGGAGTAAGCCGGATTATTAAATCAGGTTTTGATTTAATAATTTATATATGTATTTATTTATATGTATTCTAGTATTATTGTTCACTATTCAATTTCTCTCTTGGCTATTCATATTTTTGTACGAATACGCGTATATGTATTTCGATACGTGTACCGGGTTGTATTCCGTATTTATACGGAATAGCTTCTAGAAGTGGACACCTCATTTGTATGATTTTCCTTTTAGGAAATCATTTGTTTTACAAATGAGGTAGAGGGGTGACATGGCATGAACAATGCAATGGCATGTAGAGAGGTATGGGTCTTGTTTATTTTATTGTAAAATGAGAGGAGATTTTTTGAGTGCATTATTGGATAGAGGCAACTACCTTTATTCCTACATGCCATGCTTTTGATTTTCTTCACTTGCTTGATTACTTACTCTTATACTCACTTGTGAGACTTAGCCATTTTTTTAGTTGCTCATGTCACATGTTTCCTCACCTCCTCATTCATCTTCTTGAGTTGCTTTTTGAGCATTTGTAATGAGAGAAATTCATAGTGAGATAATTCTACACCTCCACTTTCCATTGTTAGCAACCTTGGAGCGTCGGTTGCCTCGCTTGGCGAGGCTGAACCTTGCGTCGTTTCCCTCGGATGGATCATCGTAGATGGAGGAAGACCGGCAATCAAATTCGATCCGCGACCACTAGGAGCTTGGGATAATGGTTGAAGACCCGATGGACTTGGTTCATTCGGTATAACCATTCCTAATTTTTTATATTGCTTGCTAGTATAGGGTTTATGGTAGATCCGGGCATCAGGTTATGGTAGCGCCGGTTTCTGTAAATTTTTGTTCCGCATTTGGTCACGGTTTGATGGCCGAAACGCTGCCGTAACCCAAAACTCCCAAATCTTTCTAAATAAGAAAGATACTTTCGGTTGGATCGATGATCCAATTTTTGGAATATATTCCCTTAATCTTTCTAAACAAAAAAGATTGCTCACTCTAAAATAGAGAACTCTTGGATTAAATCCAATGGTGATTAAAAATCACTATTTTACAGAATAAATTCTGTATATGGGAGAATATTTCTCCGATCTTGTTAAAAACAAGAACAACATATTCTGTAAAACATAAGTCCCTAGATCAAAGATCCAACGGTGGGTAAAATTCCTCAAATCAATTTTGAGTCCAATTAAATCAATTGGAATCTCTCAATGAGAGATATTCTCAAAACCAATTAACAATTTGCCTCCACTATATAAAGGACCCCAGACTTCAAGTTGAAAAAAGAAGGACTACCAAGCAGAGACCACAGATAGAAAGAACAGAGAATTCAATTCTTAAAGAAAAAGAACTTCCTTCTCAAAACCCTAGGTAAAGTAAAGAGATCGAAATATCTCCATTACCTATAATATCACATCTAAGGGTTTAACCCTTGTAAAAAGAAATTAGTTCTTTCTCTTGATCCGAGATCCACAAGATAAGTCTCTCATAAGTTGAGAATTTAATTCTCATTGGGAAGATCTTATTTTTTAGAATTAAAAATTCAGGGAAGAACAAATTTAAAGAGAAAGAAGAGGGAGTACAGAATACTCCAGGAACCCAGTTTCTTCAAATCGAGAACTTGGTTCTTTAAAAACCCAACTTAAAATCCTCAAATATAGTGATTTTAGCGTACGTTAATGGTCAAAGCACCATTGATAGAGATTTAACCTCTCTGAAAAATATCAACATAGATTAAATCTCCATATAAAAGAAACTAACGCTTCACGTGCTCTCTACGTGGGCGCCCATTTTTAACAACGCCTAGTGCCTCACGTGGAACACACGTGGGCACTATATAAAAATGTACTTAGCACTTCACATACAGCCAAAACGGTTGTGTAAATCCCCGTTTTCATTCTAATAAAAGTTTCCGATTCTCTGAATTCCAGTAGTTCTTTTCTCTTTTCCCTCATATTTTGAATTGGTTGGTTAAGCAAGTTATTTATATTTTTCCCAAAACCTAAAAGTTAAAATCTAAGATTCAAAATTAAAGCTAAATAAAACTAAAACTAAATTTTGTTAAAAAAATTCCTAACCCAAAATATTAAAAACCCTCAGCCCAACTTTCCATTTCCTCAGGTTTTCGATTATGATCGGTAATTGTTACAGGAATAATAATCGGAAGGATAATACTGGACGGATACCGGTATTATATTATTGGATTAATGGTATTCGTATTTTTCTGAATTCGGATACGGGTATACAGTATACGGTATACGGTATACGGAGGAGGGGTATTTTTGTAATTATTACAAAATACCTTCTAGAAGATGCCACCTCATAATGACATAATTATGACATCATTTATTTTGTGAAAATAAATAAGTGAGGTGTAAATTGAAAAGTATAAGCATGATAGCTTGTTTGTTGAAGTGGATGTACTAATTAAGCATGATACTTCTTTCATAATGCATGCTTTAATTAGTGCTAAATTCTTTTCTTTCTTTTTTCTATAATGCTTAAACTTTTTAATTATAAATGAAATTATTCTCTCCTCCATTTCTTCTTATAAATACCTTCACATGAGATGTGAAATCAAGGCATTCAATTCCTTAACAAAATTATGATAAGTGTATCATAACAAGTTCATAAGAAGAGAGAAAGAAAAATGATGGTGATCATTCTTCCTAGCTTTAACCCTCACATGAGATGTGAATCAAAAGCTTAGGATTTCAAGTTAATCCAATACATTCTACATCAAATCTTGGGCGCGTCGGCTAGCCAACTTCGTGCCCGAGTTGCCTCGGTATTGAGGTGGGAGCCCGTAAAAGACGTCGGCAATGTGGTGCCCTTCCGGCGACGAGATGGAGACCGGACATTCCGCGGGAGTTCGGGACGTCAAAGAGAAGACCCGAAGGACCGTATCATCAAGAGTTGTGGGAGCATGCAGCACTCACCTACATGTTCGTGACAACGTTGCTGCCTCGCGACCCCGAGACGTTACCAGGCAAGTTTAATACTTGCTTCATGCTATTATACGTTCATTTCGATTGCGATACTATATTATTATAAGTGTTCGATGCAAAAACACGAACTGAAAACACCCTTTAAATTGACGGAAACTAATCACGACTGATGGCCCGAGTGATAATGAATATTGTGTTAAAAGTTCGCTTGAAAATACGGATCCTAACACCGTGAAATGTCATCCCCATTTAGATCCGTCGAATCTGTAAATTTCTGCACCTGAATCTTGTAAAAATCATAGTAAATTGATTATACATCGGAATGTTGCGTTCGAGGGCTCATATCGAAGCTGACTCGACAAAATAGAACCCCATATAATTTTTAGTATGTTTCTGCTTTAAAAATATGACGGAAATTGGTTCGGAGTGCGGCTCTGGACTGCAGTCCAGAGCAGCATTGGCTGTCAATTCTCATTTTGCAACACCTTCTCCCTGCCGTATGAAAATGCCATGATGCGGAACCCTATACTATAGCGAAGATAAGTCTGTTATGCAACCATTGGGAGTGATTTCATTCGTTTTCACTGTCGTTTACTATTTAAATTATATTTTAAATCAACAGAACCTATGGCTGTCCCAAACAGGGACAGAATGTATACCCCTTTATTGTACAAGGCATAACTTCCAGCACACCATGGGTATTATCGATCCGTCTGGCTCGTATCGAAGCCAACAGATAAACCTACAGTACCCCATAGTTCATATTTACATTTTGATAAGTTATAACAATGAATACTGAGGCGATTCGCGGCCCTGAACTGCAGTCCGGGGCAACGTTCGTTTGAATACCTGAACTTGGAAACACCTGTACACCCCTTTCTTAAACTGAAAATGCGCGGAACCTTATATGTTCGCGTAGAGAATTTAGTTAGCTAACCCTTGAATCTGGTCCCGTGTCGTTTCACTTTCATTTGATATTTAAATTGTATTTTAGAATACTGTGGTGTTCTGCAGTTTCTGCAGTGATCCCTCTTACACCAGCACCTTGTACATAACATAACTTTTAATACAAAACTGCTATCGATGATCCGTTCGATGAGTTGGATACATAACAGTAAAATCCACAATTAGTTTAACTGTGACATCGCTAAATTCCGAGCCCAACTGGGTGCAATTCGTGTCGCGAAACGGACGTTCAGTTCTGAAACTGAATTTCCAGCCGCGAGCACTTAAAATGAAACAGCTATATCTTGAGAACCGGAATCCCGATTGAACTGAAACAAATTTTGATGAATTGCTGACTGAGTGTTCTATTTATCTTACTTGTATCATTTCGCTGAATTCTTAACATATTAATTTATGCAATTTAATGACATGCATATTGATTCATAATATACAGAGCTTATTGGTAGCATACATACATATATCATACCCTTGCCATATACTCAGTGTTAGTGCGTGTGGACATTGCATTATCGTGCGCGATAGATATTGGTTTAGGAGTGACGAGTATACCAATGGAAAGTGAATATTCGTGACAGTGATAAATACAGTGAACAGTGATAAAATCGTGCTCAATGGAAAGTGAATATTCGTGACAGTGATAAATACAGTGAACAGTGATAAATACAGTGAGCAGTGATAAAACCGTGCCATTGGTATACTTGTACACGACTAGATCAATATCATAAATAGTGTAAACCTGGGGAAAAAGGGGAAATCAAAGTGGAAAGAGTATCGTATTTAGCGGGACCGTGTTTAGAGGATGATCATTCGAACCGTGATACTGATACGTGTAGGATAGGATCTAGCGATCCGGCTGACAGGGTTATGTCCCGGGCATGTGGGCCGTTGTCTCGGGTATGTACGAGACTCCTGTTAAACATAATCCTCCTTCCACTATGTGATTTCAAACATGACCTAGAGACCGATAGGGACACAGAACATATTCTGCATCATATAGTGACATAGTGATTACTTGCACTGTTCTTATACTGGTATTACCTCACTTACCTGTTTTATCTTATTATAATAATATTGTTGTTGCGTCGCTCTGACGACCTGAGTATGCATGCTCAGTATGAGGAGAAGATTTAGGCTGGACCAGTGCATCACAGATTTCTTGTCTTGCCATTCCGAGTTACATTTGTTTGTTCCACATCAGGTCAGTCTTCACATTGTTCCTTTCAGTTACTGTATTTCTCATTACCTGCGCATCTTTACTGTTTACCATGATAAACTAGAAGCCGAAGTGTGACTACGGCAGGACATTTCCTTGACCGTAGGAGCATGGCTGGCCTTGTCTACCCCTCGTATTCCGTATTTTGGGAAGCGGGGCGTGACAGGTTGAGTGCTTGGTACTAATTGGGCAGCGCCAAGCGCCGCACGTGCTCCTCACACGGGCGCCACAAAAGTAATAAGAGTGCTTAACACTCCATAAATAGCCAAAACGTTTAAGTGCTTAGCACTGATTAGACAGCGCTCAACGCCTCACGTGATTCTTACGTGGGCGCCACAAAAATAATAAGAGTGCTTAGCACTACATAAATAGCCAGAACGGCTGAGTGCTTAGCACTGATTGGACAACGTCCAGCGCCTCACGTGTTCCTCACGTGGGCGACACAAAAAAAGAGAGAAAAGTGTTTAACACTTCATAGACAGACAAAACGGCTGAGTTCTCAGCGTTCATTGGGCGGCGCCCATAATAAATGCTTCACATGATACCCATGTGGGTGTCAGAGCGTCAAACAAGTGCTTAGCACTTTTGCATAAAAAAGGAGACTGAACCAACAGAGTCCAAATAAGTGCTTAGCACTTCTAAACAAAAAAAACTGAGCATACTAAGCTCAAATTGGCTAAGTCTATTAAACTTTCTTATAGCTGAGCCCAAAATGCTCTGTTGTTTGGATCATGAATAAAAATGATCCTTGAAATTTTGCTAAGTTGATTTTAGTCTCAAATTAGACTAACGTATCCTTAGTTAAAAATAAATTGAGCCTACATGCTCACACATTTAAGTTGATCTTAATCCCAAACCAGATTAACGGTCCTTAAATAAACCAAACCTAAATCTAAAATATACGGAGCTGGACCGATCCGCGCCCTACGGACGATGACATAAATTAGTCTCCGTATACAATCAACGGGCAACCAAAACAAACAAAAACATACACGACATGAAATGAACAGCCGGGGTAAGAGAAAGTGATTATCGTAATGCAGTAACGTAATTAACTGTATGGGCTTGCGCCTGCAGGGAAGAGCGTCCCCACAATCAAAAATCCCCGCATAAATTCTTTTGTATATCAAATATACTTATTTAATTAAATTCTTTTGTATATCAAACGTATACAATCTCTTCTTTATTTATACTTCAATGTTTGGAAAGCGGGAGTTTACCTATTTATGACTCCGGAGACTCGATATTTACTCAGCAGTGGATAATTAATTCGAACAATTCGAATGTAAGCAGTAAAATCCACAAGTCTATAAGGATGATAGTTACGTGTTTAGACTAGCTGGATAAACCGTCGATGACTGGATTTTTTATATTACTGGAATCTAACAATACGAATTTTTATATTACTGGAATCATCATCAAATACATGAACCAAATCCTTTTCAAACTAAAATTACCAGTAAGCTAACTATTAGTTTAAACTTTATCTTTAACCTAACAACATCAAATTAAATATTCTACAGTTAACGAGCTATTTAACTTCAAACTAAATTTGACTATTAATAAACTAATTAGTAATTTAAAATTTATTTTTAAACTAACAATATCCAAATTAAATATTCTACAACCAGCTATTTAATTTTAAACTAAATCTCACTATTAATAAACTAATTATTAGTTTAAATTTTGTCTTTAACTTAACATATCTAAATTAAATATTCTACAACCAACTAATTATATCTAAACTAAATTTGACTATTAACAAGCTAATTATTAGCTTAAATTTTATCTTTAACTTAAAAATTTCAAAATTAAATATTCTACAACCAACTATTTAACTTCAAACTAAATTTGAACATTAATATTAGATAAAATTATTTGTATTTATAGCAATCAAAACAAGAAATATAAAATTATTTGTATTTATCAACATTCCAAGTCATTCTTTTATTGTTATTTCCCTAAAATTGGTCAACTCAAGCAAATCAAATCAAGAAGAAGCAAGTAATTACCTTTGTGATGGATCCTGATTGTTGAAATCATCATAAAGGCAAAAAAAAAACATACTAAGAATTTAAATGACTGAAAGAGAAAGGATTACCTTTTTACTAAACTCTTTCTCAGGTTCATTAGTTCATACATGGGCTTTCTCTGCTTGTTCATCAGCCACCATAATATCCTTTTTCTACGGACCATTAGAATATATGATTCGTTAATACTAAAAATTAACCAAGCAAACCCACAAATTAATTACCTCATACAATGTAATCTTTCATGAATTGCATCAATTTCAAACTACACGAACTAAAAGAAAACTCAATAAAAAAAACCAAACCCAAATTTATATGATCAGTTATTTTAAAATACAGAAATAAAACTAAATTTTCAAAATTCTCACATTTGCCATGAGATGATCAAATAAGGATCGCTGCCTGCAAAAAGTATAAAATCCAAAAAAACAACTTTTATATAAAATCCCAAGCCCCTAGTATAGAGTTGAACGAACTGGTTCGCCGAGCAGAAAAGAGTCAACGAATCAAAGATCAAAACCCTAGAACTTGGAAATGAATCTTCAAAAAAAGAAGAAAAGCATCGGGATTGGATTCTTATAAGTGTAGTTTCATATGTGTGTGTGCGTGATCACAAAGTTTTTAATAAATCGCACCGAGGGAATCTAGAGAAGAAATAACGAATTTGAGATAGCGGACAATCTGGAGAATCTAGTGGAGAAATCGCAAATTTAAGATAGCGAGGATCGCAGGAAAAAAGATAAGTTGTGATAACAAGGATCGTGGTGAGGATCGCTTGAAGAGAGAGAAGTTGAGATAGCCAGAATCATGGAGAGATAAATATATTTAACAGAAAAACGTGGACCAAATTTTTTATCAATTTGTTTATAATAAAAGTATATATATAGATAGATAGATAGATTACTCTTTTGATTCTAATGTAATGAGTAACAAAGTGAATTAATGAAGATTTTACATATTTGAAGTTGCTCCAGGGACATGATGCTTTGGGATTATAGGTGTTGCTTTCGAGCTACATGGTAGGTGCTTAATATTAATATTAGTTCAAGTTGGGATAATTTTTAGAGTCGATTAAACCGATTATTTATAAAATCATTATTTTAAAAAAATATAAATTAAAAATATGCAGTTTTTTAAAATTTAAAATGTTGTAATTACATTGACTTGGTAAAACATTAATGTATCATGTTTGAAAAACATAGCCCTAAATAGAGGAACCCCCTTCTCCATCCCACGACACACCATTGGTCGAAAAGCGGGAAACCCCCTAACATTTGCAAATCCGCACTCTACTGTCCTCCTTTGACTTCCGTTTAATTTTTCTTTTAAAATTTAACGAAATCCCCTGAACTTCCTCCATCTCCCAACATATTGAATCAAAAACAACAGTAAAATTTTGCATTAGAGGATATATCTAGCCCTCCAAAAGAAAAATTTTGGCTTCGTCACTGCCTCTAAGCCAATCTTACAATAATGGAGTAACCCCCAACAACTCATCTAAGCTGCTCTTCACATTAATCGAATAACCCAACAACATATCTCCTCAACCAACTTCGATTTTATAGTTTACATGATTCTGTCACATATGAATACTGGTTCTATAGTACAAAAAGATTCGATTCAGACCAATGTTAAATTAAGACAAGATGTCATTTTTCACATAATCCAGACCCACAACTACACACACAGTTGGCACCACTCCGCCCCCAATACACATGTCCCCATCCCCAACGGGATCTGAAACTGATTTTTAAATCAAACAAACTTCATAAATAAATCCAAAAATCTCTTTTGGTGGTCCCCACTCCCCAAAGTCCACATGAACCCAACGCCCCAAAAGTGCCAAAACGCATGGAGCTCTCAAACCCTGTGATTTTCGATGCGCCCTCTCTGTGTCTCTATTAAATGCAGTAGCTGGGAATTTCAATTCCCCGACCCCCCTAAAACCCCTTCCATTTAATCCTCCCCCAAATATGCATCTTACCCCTCCCCTTCCCCCAAAATGTCGTTTTCCCCCTCCACCTCCATCTCCGACTTCTCCGCCGCCACGTCATCGCCGTCGCCTCCATCGACCTCCTCCTTCTTCCTCCAGAACCTCAGCAACCTCGGCCTCGGATACGCCATCGCCATCGCCCTCGGCGTCCTCGTCCTCCTCTCCTCCCTCCTCCTCGCCTCCTACGTCTGCTGCCGCTCCTCCCAAAACCCTAATCCTAACCCTAGATCCTCCGCCCTCAGATCCAGCTCCGGCATCCTCCTCCCCCGCATCATCTTCGTCAACGAGGACGACGATGACGGCGACGACGGCGACGTGGAGAGAGGCGGGGCCCGCCGGGGCTGCGGCGTGGTGGGGCTCGATCCGGCGGCGATCAACTCGTACCCTAAGTTTCCCTACTCGGCGGCGGCGGCGAAAGGGGGAGATAACGTGTGCTCGATCTGTCTCTGTGAGTACAAGGAGGGGGAGATGATGAGGATGATGCCTGATTGCAAGCATTGCTTCCATTTGCTGTGCATCGACGCTTGGCTGAGGCTCAACGCCTCCTGCCCTGTGTGCAGGACCTCGCCGATGCCCACGCCGCAGTCGACGCCTCTGTCGACGCCGCTGTCGGAGCTTGTGCCGCTGTCACAGTTCGCAGCGGATCGCAGGAGGAGATGACCGATCAGGTTTCGGATCTTTTGAACCTTTTGACTTGCTTTTTGATTTGTAAATTTGTTAGGGTTTGCTTCTAGTTCGTTAACTTGTTTTAATCTTAGTTATTTTTATTGGTGATGATTTATGGAATGGTAGATTACTATAGAAGTGTAATACATGAAATTTTGCGGGTTGTTGATTTAATTTTCATTATGCAAGTTTTCTGAAAATGAAAAGCATTATATCCTTGATAGATTGAATGAGGATTTGGGTTCAAATTTCTTCTAGGAAAGCATTCTCTAAAACATACAAGGACATACCTATGAATTTTGGGGGTAAGCCGCAAATAACAAAACTTCATTTCCAAGTCGAATTACAAGGTATCTAAAAAATATTATACAACGAAGAATTAAAATTAATTTAGTTACATAGCGAAAATAATATTTTTCATAACAATTTTCAAGGTTTCAACAGACTATATCATACAGTCTATGTATTCTGTTGATCCAGACATAAATCTAAGAAAACATATCAACCATCTTAGTTTACAAGATGGACTAAACTGTTCTTGTTAAAAGATTTCTTAATATAAGACTAAACTTTTATTGTCATAAAATCTTTAATGGAATTTGTATCCGTTTAAATAGAATTCAACATGAATCTATATGTATTGGGTATTGAACCCATAACCTTTCACTAGAGAGCAAACCATCATATCATTCAACCCAGTCATTATTGTTCATTTTATAAATATAAGTTGATACTACATATTTCCAAACTCTCACCCTTTTTTCTCAAAAATTGAATTGGGGGGTTGGGGGGGACGTGTCCCCTCTACTTTCCAGTTGGGTTTTCCCTGCCAACAAATGTTGTAAGAATTAATATCACTAAAACAAATTGTTCCTTCCAAATGTAGTAAAGGCCCAATGAAAGAAACAAGTCAAACATATGGGCTGTGAAGAACAGAGAACAATAGCAACTTCCGCTTGCGACCTTGCAACCCATGGTTACTCAGTAGCCGAACTTTTAGCACACTTGAATGCCACCGGTCAGAGTGAATATAGCACACCACCACCAACAACCAGCCCTTATTCCAACTTTAGGATAGGTTACATTAGTCATTTTCTTTCATTCAGCTTAGTCATAAGTAATCACCCTTATTAATTTAATGATTAATACACCTTTTTTGTTTTCTTTATCCATGTTCGTTTAAGCCTATATCTATACATCAATCATTTAACTAATTTAACTATAACTTTATCCCTCCCAACTGGCCATTGATCTTTTTTCCTAAAGAAAATGGTCAGTATCTGGCCTAATAAAACATTTCACCAATGAGTCATTCATCAATCTTAGTTGTACATATGTCCAAACCATCTCAATACGATCCCTCCTCATTTTCCCTCTATAAAAGCAACATCCAACTTCTTATGCATACACTCATTTGTTATCCATCTTTCAAAGTATTGTTATTCTAATCTCAAGCTTTTGTTTCATCTATACTTGGACACAATGCTTCTTATATGCCTGGGCCCTGCTTGGATACAAAGTTAGGATATCCATGGTTTATTTTAAAGTGGAGGTAGGAGACATGCAAACTATGGTTTGCAAGCCCCAAACGTCAAAAATGGAGTTTAGTAAACTTTGATCGGATTGGAGTTGAGGTTGCAGTTTTGGGCTGAAATTTTATAGTTATCTTAACTTCAAAATGGTTGCTTAACAAGGCAAAGTTAATATTTTGGAGTTAACTTTTGCCAACTTTATGAAATCACGGTTTATAAAACTTAACTCCATTCCCACATAGGTTCTTAACGTTCTCATACACAATAATAAAGAGTTTTGCTTCTTTAATTTCCATAGATATACTAGTATAATATTTCAGAAACACTTGTAAACTTGAACCATTCCATTATAACTCTATGAACCGCATCATCCATTAGCTCAACATTATGATGCATAATTAAACGTAAGTTAAAATAATGGTCACTCTTATAATTTTATTTTATTTTATTTTTTTGCCATTATGCTCTAAATTATTTCCTTTTTGAATTTTGCTGAAGTCGTATTCCGTATGCTATGATTTTTTTTTATCAAAACGAAGACATATGCCCCCGCGTTTTAATAAATGAAAATTTTAACAAAACATCAACCCAGTCTAAAATAAAAACGAAGCAGAGATAAAAGTAAAAAAGACGAACAAAGCTAAGAAATAAAGAAGAAAAAATCCTACTCGCGAATTATAAAAACATTCATTTCCTCGTTCGGACTCCAAAATCGCCCTAATCCGTTGTACTCGCCTCCCGCTTTCTTTCTTATGACCTCTGCCCTCGTTCTTCAGCCATCGCTTGTTCCTTTCCTATGTTGACCTTAGCCTTTTTTCGGGTCCTTGCATCTGCGACACTTAACCAAAATGCAATATTTGACTCAATCTTATTTATCACATACATAACAAAATTTCAAACATTAATTCTCACACCAAATACCCCAACAATATGCTGAGACTACAATATCCCAGTACTCATGATGTCTCATATCCAACGCCCCCTGACTCCATATGTCAGAAAAAAGTCCCTAAAGGTAACCCAGTGAAATCGTTCTCACCAAATCTATCCCAGATATTGATCGACAGTTTCCGTATCCTTATCGTAAATTCCACAAAGTACCAAACTTGTCCACTTTCTTCTACAAAGATTGTCTTTAGTTGAAATCACATTATTATAGGTCAGACACAAGAATATCATAACATTTAAAGGCACAAAAAACTTTCATATCATATTTTGATCATGCGAAATCACTCCCCCGTAATTCAAAATTGAATAAAAGGACTTTACTCAGACCCTACTCGCCGTCCATTTCCAAGCCACCTTATCCACCCCCTTCCATCGGTTTCCAGTCCCGTAAATGCGCGATCAATAATCTACGATCCTTGTACTTTTGATTAGTCAAAGTCCGTGAAAATTGCGGCCATCACTTAGTCTCGCCCCATTGATTTAAAACCGATGAGTCCGTATTCTTTGCTAAAGCGAACAAAGTATGAAATCTTTCTTGAAGAGTTTGATCCTCACACCAATAATCTTGCCAAGAAATTAAACATGCCGTCTTCCCCTATTGTATAAGTAATTCCCCAAAAAAACACGTTTACATTCATTGCACCTTTCCAAAAACCGATGCTGACGATATATTTTTATTAATCGCATTGAACGCCCCCCGACTTATTCCCATAGGCTGTCTTTATACTTACAACCCAGACTTTGTTATCCCCAGCCACCCCATGCTGCCGCCACTTCCTAAGAACAACCTTCTTCATGTTTTTAATGTTCTTAACCCCTAAACCACACTTTTCTTTCAGTCTACGGACCTTTCCCCGCTTCACTAGGTGATATTCTTTTTCTCAGCTAAAGCACGTCCCCAAAGAAAACTTCTCTGTATTTGATTGATTCGTTTTACAACCCAATCTGGTAAAACATAAAACGCATGTAGTATATAGGCACTGCTGACAAACCCAAATTCAACAACGTTACACTTCCTCCAATTGATAAACAATATCATAACTATTTCATTTTAATTTATAGTTTGTGAGGTTGAAGATGGCTTAAATAACCACATTTGTCAAATGAAAGTCTATAGGTTGAGTTTTTCTGAGTTATTCCTTTAATTATGCAAGCTGATTCATCTTCCTATTAGGTTACTCTAAAGCTTTGAACACTGATGTAGATCATGGAATGCTTTGATCTACTGATATTTATACACTATTTGACACTTGATTTGCAAAATTTGCTCAGTAGTTAACCATTGGACCAATTACCATTGTGTTTCCTTATGCTGGTTGGCTAATATTATTAGTTTCTATTGACAATCTAGGCATTACAATATACTTGTCTTTTAAGGGCTGCAATCATGTATTCTCGTGACATCTATATGACATGATTTGAATACTTCCTATCTCATCGCTAGATCATATTAGAGCCCTCATTATCGACTACACCTAACATTATTTGATAATTTGACCGAACAAACAATTCAAAAACAGGCGATTGAGTAAACGAATTCATGTTTTCAACCCAAAAGAATTGATTGAAGGATCTAGATCTCCACCGATGCAATGCGGGAACCATATCATCAAGATTTGTTTCGGTGTCGATTGTTTTTTCAATTAGAATCATAACCGTATATCAGCCCCGATCTCATCTACCATAAGCCTTATACAATACTTATTAATATAAAGGGTTAATTGCGGATACACCCCCTGTGCTATGAGGGGAGCACTTATACCCCTTGAAGTAGGCATAATAAGCACTTTTATCCCCTCCGATTGAAAAATATTTTTCTCATTCCAATTGTATCCTTTTCCCATTTCTCTTCAAGCATAAATAACTCACAACTCTAATAATCCAATGGGAAAAAAATCTTAGCAAAATCAAATCAAGAAAAATTAATTAAATTAAATTTAAAAAAATCATCTTGGATTCATTTTTTCCCTCGCTTAAAATTAATGAAGAGAATATGTAAATATCAAGCTTTTAGATCAGTGCTAAAAACTAAAATACCTTTGAGATAATGGAAAAAGTTTGGAGAGGTAATAGAAGAAAAGACAATATGAAGCTCGTAAATTAGGGCTAAAATATTGGTATGTAGGATTAAAATTTGGTTTTTTATGTAGAAGAGAAGAAGAAAAGGATAAAATGGGTATTAGGGAAATATTTATTATCTGTAGAGATATAAGCGCTTACTAAAATAGTTCAAGGGGTATAAGTGCTCAACCCCAAATAGTTCAGGGGTTGTATATGCAATTAACCCTAATATAAATTATCATGACTAATGCGATTTGGCTTCCGTGGAACACATCTATAGCTTATCTAAATGTTAATAAAATATAGTTAGAAATTTCAGAGCTGCTTTAAGAGAAAACTTTAGCAGGTGTCCTCCGAAAAGGTAGAATGATGACGGGATTGAGTTGGTCCATTTTAAAGATAAGCAATCTTGCAGAATTCGGTCTTATTGACATAGCTGAAAATGTTGGCATCATAATTTGAGTACCAACTCTATGAAGAGACTTTAAAGGCGGGGTGGCAGTAGCAATTATGTGAAAGTTATCATATTGTTAGTGCACAAATTTTCTCAAGGATAACTGATCTTTTGCTGCACTGGAACTTCCTTTAAAAGTTGTAGCATTTTGCTTTTGACAACATCCATAGTTGGCTAAATCTTGTTAAGGATGTCGATTATGCTCCTTATCTACAGTATAGTGGCTCACTTGATCTTGAAAAAGAATTTTAAAGGCAAATAAACGTCACAAATGAATCGGATTCCACCAGTTATGTGGTTCGTGTTAGGAAATTAGAACATCTGAGAATCCTTATAAATGGAGTTCTTTTTTCCTGGTGATATCAACAAAAGATATGAGTGGCATGTAAAATTCATACTGGATGATGTATCAAGCTACATTATAGTGCGTTGTGTATGAGTGATAGGCATCTGTAAGAAAAGTGATATGTGTGCCAGTGAAATCATCATCAAAATATTCAAAATGAATGAAACTTGGTATTCCTGATCCGTAAATCTGACTTGATACAGCAGAGGTCGACACCGTTCCACGAATAGAATTATCAGACATTATTATGCGAATCTTTAGATTTGAGGACTCAAAATGTATAGCAGGTAGTTTTCTCCTCTGTATTGGAGTTGAGAATACCAATCCATTGTGTTTTATTTAAGAATACCAATCTATTGTGTTTTGTATGTAATTTGTCGATTGTCCATGGATTGTTCATGTGTGGTTCTTCTCTGTAATTTGGTCAGGAAAAAGGCATTTAATTTTTAGGAAGAGATAAAGAAGTTCTTTTGATGGAAGAGAAGCACATCAACTCCCTAAACTCTTGTTCTTATAGCTTTTGGCAGGCATTATGACCTTTTTCTTCATTCTGCACCAATAGTTCAATGTAGAGCATTTGAATTAGTTTTTTTTTTCCTTCTGTTGTTTGATGTTCTCATCAAGAAAAAAGTTGATCTGTACGGTTAGCAAGAGCAATAGCCAAACCCTGATGTGAAATGCTTGTGATATGAGCACAGAGAGCCGGCCAACTGTCTGGTGATGATTGTGTACCCTAGGGCCTATAACTAATGCAAAATAGTAGTTGACAATGCTTGTCATCTTATATTAAATCAAATTGGCTTGGTGTACATATCTGGCTTGAAGTGTCTTCAGTGACAATTTTAGTGGTTACACGACTGCAGCCCGTCTCCCCAGCCTAGCCCTTTAAAACAGATAGGAATATGAATTTTGTATCTCACCGTCCATTTATTAAGAAGATTATTAGCAGAGGCATCTCAAACTCAGCCCTGAGTGGCAAGCAAATCGTTGTATTGTGATTGGGGATAAGGATGATTTTGCAACCCACTTTAGCTCATACTTTATCGGTTAGGCTTTGTCATAGGGAAATAAGACGGTTTATTATGGTGAAATGCACAAGTGCTTAGGTTCGAACCTCAAACCTCTTGCGGTATGTGATTCTGAACGCTCAAAATATCACCAACATCACTGGGTTGTGTTCTATTCATTATAGTACGGGATAGTAGAGCTTAGAGACATGTGATACTTCTTGAGATTTGGAAGAGCATTAAGACTACACTAGATATTTGCGTGTGATTGGTGTAAAGAATAGATTTAATTTTACATTACCAAGAACATAAGAGATAAAAGAGAGAGAAATAAATGTATTTTTAAATTACCGGAAGAGAAGGAGAGCGACATCTTAAGAAGTGGTGAAATGTTTAAAGTTCTATTTTGAAAAAGTAAGAGAAGACATTTGAGATCCTTGAGTTTGGGCTATAATGGTTATAATAGCAGAGGTTATATAATAGTAAATTCAAAACATAGATGGGAAATAGGGTAATATGTAAATTACCCTTCTAGTCTAGATATTAATTTGGGCTCTTAACAAGTTTTTCCCCGCTAGGATCTTTTTTGATGCAAACTGACAATATTTGTGTTGATGAATTTCCTGCGTGCTTTCAGTGAGAAATCATGTTAAGAGCATAAATTGGGTTGTTAGCCCACCTTAGATGCTTCTATATTTTGATCGAGACTGGTCAAAGTTAAGGAGTTAAAGTCCCACAACAGCCCCTTTTGGAAAGCAGACCAAACGTAATTGTGATTTTTGACTTGTGAGCTCAGAAATATCTAAGTGGTCACATCCTGTTCTCAAATGTTACCATCCCCCTTAAATGAGTGGGTTGCTGCTATTATTTCAAAATTCAAAATAGAATTTGGTCGTTCATTGCATGTGTGTTATTTGTCCTCCACAAAAAATCAAAAAAACCCCAAAAAAAAACCCCGGTTTTTATTATTAAGTTGATCCTTGCAAGCTTTTGACAAACTTCTCATAAACATTGTGGCCCTGTTTGGTTTTGGAGTTAAAAAATAGAGCTAAGTGGCAGGAAGCACCCTTACTCATGTCTGTCTGAATAGTTGGACGCTTAGTTTTAAAACATGTAATTTATCTTCTTAGACCATGGTGGTGTTATTATTGCGGTTAGTTATTCCCGAAACATCCAAATATTTCTATCATTTTTTCTTCCATTGTTTCGTCTACTGGATACAGCTACTGTTTACTGGTCGTTAAAGTAGGGCCAAAGTACATGTTTGAAAAATCTTCTTCTCATACGACATGTAACATGAAGATTCTTGATTTTTTTTCTTCCCAAATTACCATTATTGTCCCCTACAATAGCAACCTCCCTTCTTTTCATCTAAATTGGACAATTCCATCCAAATTCGTGTGTGTTCGTAAGGTCTCTTGATCTAAGGCGGCAAGAAATGTTTAGAGGCACACATGCACCTTAAATCTCCTGTTGTTGTTTTATCGTTGGCGCACTACGAGTCCGTCTTGCTCAGGTCAAATCTCCAGTTGTTGTTTTGTCGTTGACCCACTACGAGTTTGTCTTGCTCATATCAAATCTCCTGTTGTGCTCCTCCAAACCTTACCCGATCCAAAGATATTTGAGAAAATAGAAGGAAAAAGAAGCCCCGGCGATACCCGAACTTGATGTTCCGTTTCATTTTTTTCTTTTTCAAAATGTAAGATGGTTCAGTTGCATTTTAGGAAAGATAAAAGACAGTCAGATCAGATTATTCGAACCGATGGTTTAATGTAATTTAGCCTTGAAATAATCGAAGCTAATTAATCTACCAGTCTAGTCTAGATTTAGATCACAATCAGATGGACAACTATTCTAGTTTCAAGAATTAAATAAGAGCTAATAATATGGACAGCAGCAAGTGTCAAACTAATTTTGTAAATTAACTTTTAGTTCCATCAAGACTCACTAAAACGAGACGGATGAGCCAAATTAGTACCTTGTTAGAATATTTTCTGTAAAAGCTGGACTGATTCTTTAAACCTTTTGTGTTTTTTAACAAGCCAACACAGATCTAGAAAAGGCAAGTTCTCTAATTATAATCGCACTAGCTCAATTGGTTTGGCACGATACTTTCCATTTTGCGAAGATTTGCAGGATAAATTCGTAGGTCTTTTGAGATATATGTTATACGCTTATATTTTCTGTGTGTTTAGATCAGGCTTACAGGCCAGTTCAAAAGTATATAAATAATTATAAATGCACTTTCACCCGTAGAATTTTTAACCTGCTAATACGACCATTTGGAATTTTGTTTTCTTTGTTTGTTAAAATATAGAACATATTTTCAGCCCTCATAAAAACTTGGGAGTTTGGGTGGATCAAAAGAGACACTTAACATGGTGGTAGAGTGACATGGGTTAAATTTCCATCAGCTACTGATTAATTTAAATGGAAAAGTACCACGGGCTCAAAAATACAACTTTCGACTCAATAGGCCTTTGAGCAAAAACATAGCCATCTTCCTAAAGAGCTTTGGATTTGTGAAGACATCATAGAACTTAAAATATATTTTATTAACTCTTGTCAAAAAATCTTTAGAGTTCTGAAGCAATGGCAGTGCATTTGTTATATTCTCAAATCTTAGGGTATGTTTGGATGTTTCAGCTTAAAATCCGACGGATTGAGTTTTGGATAATTATGTCCCGAAATGCATATATATTCCTTCAAGTAAAAAATGCCAGATGATTTCATGTCAAATGCATATTTGGTTAATCTAGGATAAGAATTTCCACTTTATAACTACATTAAAATTATTAGGAGGTGAAAGTTAAAAATAGATTGTTTATTTGTTATAATTAAAAGAAGACTAGTAACACACACGTGCACGTGTGTGATGAGAAAAAATCATCATGTTTCATGATTTTTGTATGCTTCCTTGAGGGTTATTAGTCCAAGGATCTTTTTACTAAGTTTGTTATTTTCCAGAAAAAATATATTTTGTATTGAAAATTATTGAAGGGCATAAAACTAATTACATGTATATGAGAAAAAGAGATGATATGTTCTTGTTCTAGAATCCTCATATGGATTTTTCTCATTTTTTTGCATTTTTTTAATGAAAAAATGAGATTTTTTTTATGTTGCCTTCATGAGTTTGAGTTATAACAGTGAATAAAAAAAATAAAAGAAAGGGGTAATGAATGGTTCAAATTCCAAGGAAAAAGAAAGCATTCAAGCTTAGGAGCAGGAAAATTAATTTTGTGTTGATTTTTTAATCCGGAGGAATGTACTTTTTTGAGGCTTTTTCCGCTCCAGATTCACTATTAGAAAACCCCATTCAAACAAACAATTCTGCCGGATTAGCTTAATCGGGAATAAAAATGGAATCTAGGATTTTAATCCGATAGAAAGTGCATATCCAAACATACCTAGAGAATAATGACAATGTGAAATTTCTGTTGGGATTCTAAGTACTAATCTCAAAATCAAATACCAATGAGCAGTAGCACAGTTGGTATGAGCACTTTCTCTCTTGGGGAGAGTGCATGGTTTGAACCCCAGGAACCCTACAGGGGAAGTGGCCACAAATTAATGCTTTCGGAGCAAATTCGTAGGTCTTCTAGATGCTTGTGTATTGTGTGTTTGTATGTGGTGTGTATGGATGTGTTGTATGTATATGCTATGCTTAAAAGAAAGGGTTTTTTTTTGAAATAGTATGAATTAAATAATTAATTATTAAAATATGGTGGTTGTATTTAAAATTAGCGAAATATGACGGTTCCGCCCTCCCCCCACCCCCACCCCACCCCCCACCCAGTATAAACCCGCCCCCTATATAATTATAATTATAATTATTTTAAAATTTTTGAAAAATAAATAAACGTAAAAAATATTTACATAAAATAATAAAATTTTATTATACCAATGTTTTGTACAAAATGAATCCGTCAAAATTTACAATACAAAAAAATCCTATCCGATTTCTATCTCGACGGTCAAATTTATAATATCAAAATGAATCCGTCAAATTTATAATACCAAAAAATCCTATATGATTGTAAAATGTAAATAACTATCGTTTTCCTTTTCCCTTTCCCTTATGAAATCCGAGAAGGCTTGACATAAGCCTATACTTCCTGGGATGACTGGAGGACCCATCCGTTTCTTGGGTAGATGGCGGCGGCGGCGGCTCTTCTGCTTCGGTTTCGGCTTCAGCTTCGTCTTCAGCAGTGTCTTGGACAGGTTATTGTTCCGCAAATCCTGAATGTGGGACAGGTGTCGGATATGTGCTGTCTCCCAACAACTGTACGTAGGCCGATAAATCCGTGTCCCAACTGGGCAGTTGTAGCGAAGAACCTGTCCCGGTTTCATGAGGCTGCTATTGCATAAAACCTGGGCCCCATGGCTGCGCAAATCCTGACCCCCAAGATTGTTGTTGTTGCACAAAACCAGACCCCGAAGACGGCTGTTTTGCAAAACCTGACCCCCAAGACTGGTGCTGTTGCGCTTGTCCGGTATGCCAGAGTTGCTGTTGACGGTGTGGTGATCCAAACCACTGATCCTGCTGCGCTGGATCTCCGTGATGCTGCGGCTCTGGTACCGGCTCATGCTGCGGCTCTGGTGCCCGTTCATACTGCGGCTCCGGTGTCGGCTCATACTGCTGCTCTGGTGCCGGCGATAAATGTTGAAGAATATTATATGAACCGAATACACCACCAATTAATTGGTCTGCACTTGAAAATAGAGCCTGAGTTTCCGGACCAGCATCAGTCGGGTATGGTTCATGCATCATTGTTTGTATAAGATGCAACCCACGAGCCTGTCGTTACATTAGAAATAAGAAATAAGTATTGATTCATACTGCCGGATGTTAAAAAGCAATATAATATAAAGAATTCAACTTACCAAATCTCGTTCCACGTGGCCTCTAGGCTCGTACCGCGAGATGTTGGGGAAGTTGTTAGGGGGAGCAGAAAGATATCTTATGGTGACACGCTTATACCACTGTAGATATGCTTCGGTAGAGTCGGTGGCTGTTTGGTCACTTATTTGCTGTAAGGCAATATTACGCTGCCTATCCTCCTATCTCAGCAAATATTGATGATGATGCTCCCTCTAATCACGCTCCGCCTTTCATTCTCGCATGTCTCTCTCTATTGTCATAGGCGAAGGCGGCGGGACAGGAATATGTTGCGATCTATTAAACTGTCGCAACACCTGGTCCGGGAGGTGCATGACAACGACATTAATGCAGAGGAGTGGGCATCGAGCCCGCCAAACCGGCTCTCCTTCGATACAGATGCCGGGTAATCTTTGCAGACGATCTGGTGTATAAGGCGTCCACATGAACTGCGCAAATAATATAGTACAAAAATTGTGATGAACGTATTTCAAAATTTTAAAACAAACTTAATTACCTAAGTTATGGTTACCTGAGTCGTCTCCATACGATCCAACTTATCTCTATAGTACCTAAGTACTCGACGAGGAGCCTTATACGCTTTCTTGCCATTCCACCAAGAGCCGAGTGGTTTTGCAGGGGTATCCAAACCAGTTATTTTAACTCGATCCGGTCTTCCCATATACATATGCTTCCATGACCAAATCTTTAAATAAAGTTTCAGATGATAAGAGAGAAAACCAATATTACAATTTTGCAAATTTCTAGCTGTGAAAAATAAGGAATTTACCTGAAGTAATGTAATGCATCCATAAATTTTATTCTTCGTTGGAGCACATGCCTTATCGAGTTCCTTGTAAAGAAAGGCCAGGACCCCTGCTCCCCAAGCATATTGGACACACACATCAAAATCCGTAAGGAAGCCAAGGTATAACGGATGGACATGCATTGCCGATTGGTCCGGCATCAACCAAGAACCGATCATGTACAGAATGTAGGCACGTGCATGTCTATCCAAGACTTCATCGGTGGCTTCATCAGGGATATCACTAAATGTATCTTTTAGCCAGTTTAAACTGATCTTATACTCCTTGTTGTAGCCTCCTGGTGCCTGATATTAGCATTTTTTGTGAAATATTAAAACTAGAAATAATGTACAACATGTAATAGGTACACTAAAGAGGGGAAACAAAATGAATTTTTTTACCTGTCCGAGAGCAGACTCGCCATATGTATTCCAGTATGGGTGGTCAGTATCTGGACCAACAATTTTTCCTTCGACCAATCCAAGCCCATTGATCCGTAAACCTAGTAAGAGACCAATATTCTGGAGTGTGATAGTGGGCTCACCCCATCTTAGATGAAAAGTGTGGGTCTCTTTTCTCCAGCGCTCAACTAGAGAGATAACGAGGGCGTGATCGATTTGGATATGACGAAACAATGAAACTTCATAAAATCCAGCCCGTCGAATCCGCTGGGTTATTCGCTGGTCAGTAACTATCCACTTGTCAGAACTATGGGTGACGATGGTGAGATTATCTCCATCCTGCAAAATTAAATAATGTTATTTTCAACTATTAGAATTAAAAGAAAGGGGTAATTAAAAAAATTACTAAGTTTAGAATACTTCCTCTCCGTGTAATATATTAAAAGATCTGTGTTCGTTTTGATAATCGAGCAGAGATTTGTCGAATAGTTGATTCTCCATTGAGACGATTTTAGATATGAGAAGAGACATAGTTAATTTAACGAAAGAGTTAATTTGATGAAAGTTTGATGAAAGACACACTGGAGGGTGGGGTTTATAGGGAAAGGAAGGCGGGTTCCTGAAACCCGTCCTCTTTAACGATTAGTGTTGTCACATCAGTTTTTTTTTATATTGTATTGTCACATCAGTTTTTTGTGTTTGTCGTGTTTGCAGAACAAAGAGGGCGGGTTATTAGAACCCGCCAACCCGCCCTCTTCAATAATTATTTGTTTGTGTTGTCACATCATTTTTTTTATATTGTGTTTTTATATTGTGTTGTAAAGAGGGCGGGTTATTAGAACCCGTCCTCTTCAATAATTATATTTCCGTTTATTTGTGGTGTCAAATCAATTTTTTTTATATTGTTGTGTCACATCAGTTTTATTTATATTGTGTTGTTGCATCATTTTTTTGTTTATCGTGTTTGCAGAAGGAAGAGGGCGGGTTCTAATAACCCGCCCTCTTCAATAATTATATGAGGGAGTGTTTCAGGAACCCGCCCTCAAATATTCTGTGTTTGCAGAAGGAAGAGGGCGGGTTATTAGAACCCGCCATCTTCATTAATTATATGAGGTTCCGTTTTTTTTGTGGTGTCATATCAGATTTTTTTTTTGTTTGCGGGTTCTTAGAACCCACCCTCTTCAATAATTATATGAGGGCGTGTTCCAGAAACCCGCTCTCATATTATTAATAGATCCATGTTCCTATAAATAGCTCTCCGCTATACAACAACTATCCATTTACGCTATATGCTATACACAACTATCCACTTACCCTTATTTTGTGTAAGCATGGAGTTTAGGAAGAAGGTCGGGTTTAGTACCATAGTCGGGAGGGAGGAGCTGCTGAATAGGATCAAGATGGAACCACGGCTTGCTGTAAATTTCTGGAGCAAATTATGTGGCCAACCCAAGGTTCAGGGGCTTTAAACAGGAAGAAGAGACGTATATTGAATGTTCATTTTTTAAATTTATTTTCTAAATATTATTAATATCTTAATTTCAGTTAACATTTAATTATTATCCATTTACGTGTGAGTTTGATATTGCAATGTCTTCTTCCTTTCGCAAACTCTCCATTCTCTTGCTTCTCTCCCTCTTTCCCCAACTCCCCTAACCCCAACCGCCCCCTGTTAAAAAACAAACACACACACGCACAAGCACTTACATTCACACACACTTACATTATGAAGTACAGTTAAGGCTCATCTTGTACTCACAAATCAAAAACCAAATTGATCTGAAACATCCATCATATTGACAAAATTGTGTATTTTACAACACTAATTCATGAACCTGTGACTACTTGAAACATCAATTTTTGCACAATAATTGATCTGAAATATCCATTATATTTTCTATATGTACTAATATCTTGTTCAGTATGATATTTATTATTTTGTATTATAAAATGTTTGTTTCAACACAATATAAAAAATATAGTTCGTAAAACTGAATATATATAAGTCAATGCAAACTTATTGCAGGTTTCTTCTTTGCACAAACTTTCTTTCTCTCTCCAATAAAACTGTTTTTGTGCAGGATTCTTTGCGCCGCCGCCAAATAAGTTGTTTGCAAGTGTTTTCGATTTATGTTTGTTACTGTTTTGCATAAATAATACGGACTTTAAGGAGCTATAACACCAATTCAGATTGGGTGGGGATTTCATCATCCTTTCTAAGACCCCAAAAATCACTAAAAGCATACGCATTACCCTCGAGTTTAATTAAAAAATATCTAGATTCAGCCAACTAAGGATTGTCGTGCTCAATAGGACAGAGGAAGGTTGTGGGCATTCGATCGTTTATCTAAACTTGACTTTGTGGTGTCTAGGCTAGACAAGTGAGAAAGGTAATTTTAAAAGGCCCGTCTCACGGTGATTCGTGAGCGGATCCCTCCTTTCCTCATTTGTGCTTACCTGGCCACAATTGGCAGTGAAGAGGCGATTTGAGGGTTATCTAACAACTTGTCACTTTAGAACAATTAGGAGCAGTCTGGTGGACTTTGAAGACCATAGCTCTAGATATGATTGTGCATGTTTTGACTGTGATTGTATGAAGTTGTTAACGCTTTCTTTTATTGTTGGTTTGATATTGTTTGATACATATTATGGCAAGTTCAAGTTTATTTGTTGTATGTAAATACGATGGCCGGATTATCACAAGTGCACAAGGTCCCGAGTATATGGGCGGGTCCGCAAGAATCATGCGATTAGAACCATCAACGACTTATAATGAACTCGAGAATAAAGTGTTCAAAATCAGGAAATACGATCCCTGTGAAATTAGGGTTAAGTTAAGTTGTATATGGCCTATGTTTAGTGGAAATGCATTGGTTGAAATTATAGACGATACATCAATATCTTCGATGATAGATTTCGGTCTGTCAAACACTCAGTATTCTTTTGAACTTTTGGTTCAGAAGGAGCAATTGAAAGTATCAGATATCCCTCCAACGGGTAATTTTGATGGTAATGCTAGAAATAGTTCCTGGGGGTACGGTCACATGGTTAACTATGATATCGTCAGTCTCGGTGGATATGACTATACACAACATTATTCAAACCTTCAAACTCATGGGTAAACATTTTATAAATCCATATTCAAACATTTTAGTAATACCAAGATACTAATATTCAAACATTTTATAAATCCATAAATTCAGGTTCTCCCAGTCGACTGCTACAGTTACATGCACCCCAGAAGAACAACA
Organism: Agapanthus africanus; assembly: GCA_030015575.1. Lineage (NCBI taxonomy): Eukaryota > Viridiplantae > Streptophyta > Magnoliopsida > Asparagales > Amaryllidaceae > Agapanthus > Agapanthus africanus. The sequence goes on from JASDDO010000238.1 coordinate 355,417, forward strand.
AGGATTACCATACACAATCTTCCACATGTAAATAAATCTGAAACAAGTGATGATTTATTTACGAACATATTAAGGAATAATATTATAATAACAATTTATATACTGAATGCAGATTTTCCCACACCTCCGCATCATTCCAACACGATCCAAGTAGCGCATTCCAAGCATGTCCGTCCATATCTTTCCGGTCTTCTCACCCCGAACCATCCACATTACACCGACCACAACCATCATATATTGCACCCGAGCCTTATGTTGCTACGGGTGACATTGATATGTGTGGCAGTGATGATGATGAAATCGGTGAAGGTTATCAAGGGAAGGATAGCGTGGAATATGCCGCTGGATTGAATAAGGTAGCATTCTTTGATGGTATGGCTGCGAATAATGATTTTGTCGAACTAGAAGATCCCGGCTTCGATCCGCTGGAAGATGATAGTTGGGTAGACTTAACCGTGACAGAAGTAAATACAACACCCTATTTGGAAGCGACAACAGCAAGCGAAGATTGCATCAGTGTCGAGGATTTGTTTCAGGAAAAATGAGATCTTATTTGTAAACTGAAGTCGTGGTCTATTCAGCAAAACGTTACATTTAAAACCGAACAGTCAAATAAGACGTACTATACCGTGGTATGTACGAAAGCTCCTGAATGTAAGTGGAGATTGTAAGTCCATGTCACGCACCCCACAAACTTGCGGGGAGGCGGAATATATGAAAAACGATTATCAAAGCTTCGTAACACGGACTTGAGCGCATGAATCGTATCTAAACCCTTACTAACTAACTACTTGAGGTTTAACTACTCGGATTCGAAGTTATACCTCACGTTACATGTCCTTCGGGTCTTCATCGCTGTCCTCCACTCCTCGTAGGCTCCTTGGAACATCGGCACCTCAACGGCCTCCTCGAGTCAAAGACGATCCATCCGAGAGCTCCTACGCCAAGCTTGATCTCTAACTTGAGATAACTAGGTTGCTCAAAGTGCTAATCTAAGCTACTTAGGAGATATAGAGTGAAGTTATGGATGTATTAGTCTAGCTAACCCTTGATCTCAACTCATGAGAGGTTAGGGTTAAGGTTTCAAGAATGAGAGAGCTTGAGGAGAGAGAAGGTGATGATAAGAATGAATCATGATATTGTTTCTCACTTGATATATGAAGCATAATGAATAAATGAATAAAAAGAGATTATTCATCATGCTACATAAATGCATTATGAGTGATTCACTATGTGAGTCATTAAACATTTAATAATGCATTAATGACATGATGAATCACACATAATGAGTCACAATATCATTTAATGACAATGCCATCTTACCTCCCAAGTCACCATGCTTCTAGAAGCTTCCCGACAAATTACGAGAATGCCCCTCTAATCCGTGAAAACATGGAAAAACTTTAGACTGTATAAATCCAATAACCCGATACTAGAATATGGATTAAACCAAAGCCGGCTAGTAAAAACTGTCCGAACGTCGTACGTGCGTAAACACACGTACGCGTTCGAACCCTTGTCGTAAAAACCATACGACCTCTATATCGTTTCGCCTGGAGCAAGGAAACTCTCTGTGTGGGACTCTAAAGACTCGACACTACGCTGGCAGTAGGTTTAACCACAGACCGCAAGCGGCACTAGCTGTACGTAACGGTCCCCAGGTAGATGTCGATAAGAAGGCCGATGAGGAAACTCATCCGAACTCCCACTGAGCCTGATGTGACAATCTCCGTACAGTCCGGTCTGTTCGTCTAAGACTATCGCATATCGAGCCTAGGGGCGGCAAGCGTCAATCCCCTAATAGCGGTATAAGTCGTGTCGGAGCGTAGCCTATTACACCCTGAGAAACTACTGGAACCTACCAGTAAATCTCGCTTGCCCTGGCCAGGGACTTTGCATAATGGCTCTCTGACACAGCGCGATATCATCTCCCAATACCGGGAGAGACGAATCCTGTCTAACCACTACTGCCTCCAAGTGCTCGGGACTGCACCCAACTGCTACCTGTTTGCACGACTCATTTGAGCCGTGGTAGGGTAGCAATCTAAGAACAGTGGGACACACTCAAGGCGAAGCAGCAGTGTCAAGTCTTCGGACTATACTGTACTCATGTCACCTGAGAACTGTTAACTGACGACGGGTATAATACCATCTAACAGTTCCCCCGCAAGTCCTGTCCGGTGTACCCGTAACCTAACGAGTACCTGTATACTATCTCCAGTAGGACGTACTGATGGCTGTGGGACAGACCATCTTCCCAACTAGGATGAGAAGCGTACACACTAGTCTACTCTGGAGTATCGATGCCCTGTCTCGATAATCTTACGACTAGGGACATGTATAGGATGTTGCTTATAGTCTACCCAGCCCCCACTAGTGTGACTGCCATCACAACACTGGTAATCAAGCAAAGAACCTATGGGCTCTACTAATATGTATAAGTGATACGTTACAAGAAACATATGTACGTATTAAAGTAGACACAAACCAAGTAGCATAATACTATTTTTAGTAAGACTGTATATACAACTGTGAATATCCCAAACTTCTATTAAATAATATACAACCTAATATGATACAATAATGGCCCATAGGGCATATACACTAACAGAGATTGCATGCATGTTGTTCCAAAAGAGCCAAAGCTTGGAAGGTCACGAAATACAACCAAGAACATACTTGCATCAATTCTATTATGTTACAAGATCACCGGAATTGCACTTCATCTTACATTTGCTCGCTAATCATGCCACTAATCCGTACAGATGTGGCGATGAGTCGCCGAGAGATACGGCTCTTGGTTAGCGGAGAGCACAAAATTCAGATTTCGTATGTGAAGGCATGGGATGCTCGTAGAAAGGCTTTATGCAAGATATTTGGGGACTGGGAAAGCTCGTACAATTCACTAGTCCCTTTTATGGAAGCCATGAAAGTATCAAATCTGGGGACCGTATACCGGTTAAAAACCACAGAAACAGATGTCGATGGCTCTGTTAGGTTTTAAAAAAATTTCTGGTGCTTTGGTCCATGTGCGGCTGGTTTCACACACTGTCGGCCAGTATTGTGCGTTGATGGGAGGTATCTATACGGTAAGTACAGAGGCTGCATGTTAATTGCTACAGGTGTTGATGTTAATAACGGTATATTTCCGTTGGGATTTTCTATTGTCGAGGGTGAAAAGATATCATCCTGGTCATGGTTTTTCCGTCAACTCAAAAATATCCCATCTGTTATTGATAAAACAGATTTATGCATCATATCTGATAGACATCTAGGAATACTAGCTGCAATGAGATCTGTATTTCCAACCACCCTACGTAGGTTTTGCCTACAGCACTTCAGGCAAAATTTTGATAGAAAATTTAAAAATTCGGATCCACATAAGCTTATGTACAAAGCCGGTGAAACGCCTGACCCTAATGTTCATGACATGTACATGACGAAAATTGGGGAGATGAGTCAAGCCGCGAAAGCGTGGTTAGATGAGTATCCAGTACGCATGTGGTCACAAGCACATGATAATGGGTGCAGATATCTACTAATGACGACTAATATGTCTGAAAGTTTCAACGGGGTGCTTAAAAGTGTTAGAGGCTTACCGATACAGGGGTTGATTGTTCGAACCTTTTTCCGGATGAATACTTATTCTGTGCACAGAAGAGAAAAGTCCTTGGCGATGGAGACTCCGCTCACCGCGTATTACGAAAATATATTACGGAAAAGAGAGCGCAGAGCACAATACTACATATCCGAAAGGTTTGACACGGCGGAGTTTCAAGTAACGGGCAGTAATGGGAATCAATATACCGTAAACTTTAGAGATGAAGGGCTCTCTTCGTGTTCATGCGGTGTTTTCCAGCAACAACATTTACCTTGTGCCCACGCAATTGCTGCTGCGAGCAGCATGCATAACTCACATTACAATTTTGATTTCCATTACTATATAGTTTCCAATTACCAAGACGCATATGATCCAAAAGTTCATCATATACCGGACAATCGCTATTGGCACTATTATACTGGGAACAGACAAACACCGACTATATTACCGCCGGAAAAAAATATAAGACCTGGAAGACCTAAGGTGCGTCGAGATCGAATGACAATGGATGCTGATCCTCAGCAAATGCACGCCAGATGTAGCCTATGCAAACAACCAGGCCATTATAGGACCAGATGTCCAGGACAGTCATCAGGGGCGGAACCTTCGAGATCGTGATAAGTACACCGGAAGATTTTTTGTATTATAAATTTGACGAATTCATTTTGTTATTATAAATTCGACCGTCGATATAGAATTTACATTTTACAAACATATAGGATTTTTTATATTGTAAATTTGACGGATTCATTTTGATATTATAAATTTGACCGTCGAGATAGAGATCGGATATGATTTTTTTGTATTGTAAATTTTGACGGATTCATTCTGTACAAAACGTTGATATAATAAAATTTTATTATTTTATTCAAATATTTTTTACGTTTATTTATTTTTCAAAATTTTCAAAATAATTATAATTTTAATTATAATTATAATTATATAGGGGGCGGGTTCTAGGAACCCGCCCCCTATACTGGGTTGGGGGGTGGGGTGAAAGGTAGGGAGACGAAACCGTCCTATTTCACTAATTTTAAATACAACCATCCTATTTTAATAATTAATTATTTAATTCGTACTATATCAAAAAAAACCGTAAAAAAACTCAAAATCAAATGGATTGTGTCATGTCCATAAATTTTTGTACTATACCCAGCAATTTGACTGAAATGGGCGTGACTATAGAATTCACCTGCGACCACTGGTCAAAGTACCGCTCATACCCGGTATAGAGCGTAATTCTGAATGAAAACAACTGAAAAGTGCAACTATATAAAAAAAAAGGGAAAAGTATTTCTTGCCCCCTCCTCCTTTTCTACTTTATTTTCCATCCACATCACAACTTTCATTTCTTTTCCCTCTTTTAAAAGTAACCCCTTTTAAGTTTACGTGCAAACCTGAATGGCTTATCTTTTGTATGAAATGATACAAATACTATTATGAAAGGTAAAGCTTAACTATATATAGATCATAATATTATTATACATACCGGTTAGGTTAGGATAAAAATAAAGCAGCAATGTTATTTTTATTGAATCTATCCCACAGGTGTAGTCGATATATATCATTACTGTAACCGAGGACAATGCGTTTTATAATATCATTTATAGTTGAAATTAAAGCAATTTACTAAAATCATTTCGATTACAATGTGATATTTAGTACAAAGGCAGAAGATATTTAGTACAATGGCAGAAGATAGTGTTGCTGATAATGCAGCAATTACTTGGTTTAAGGTCCCTCCAAATCTCACACGTAACAATGATTAGATGACAATGTAAGAAATTTTTCTTCCGTATTTAAAATAGGTTAAAGTGGGCATAGGGAGCTACCTGATCCATGTCTGCGCTATCGTAGGCACAATCTTGCAGGTAGGTCCTGTCCATGCGTGTGGGTCCTGAAGGGAATCCGGTGTTAGGGTCGCAACACTTGAGCACCCGGTAAATTAATAATTTTATAAAATATAGCACCAATTCCAAACTCAAGATGCATCGTTTACTAATTATTGCAACACATATAGAAATCAAGAGAGCAAAGAAGGGAGTTTAGGGTGCTACAACCTTCATAGCGTGTCTATCTAATCGTGGAAGACCCAAGCTAAACTCCGTCGTCCCTGGAACGAGCTTGCAAGCTAATTTTCTCGCCGAAGATGATCCATATCAAGAAAACCCCAACTCAAGCTTCATCTTCACCAATAAACTAATCTTTGTGAAAAAACCTGATCAATTTCTTTGCTAATGAAAATGATCAACAGATGTAGAAATCACCCTCAAATATTATCTCTCATATCTCCCTCCAGAAAATCAAGAGAGAGGAGTGCAAGAATGAGCATGGAAAAAGAGAGATGCTTCATATTTAGCATTATCATCAAAAATACAATGTGCAAGAATGAACTAAAAATCTCTGAGAGCATCCTTTATTTCTTTTATCAATTAAAAAGAAATGAATCATTTCTTTTATATTTACAATAAGAAATGAAGTGCCCCTTCTAGAAGTTTTAATATATAAAATCTATAGTATATGTATCATATACACAACTGTACATGTATCACATATACATACTCGTATTTGTATTGTATGCAAATATCAAATGAGAGATAAATAGAAATGAATATAATATATATATATATATATATAAATTATTAAATCATCACTTGATTTAATAATCCGTCTTAAACATAAACTGGCTAATATTAAAAATGTCCAATTAATATACATGTATCAAATACACGTATTTAATCGAACCCACACACATATCACCATATGCACTCTACATCGTTTCGTCTAAGCATACAAAACCTCTGCGTGGGACTCTAAAAACTCAATCAATACATTGGCAATAGATTAGGATTATATCCGAATGATCTGAAACATTTCATATCAATCCCTCCACGGGAAGGTTAACCCACAAACACGTTAGTGTCGCTAGCTGTACATAACGGCTACCCAGGTATTACTCAAAAGAAAGGACGAGAAGGAAGCTCAGCTGAACACAATCAGAACTTATCAACGACAGTCGTCATACAGTCCGTTCTCTTTGTCAAAGAGTGCCGCATACCGGGTCTGGAGGTGGAATCTATGAGACCCCCAATAACCCAATAAGCTATGCAGATTTTGGACTTATAACCAACAGAGATACAAATGATGACACCTATCAGTTTATGTCAATCGTCGCAGCTGCGAGCTTCTAGTTATAGTCATGTCTCGCATAGAGTGATATCGACTCTCTATACCGGGAGAAACGAATCCCCTCAACCGCTCACTGCCTTCATGTGCTTCGGGACTTTACCCAACTAAAACCTATTTGCACGACTCTTTAAAGCCGTGGCGTGATATTAATAAAAGTACAGTGGGAACACACACAAGACACTATGGCGATCTTAATTTAATGGACTACCATGTACCCATGTCACCGGAGAACTGCTATCTAACTATAGCTATAATACCATTCAGGAGTTCTCGGTGAGTCCGTCCAGCGCAACTTATTCTCCAATGAGCACCCGTATACAATTTTTGGTGTCAAACACTGTAAATCTTCAGTTTCCGTATATAATTTTTCCGTATTTTCCAGAATTTATTCCATTTTTTTCTCATTTCTTTATACACACACACATATTTATATTAAAATAAATTTTCCTAAACCTAAACTCTAAATCCTAAACATACCCGCCCCCTGCCTGAACCCGACCCAGCATCTCGACCCGACCCGCTCACCCCCTCCACTTCTTCTTCCCCCATCGCTCGTTCTTTCCTGCCATTTTCCTCAACGGCCCGCGGCGACGATCACGCCCACGTCCAACCCTCGTGCCCCGCTCGCATCACCCCCCAACGGCTCCCCCCCACGGTTTCCCTCTTCTCGCGCCATCATCACGAAGCCTGCCCATGTCCCCGCTTCCCCAACGGCCACGATTCCACTCGCTCAAAACCCCCCGACGACCACTCGTTTCGTCTTTACGTCACCCCATCGTTCTCCCTACACTTCTCTCTCCTGTTCACTCCATTATTTCCCCAACTACCACCCGAGCTCCACATCGCCGGAACCCACCTCAGACAACCCCCGACGCCTCCGATCTCCCTCTCCTTCAACGCGAGCGCGCTACTACCACGAACCCACCAGCGACCCTACACCCCCGTCGACCAACACCCACAAGACCCAAAAAAACTCCCGCACCACCCTCTGCGTGCCGAGCTTCCTTGCACCGGAGCGCGACCCCCGGTGTCCACGATCGTCGGAGCTCCCCGACTCTTCCCGTCCCCTCCGAACACAGAAACGCGACCGCGTAGCCTCGTCTTTCCTGAGATTCGGGGGAGATGCTATTTGGTTTTATCCGTCCACCTCTCCGAAGATGCCAAGTTGATTTATGGCACCGTATATCGGAGGTTTGGGCGGATGCGGCCGATGTAGCAGACTTCGTCAGATTCCCCCTCGCTTGAGGGGTTTTTGATTGTGGGGACGCTCTTCCCTGCAGGTGCAAGCCCCTGCAGTTAATTACGCTACGCATCGCGGTAGCCACTTTCTCCTGCTCCAGAAGTTCACTTCGTGTCGTGCGTGTTTGTTTTGTTTGTGGTTGCCCGTGGATTGTATACGGAGACTAAGTGATGCCGTCGCCCGTAGGACGTGGATTAGTCCAAATCCGTATTTACTTAGATTTGGATTTGTTGTTTTAGTTTAAGGATACGTTAGCCCTATTGAGGCTAAGATCGACTTAAACTTTTGTTAACGATACGTTAGCCTAATCTTCAGACTAAGATCAACTTACGGGATCATTTAGATCCAACAAAAGAGCAATTGGCTCTATTATTTAGTTTAATGACGTTGCGGTCAATTTCCAGTTTAGGGACATGGCGGTCCATCATTCCCATTTGGGGACGAGCATTAGTTTAATGACATTTTGGTCCAACATTCCCATTTTGGGACAAACATTAGTTTAGGGACGTTTCGGTCCATCATTAGTTTAAGGACGTTTCGGTCCATCATTAGTTTAGGGACGTTTCGGTCTACGAGTTTAAGGACCCCGCAGTCCGTGTTGATGTATGGTTGTTGGGACCCGTCACCTCTCTGATTTCGTTGAAGGATTACAACGATAGGGGTCAGAGGAGTTCAGAGATGTACCCTTGAACCGGATGTAAATTGATTTAGGAGAGCAGTCTTGCTCAGTCAATTTAATTTGAGGACTTACGGCCATGATTATGCTAAGTCCAGTTGAAAAAAATGTTCAACAATTTTATTTGTTTTTGGCCTAATAGGCCTGTGCTAGGGCTTTGCCCCTTTTTAAATAATGCATTGCATTTTTTATTTTGTTTGGGCTCTGCCCATTTATAAATGAGGCAGAACATCAATTCTGTCTGGGCTCTGCATTTTATTTTGTTTGGGCTCTGCAGAGCATCAATTTTATTTGGGCTCTGCCCTTTTATTGCATTGCAATTTATTTTGGCCTACTAGGCCTTTTTGATTTGGGCCCGGCCCTTTAGTAAACAATGCTTTGCATTTGTCAGGCGCTTTGCGCCAATCACTGAGTGCAAGCGCTTGTGGTGATGACACGTGTCATGCAAGCGCAGTGCACTGCGCTTGCGCTGCTGACACGTGGCGCGCTCTGGTGAGTTGCGCCAATTTTAGAGAGCAAGGCTCTATCTTAAAAGCGCATAGCACAAGTGGTTCAGGTGCTGACACGTGGCGCTCTCTGATGGCTTGCGCCAACCCAAGAGCGCAACAGTGCAAATTTTATAAGTGCAAGGCACTGTTTAATTTCTTGATCCAATTTAGATCAGAGAAAACAAGTTTTTCTTGTTTTTTCTTATTTTCAAGGAACCAGTGGTTCATAAAAAAGTGCAAGGCGCTTATTATTATTTGAAGATCATTGATCTTGTTCTTAGATCAATGATCTTATTAGAAGAAATTCTTCTATTTTATGAAGGTTTTTACCTTTTTCTTGAACTTTCTTCAGAGTTCTCTCTGTTTTGAGGTTCTTAATCTCTTACAATGTTCATCATTTGAGTTGGGGTCTAGGGGTTTTTATATAGTGTCCATAGATTTGTTAAGTTTGTTAAAGAGATCATTTTCTGAGTGATTTGGGGAATTTTCCCCACCGTTGGATCTTTGATCCAAGAGTTTCTGTTTTACAGAAGACAATCTTCTTGTTTTAATAAGAACAGAAAGATCTTACTAGAATTTTAATTCTGTTTGGCGCAAACGTCCCAGCACGTGACACGTGACACGCAGCGCAGACCGCAGCGCAACTGTGCCAGCGCAACTGCGCTGCCACGTGTCGCGCAGCGCAGAGCACAGCGCAACTGCGCTGCCATGTGTCGCGCAGCGCAGAGCGCAAGTCATCTGAAGTGTTGCTTCTTTTAATCTTTGTTTTAAATAGAGCCTTGCTATGATTGGGCGCTGCGCTCCCTGCCCTGGCGTGCCTGATTTTGACACGTTGCGCTCTGCGCGCAACACAGGGGATTTGAAGCGTTGCTTCATTTATTAAAATTTAAATTTTCAGAGTAGAGTCTTGCTCTGATTGGGGAAATCAGAAGCGTTCGCTTCATTTCCTGCCTTGGAATTTGAACAGAGCTTTGCTCTGATTGGGATAAACAAATGCCCCCCCCACCATTGCGCTTATGTGGCCCCAATCGTGAGCGCAGCGGTGGTCAGAATCCCAACCGTTGGGTAATTGAAACGACACTTATTGCCTATAAATAGGACCTTTGGTCTCTTAGATGATTTTCATCTAATCATAAGAATTTCGTCCAGAGCCCAGCTTTTTTTGTTCAAACGTTTTTAAGAGTTAAACTCTAGAGAATTTTTAGGTAAAAATTAATTTGGATTAAGTTAAATTAATTTTAAGAGCCCTGCTCTCAATAGATCCCCGATCTAAAGAAGATCCATTTAGGGTTTCACTCAGCAGAGCTTTGCTCTATAGGTTTAAAAGGATCTAGAGAGAACTAAAGGGAATCCTATTAAGGTTACATTAATGGAGCTCTGCTCTCTAAAATATTTTCCTTATATTTTCTTAATGCGTTAATGGAGGTTTGCTCCTTCCAAATCGTATAGAAGAACTCTTAAGAGTTCTTCATGGATCTTAGAAGTTAAAGATGGCATTTATTATTATTATTATTATTATTATTTTCTTCTCAGAGCAAAACTTTCAATATTCTTAGGGGATTTTCTTCAGATTCTCCTTATTACCGAATTTGATAGGTGTCACTCCTGTTTGCAGAGTATTGCTCTCGAGGAGTTTAACTCCCTGTGCCCGTCTTTTAATAAGAATTCGCTTAGTCTGTCTGCTAATTCTGTTAATTTTCTTTTACAGGAGCAATGGACGCCCACATGTACGACCTTGATGAAATTATCTCTTACGGAGACATCCGCCGACTCGGTCGTTCTCAGAACCGGGAATTTACTGTCACACCCCGCTTCCCAAAATACGGAAAACGAGGGATGACTAGGCCAGCCATGCTCCTACGGTCAGGGAAACATCCCGCCGTAGTCACACTTCGGTTTCTAGCATTACATGGTAATCGGTAGATAAAGCACAGTAGTAAAGGAATCACATCACTAATTTATTACATTAATAATCCATTGTTCACAAATTACAGATAACAAGAACAATTACTAATCAAGTTCAATCTCACGATCACTTTTATGGAAAGCAGTAAATGAAGAAAGTACACCAGACTATATCTCCGTGAACTCGAAGGGTAGATCCGTCTCCTGTGCTGGTCCTTCCACGGAATCTGAGCATGCATACTCAGGTCGTCAGAGCAACACAATAACAATATTATATAATAAGATGAAACAGGTAAAAGGGGTAATACTAGTGAAAGTACAATGCTAGTAATCACTATGTCACTATATGATGCAGAATATGCTCTGTGTCCCTATCGGTCTCTAGGTCATGTTTGAAATCGTATAGTGGAAGGAGGATCATGTTTAACAGGAGTCTCGTACATACCCGAGACAACGGCCCACATGCTCGGGACATAACCCTGTCAGCCGGATCGCTAGATCCTACCTAGTATATATATCACTGCTCGAATGATCATCCTCTAAAACATGGTCCCGCTAAATACGATTCTCTTTCCACTTCGATTTCCCCTTTATCTCCAGGTTTACACTATTTATGATCTTGATTTAGTCGTGCACAAGTATACCAATGGCACGGTTTTATTACTGTTCACTGTATCAATTACTGTCACGAATATTCACTTTCCATTGGTGTACTCGTCACTTCTAAACCAGCATCAATCACGCACGATAATGCAATGTCCACTGACTGTAACACGTGCTAACACTAAGTATATGGCAAATAGGGTATGATATATGTATGTATGCATGCTATCAATAAGCTAAGTATGTTATGAATCAACATGCATGTCATTAATTTACATAAATTGCATAAATTAATATGTTAAGAATTCAGCAAAATGATACAAGTAAGATAAATAGAACGCTTAGTCGGCAATTCATCAAAATTAATTTCAGTTCAATCGGGATTTCGGTTTTCAGGATACAGCTGTTTCATTTTAAGTGCTCGCGGCTGGAAATTCAGTTTCAGAACTAAACGTCCGTTTCGTGACACGAATTGCACCCAGTTGGATTCAGATTTCAGCGATGCTACAGTTGAATAAAATCTAGGGTTTTCAATAGAGTATTCAACGCAACAGACTGATCCTCAATCACGTCTGTACGTCAAAAGTTATACACAGTTTAATCTCAGTGTGTCATTTCTGAATCTGTTCTGGACAGTTATACGTTCTGCCTTTTTATTTACAGTTTAAAATAGCAAACGGCAATGAAACGGAATGAAACCACTTTTTTTGTTTAGCTAACAGAATTATCTTTAATCTACTGCAGAGTTCTAGAGCATACGACTTCAGAAAACACAGTGACACACATTTTGGGACAGTACACAGTAATCAGAGTCGCTCTGGACTGCAGTCCAGAGTCGCACTCCGATCTAAATATCATCGCAGTTACAGAGCATAAATCATTAGAAGTTTACATAGGGTTAAAGTTCGTTGAGTCGGCTTCGATTTAAGCCCTCGAATGCATCATTCCAGTATGCACATAATTTACAGTGATTTTAATCGTTTTAAGATACGGACAAATTCTAGTTTTATCGGCATATTTGGGGGTATCAATTCTAGTCACTAAGAATCATATTTTCCAGTGAGATTTATACATGATATTCGTCATTATATGGGCCAACAGAAAACATCTATTTCCGTCAAATTAAACTAGTATTTTCATTGGGGTCTAGCATCGAACACATAGGTCGCATAATATATCGGGAATCGATAAATTATAAACTAAATGATTTAAGTTTGTATCACAACTATATTAGCATGTAGCAAGTAAAACACTTGCCTGGAAAATGTCTCGGGGTTGCACGGCAGCAGCGGCGTCACGATCGCGCGATGTTCGTCGTGAACCGATCTGCTCGAGCTTGGCTCGAGATACGGAATTTGCGTCGGAGTTGTCCGAAGACTTCTTGTACTCGCTGGAAAGGTGAAGGAGGCTCTGTGGATCTCCTGAGTGGTGTTGGGGTTGACGACGGTCGACGGCGTCGCTCCGGCGACGAGCCGCAGAGGGTGTAGGAAAATGGGTTATGGGAGATCTTGAAGAGAGAGAGAGAGAGAGAGAGAGAGAGACTTGGGTGTGGATCTTGGGGAGGAGGAGAAGATGCAGAGGGGTGTAAGGGTCGATGGCGTGGTGTGGAGATCGCCGGCGTCGAGCGTCGTTGGCCAGGCTCGGGTGCAGTGGTGGGTGTGCAGGGGTTGGTTGATGGATGGTGGAGTTGTAGAGGAGTTATGTTGGTGGAGGAGGAGTTGGCGAGGGGTCGCTGAGGGGTTGCCGAGAGTTGTCGTCGTCGGAGGGGCGACGAACGGAGCTGGGTCGATAAGGTTTCGAGAGGGAGAGAGATGAGGGATTTTGGGAAAAACGGGAGGGGGGTGAGGTGTGAAGGAGATAAGGGAGTCGAGAGGAGCGCGTCGTGGGGGCGAGGGAAACGGTACTGCGTCGTGCGCGTGAGCGTTGGCGAGGACGCGGGCGCGAGCTGCGGCGGTGGGAAAGGGTTGGGGGAAGTTACCGTTGGAGGAAGAAAGTGAATAGGAGAAGCGGGTCAGGTCAGTTGAGGAGGCGGGCTGGGCCAGGAGACGGGCTGGTTTAAATTTTAATAAAGAAATTTTTTTAAGTTTTTAATATGGTATGTGGGCTGGGGATTGAAGCGGGCTGGGTAAATTTTAATAAAGAATTTATTTAGAATATGGTGAGTGGGCTGAGGAGATATGGGAGAGGCCGGGCTTACTGTTTTATTTTCTTTAATATTTTATTTTATTGGTGGGCTGGGATTGAGTATAGTTTGGGTTTGGGGTTTAGTAAAATATTTTATTTGTTTTTAAATTTTGGTTTGTGTTTGGTTTTCCAAATTGGTTTTAAATCTTGGGTTTTAACTTTTAGGGTTTGGAAAAATATAAATATTGGGATTCAAGCAACCACCTTCTTCAAAAATATACGAGGAAAAAGTAAGTCTCTGGGACTTAGAGAATAGAAAAAAAAACTTTTATTAAGATGGTAATCGGGGTTTACATTTACCAACGCCAAGTGTGCCGAGATCATGAGTCGCTTCGACGCATTCAATGGCCAACTGCTTCCCCGACGTTCTTCTCCCCTGAAGCTTATCGTGGGAGCCATTTGGGAAGCACTTCCCCTATTCTGTTCCGGCGTGCCGCTTGGGGCGTTGGATGCTGCTGAGGACAAGGTGCACTCGGTGTATCTGATACACCTAATCTCGAAGAAACGGCGAGACAATCTTGTCGATCTCCTGTACCAGGCTTTCCAACAGTCCGCCATACTCGCTGCTTATTGGAGGGAGGAAGATATCAGGGGGGACCCCGACGCTTGTGCTCATGAAAGAAAGCACACTAGGATGGTCCGCGAGGCTTGGAAAGTCTTAGATAGGGTTACCTTCGAGTTCCTCAACCCATGTACTGGGTCTGAGCTTATACCATTGTAGACATTTTAATAATTTTGTTATTTATTTCTTCATGATTGTAAGAACCCTTTTGGAACATGAATGAACATTTTTATTTCAGCTTATCTTATTCCCCGTTCTGAGTCTTTTGCACATGCATGAATGAGTGTGTCTCGAATGCTTGATCTAACGCCAATCAAATGTTCTTTCTGTCGCTTTCTTCCTTCTCTTATTATCAGCATGCTGTCTTGATAAACATAATTGGTAGATAACTTAGTTTTTTCCAAGAGATAGCGATGGCTTAGGCCGCAGGTTTAGATCTGCCGCCTAAGACTTTTCAACTCTATGAGCCGTGAGGGTCTCATAGAGACTTTTCTCCCTATGGATCGAGAGGATCTCATAGGTGTATTTTCTCCTTAGGAATCGTGAGCATTCCTAAGTGTGTTTTCTCTTATAAGTAGTAAGGATCTTATAAGAGAATTTTCTCCTTTACAAGTCGAGAGGACTCGTAAGTGGTTAGTGAGTTGACTTGTTTCCGAGGCGAAGTATTGCTCCGACGGGGAGGTCATTGGCTGACTTGTTTCCGAGTTGAAGTATTGCTCTGACGAGGAGGTCGTTGGCTGACTTGTTTCCGGGTCGGAGCGTTGTTCCGACGAGGTGGTCATTGGCCGATTTGTTTCTGCGACGGAGGTCATTGGCTGACTTGTTTCCGAGACGGAGGTCGTTGGCTGACTTGTTTCCGCGACGGAGATCATTTGCTGACTTGTTTCCGAGACGGAGGTCATTTGCTTACTTGTTTTCGAGACGGAGGTCGTTGGCTGACTTATTTCCGAGACGGAGATCATTTGCTTACTTGTTTCCGAGACGGAGGTCATTTGCTGACTTGTTTCCGAGACGGAGGTCGTTGGCTGACTTGTTTCTGAGACGGAGGTCATTGGCTGACTTTTTTTCGAGACGGTGGTCATTTGCTGACTTGTTTCACGACGGAGGTCATTTGCTGACTTGTTTCCGAGACGGAGGTCGTTGGCTGACTTGTTTTCGAGACGGAGGTCGTTGGCTGACTTGTTTCCGAAACGGAGATCGTTGGCTGACTTGTTTCCGAGACGGAGGTCGTTGGCTGACTTGTTTCCGAGACGGAGGTCGTTGGCTGACTTGTTTCCGAGACGGAGGTCGTTGGCTGACTTGTTTCCGCGACGGAGGTCATTTGCTGACTTGTTTCCGCGACGGAGGTCGTTGGCTGACTTGTTTCCGAGACGGAGGTCGTTGGCTGACTTATTTCCGCGACGGAGGTCGTTGGCTGACTTGTTTCCGAGACGGAGGTCGTTGGCTAACTTGTTCCCGAGACGAAGGTCGTTTGGTGACTTGTTTCCGCGACGGAGGTCATTTGCTGACTTGTTTCCGTGACGGAGGTCATTTGCTGACTTGTTTCCGAGACGGAGGTCGTTGGCTGACTTGTTTCCGAGACGGAGGTCGTTGGTTGACTTGTTTTCGCGACGGAGGTCATTTGCTGACTTGTTTCCGAGATGAAGGTCATTGGCTGACTCTAGGTTGTCTGTGAACCGTAGAGTCTTTGAACTGGGGACTTTGTCGTGGCCCCGATTGGTGATGTTACGTCCGTGTCCTGCTGGAATGAGGAGGAACGTCGCTGTTGGTCTCCAGGCTGTAGATGTGATCGTCGAGATCTGACTTCCCTTTGACGCAGCCTGGTGGGGAAATGTAGTCCCCTTTCCTCCTTTTTTTTGTTTATGCCCATGGATTGTATATAGGGATCACTATGGACTTACCTGCAGGGCAAAAGTTTCATTCTTTCATTTTTTTTGTTTTTTCTGCGATGCTCCATCATTTCAGTTTTTTACATCGCGAAAGTCGCGATTGCCCCATCATTTAGGCTATTTTTCGCGGTGCCCAATCATTTCGGCTGTTTATTTTTATTTTTTTTACTCGCTGCTTTTTATTGCGAGTTGCCCAATCATTTCGGCTATTTTGTGTGCATACGTTTTTATTTGCTGCTCTTTTTTTATTGCAAGTTGCCCCATCATTTCGGCTATTTCGTATGCATGCGCGGCCTACTGGCTTTTCGTCGTAAACCTGAAATTAAACACCGATTTCGGCATCAGCACCGCTACAACTGGGATGTTTTCAGGAGTGAATCATCATTTGCCCCTGTCGATGTCGAACAAAGGTAGCTTAGCGAATAGGGTTAAGGTCCCGTCGATTAAGGCTTTTGACTTCATGAGCCGTAAGGGTCCCACAAAGGTATTCCTCCCTACAATTCGTGAGTATCTTGTAGGTGTATTTTCTTATTAAGAATCGTGAGGATTCCTAAGTGTATGTTCCTCTGTAAGTCGTAAGGATCCTACAAGAGGGTTTTCTCCTTGTAAATCGAGAGGACCTACAAGGGTTGTTCATCATACGTACATATCCCCAGTCACGGATGGGACTTGGTTAGGAAAATGTTTATTCGCGCCCGTGAATTGTATACAAGGGTCAGCATTGAGCCGCTTGTAGGGCAATATCGAAGGTTATGGAAGTTGCTTAAGCACAGGTTTAGGTCTCTGTAACTTAAGACTTTCAAATCTTATGAGCCGTGAGGTCCCATAAGAGAGTTCTGCTTACGAGTCGTGATGATCTCGTAAGTGTATTTTCTCCTTAGGAATCGTGGGGATCCCTAACTGTGTTGCTCCCTTGTGAGTCGTAAGGATCTCACGCGAGTGGTTTCTCCTTACAAGGTCGAGAGGACCCTGTAAGTGTCCTTTAACGAGATTACGTCCTTTCAGGTTTTCACAAACACTCGCCGGTAGTCCTGCTGTTTTTACTCACGAAGCCCTTTCGGGTTTTCATCCGTGCCCATTTTGCTTATGGACATACCCTTTTTTTTATTCTCTTTTTATATATATATATTTTTACGAGGTCGCGCCCTTTCGGGTTTTCATGAACACTAGCCGGTAGTCCTGCTGTTTTTACTCACGGAGCCCTTTCGGGTTTTCATCCGTGCCCATTTTGCTCATGGACATACCGTTTATTTTTTTATATATTTTTTTATTTTTTTATTTTATTATTATTATTATTTTTATTTTTATATTCATCTCGTCAGCCTAAGGATGCTGCGGTAGTAGTTTAAGAACGTTTCGGTCCGTCATTAGTTTAAGGATGTTTCGGTCCGTCATTAGTTTAAGGACGTTTCGGTCCGGCATCCAGTTTTAGGACGTAGTGGTCCGCCGCCATTAGTTTAAGGACGTTTCGGTCCGTTATCCAGTTTTAGGGCGTAGTGGTCCGCCATTAGTTTAAAGACGTTTCGGTCCGTCATCCAGTTTTAGGACGTAGTGGTCCGTCATTAGTTTAAGCACGTTTCAGTCCGTCATTAGTTTAAGGACGTTTCGGTCCGTCGTTAGTTTAAGGCCGTTTCGATCCGTTATCCAGTTTTAGGACGTAGTGGTCCATTATCCAGTTTTAGGACGCAGTGGTCCACCATTAGTTTAAGGACGTTTCGGTCCGTTATCCAGTTTTGGAACGTAGGGGTCCGCCATTAGTTTAAGGGCGTTTCGGTCCGTTATCCAGTTTTAGGATGTAGTGGTCCGTTATCCAGTTTTAGGACGTAGTGGTCCACCATTAGTTTAAGGACGTTTCGGTCCGTTATCCAGTTTTAGGATGTAGGGGTTCGCCATTACGTTAGTTTAAGAACGTTTCGGTCCGTTATCCAGTTTTAGGACGTAGTAGTCCGTTATCCAGTTTTAGGACGTAGTGGTCCGCCATTAGTTTAAGGACGTTTCGGTCCGTTATCCAATTTTAGGACGTAGGGGTCCGCCATTAGTTTAAGGACGTTTCGGTCCGTGGGGCTTTCTCTATGAATGAGCATGATGCCCCCGGCATATCCATCTTTTTCGGAGCATGTGGTTGTGGCGGGCTCACATTCCAGTTTTCGGACAGCGCGAGTTCGCCTTGTTGGTACTGGTCTTCGACCCAGTTTTTGAAGACGAAGCAATCTTCGAGCGGATGACTTACTGCTCGATGGTAGGGGCAGTAATTAGGATCGTTGACATCTCCTGGCTGTAGCGGACGTTTCGGATTCTGCAGATTGACGAGTCCGTTGCGCACTGTCAGTTCAAACAGTTTCCTCGTTTTATCTTAGGGAAACGAGTAAGGACGTCCCAGTCTTTCCTCGAGTGATGGGCGTGGGCGCATGTTGTTTTGGCGAACAATCGATTTTGAGTTGCTCGGCTGTTGTTGAATGTTGGCGACGAAGATCATTTTTCCTTTTCCTTCATCCTTTTTGCTCGCTCCGTCGTTTGCGGGTCCGAGATTCTTTCCGGGTAGTATGCCCTTGCACGGATGAATGTTCTCATGATTCTTCAATTCTTCAGAGATGGATTCCTTGAAGAGAGGGTTGAAGGTTGTTTCTTCATCGGGGTCGTTCCTGTGGCAATTACCGGCGACTCTTTTATGCTCATCTGTCGTATTTTTCCGCCGTCTACGAGCTTCCCGCTTTGTTCTGTTGACATAATGTTTGTGAGTGACATACCCTTGCCACCAACACTTAAAGGAGTCGCAGTCTTCAGTAGCGTGTGCGATCTTCTGATGATACAGGCAATAATTAGGATACATCTCTATTCCACCAAGAGTGTTTTCTTCAGAGGCTGGTAGCTTCATTCCCATTGATATGGCTTTAGCAAACCTTTTCCTCGTCTTGAATTTGTTTTCATCGGCAGCGGATGTCTTTTGATTTGATGGGAATGCCTCGACTCTTTCGTCCAGTCGGCGGTGTTTGGCTCCTTCCAGTATGGCCATCTCACGCTCTTGATTGGCTTTAACTTTAAGACTAATCTCATTCAGGAAAGCATCGATCATCTCATCTGACAGCCGCAGAATTTCTGGTTCATGGTCTGCCCCCAGCTTCTCAGCGCAAGGAATTTCCTCATCGTTTGTAAACGAATGGGAAATCATATGACAGCTCGCCACGTATTCTTCAGATTCATCCGACGAGCTGTCTCTCTCATCTTCCTCTTGAAAGACGTTGTTGAGGAACTCTTGGAGTGTAATGGGAGTCCGTGCTTTCTGGTTGTATTCCTCCAGCGCGTCAATTTGTTTTTGTAAGTCCGTTCGCTTGTCGCCAGGCTTCACCGGCTTCTTTGATTTCTTCTTCTTCTTCTTCTTTGAAGATTTTGACGGCTGGCTGTGAGCGCTTGGGCCACCACCATCGGTCTTTGGAGTTGGACGCGGCTTCAACATCCCCTCAATGATCTGAGGTTCTAACGGATTCTTCCACTTGATCGCTGGGCATGTTTGAAGATCGTTTAGCATCCTCCTTGTCTTGGCTGACAGCACAACCTCCCATGGGGCTTCTTCGACAAGAGAGCACGTTGCCCCCGGCATATTCATCCTTTTAGAGACGTGAGGTTGCGGTGGATTCACCTTCCATCTGTCAGATAACGCGAACTTGCCCTGTTGGTACTGGTCTTCAAGCCAATTTTTGAAGACGTAGCAATCTTCGATTGGATGACCTAGTACTCGGTGATAGGGACAGTAGTTGGGCTCATTGACATCATTTGGTTGCGACGGACGTTTTGGATCCGGCAGATTTATGAGTCGGTTGCGCAACGCCAACTCGAATAATCTTCTCGTTTTATCTCGGGGAAACGAGTAAGGACGTCCTAA
This sequence comes from Agapanthus africanus, assembly GCA_030015575.1. Lineage (NCBI taxonomy): Eukaryota > Viridiplantae > Streptophyta > Magnoliopsida > Asparagales > Amaryllidaceae > Agapanthus > Agapanthus africanus. The sequence continues at coordinate 375,634 of JASDDO010000238.1, forward strand.
CCTCTCTTCAAGGGGTACGTGTGGACGCATATTATTTTGACGAACAACCGGCTTCAAGTTGCTCGGCTGTTGTTGAGCATTAGCGACAACGATCGCTTTTCCCTTCCCCTTGTCATTTCGGGAGTCCGGCTTTGGAAGAGATGGTCTATGGCCCATCTGATCCATTTGCGCTAGCTTGTCGATCAGGGCCTGGAAGGTAGTTGGCTTGAAGAACATCATAAATTGTGAGATGGTTGCTTGCGGGTCAAGGGTTCCCATAAACATACCCACTACAGGAGCTTCTTCAATGCGTTGCTCACATTTTGACCATAAGTTCCGTCACCGTATAGCATATTGGACCCATGTCTCGCCCGGCTTCACCCTGGCATTAATCAGTACCGTCATCAGGGTGCGTTCGCTGGCGCTTGCAAAACGCTGGGTAAACAGCAGCTCCATCTCCGCAAAGGTCTTGATAGAGTCGTTTGGGAGCTCAGAGTACCACTCGAATGCTGTATCTGATAAGCTTCCAACGAATTGGCGAAGCAACAATTTATCATTGCCGCCAGTGTTGCCGCACAGTGCCCTGAACTGGGCAACATGCTGGTGGAGATTGCCCGTCCCCTTATAGACATGGAACTTGGGAATGGTATAGCCCGGCGGGTACTTGATCTGATCGTACCAGCTCGGATATGGCCGCCCTGTTTTTACGACCTGGCCGGCTGCTTCAGTCGCATGATGAACCCGTATTTGTTGGGCTATGTACTCGTCCAAGTTAGCTTTGGAGATTGTCTCCTCCTTAGCTGTTGACAGAGCTGGTGGAGGATTCGACATTGCTCCCCTATCGTCTTCAAGGACGATCGGGGGATCTTCAGCTGGAGGATCTTGTTGGATCATCATCCCCACCATGTCTTGGAACAGGAGGCCCATACGCTTTATGTTGGCTGCTTATTCAGCAGCCTCTTTATCCTTCTTCTCCAATATCCAACGAAGGAATTCGGCGTCGGTTTCTTGCTCCTGGTGTTCATCCAAGGACGCTTCAGGGCTTTTTTTTGGCCCAGTGAGTGTGGCTATCGCGTTCATCATTTCCTGGAGCTTTTGTTGTTGCTCCTGAGCTTTGGTCACCGATCGCGTAAGCGGTTTATGACCTGTGGATGCACGGCTGTCCTCCTTTCCCGACGCCATATATAGTGTATGGACTATTATGCCCCCGGACTTAGGGCGTTTAGGTGCACCACCTTTGGCATTTGCCGCGGGCACAGGGATTTTCTCCGGCCTTCTTCTTTTGTGGGCCGTTGAAGTTGAGGGGGCTGTTGTAGTGGGCACCCTGGCGGTTGTTGTCCTTTGTTGTTTAATAGGACGGTCCTTTTCTTCTTGCACCTTCGCCTTTTTCTGTTGATGAGAATGATCTGGGTCAATTACGGAGTCTTGAACCCTTCGCCAAACTTTGTATATTTTTTAGAACAGCCGTTGAGGGGGCTGCCCCCGCTTCATTTTCGGAACTCTCTCCACAGGTGGAGGAGATCTTTTCAGTGTAGCATTTGGAGAGTTCTTGCGTACCCTCCTCAGTAATTCAAAACTGTTCCCAGTTGGAACAGCAGCATCAACTTCCACCATTGGAGCGGGTGGAGTTAGCCCCGAGGGGGAGTTGCCTCCAGCCTTTCTTATTCGTTGCCAATGGTGACGTCGAGCATGACGAGCCGTTGGGACTGGCTCGGCGATAGGGACAGCTTCATCTTTCCCCCCGTCCGAATGAGGCACTGCTGGTGCCAGCCTCTTAAAGACAGAGGTCGTCCTCTGAGTGGCTATATTCAATCTGTCAAAGACAGATCCTCGAGCAGGGGCAGGAGCCGGAATAGTCAGCCTTGAAAAGACTGACTCCTTGACATGAGAAACCGCTTTGGCGATTTCGGAAGCAGCCGTCTTCTTTGGGATGGCCTTCTCAGGTATCATGGGCTTTTTGGCGGGCCCTTTGGAGTTGAGGCTCAGTCTGGTGAAGACCGAGGAGTTGGACAACCCGTTGAGAGGGGCCGTGGGAGTAGCAAGTCGATCGAAGACCGACTTCTTTGAAGCTTCCGCTACGGGCACAGGGATGGTGAAGCTTGCTGGCGGGATCAGGGTCCCGAAGAACATGCCAGTGGTGGCTTGAGTCACTTTCTCCACGGGCATAGTAAGGACGGAGGCCGCTTGAGGCCCATATGCTATGCCTCCAGGTGAGGCAGAGCGTCGGTTGCATTGGCACTTTGAGCAGTTCGAGCAATTTGAGGCCATTGATGCTTGATTTCTGCGCCAGGCAAGAGACCTAATCTTAGTAACTTGATATCCAAAGGCAACCATTAACAAACCGCGATTCGTTCGCGAAGACGACACACGAAATGGGGAGTGGAAAGAGGAAAAAATCCCACCGGGTGTGCCAGAATCTGTTCCCCTCCAAACACAGAGACGCGACCGCGTAGGCTCGTCTTGCCTGAGATTCGGAGCAGATGCTATTTGGTTTTATCCGTCCACCTCTCCGAAGATACCAAGTTGATTAATGGCACCGTATATCGGAGGTTTGGACGGATGCGGCCGATGTAGCAGACTTCGTCAGATTCCCCCTCGCTTGAGGGTTTTTTGATTGTAGGGACGCTTTTCCCTGCAGGTGCAAGCCCCTGCAGTTAATTACGCTACCGCATCGCGGTAGCCACTTTCTCCTGCTCCAGAAGTTCATTTCGTGTCGTGTGTATTTGTTTTGTTTGTGGTTGTCCGTGGATTGTATACGGAGACTAAGTGATGCCGTCGCCCGTAGGACGTGGATTGGTCCAAATCCGTACTTATTTAGATTTGGGTTTGGTCTTTTAGTTTAAGGATACGTTAGCCCTATTGAGGCTAAGATCGATTTAAACTTTTGTTAAGGATACATTAGCCTAATCTCCAGACTAAGATCAACTTAACGGGATCGTTTAGATCCAACAAAAGAGCAATTGGCTCTATTGTTTAGTTTAATGACGTTGTGGTTAATTTCCAGTTTAGGGACATGGTGGTCCATCATTCCCATTTGGAGACGAGTATTAGTTTAAGGACATTTCGATCCAACATTCCCATTTTGGGACGAACATTAGTTTAGCGACGTTTCGGTCCATCATTAGTTTAAGGACGTTTTGGTCCATCATTAGTTTAGGGACGTTTCGGTCCACGAGTTTAGGGACCCAGCAGTCCGTGTTGATGTATGGTTGTTGGGACCCGTCACCTCTCTGACGTCGTTGAAGGATTACAACGATAGGGATCAGAGGAGTTCAGAGATGTACCCTTGAACCGGATGTAAATTGATTTAGGAGAGCAGCCTTGCTCAGTCAATTTAATTTGAGGACTTACAGCCATGATTGGGCTAAGTCCAGTTGAAAAAAATGTTCAACGCTTTTATTTGTTTTTGGCCTAATAGGCCTGTGCTAGGGCTTTGCCCCTTTTTAAATAATGCATTGCATTTTTATTTTGTTTGGGCTCTGCCCATTTATAAATGAGGCAGAACATCAATTCTGTCTGGGCTCTGCATTTTATTTTGTTTGGGCTCTGCAGAGCATCAATTTTATTTGGGCTCTGCCTTTTTATTGCATTGCAATTTATTTTGGCCTACTAGGCCTTTTTGATTTGGGCCGCCTTTTAGTAAACAATGCTTTGCATTTATCAGGCACTTTGCGCCAATCACTGAGCGCAAGCGCTTATGGTGATGACACGTGTCACGCAAGAGCAGCGCGCTGCGCCGGTGCGCTGCGTTTGCGCTGCTGACATGTGGCGTGCTCTGGTGAGTTGCGCCAATTTTAGAGAGCAAGGCTCTATCTTAAAAGCGCATAGCGCAAGTGGTTCAGGTGCTGACACGTGGCGCTCTCTGGTGGCTTGCGCCAACCCAAGAGCGCAACAGTGCAAATTTTATAAGTGCAGGGCACTGTTTAATTTCTTGATCCAATTTAGATCAGAGAAAACAAGTTTTTCTTGTTTTTTCTTATTTTCAGGGAACCAGTGGTTCATAAAAAAGTGCAAGGCACTTATTATTATTTTAAGATTATTGATCTTGTTCTTAGATCAATGATCTTATTAGAAGAAATTCTTTTATTTTATGAAGGTTTTTACCTTTTTCTTGAACTTTCTTCAGAGTTCTCTTTATTTTGAGGTTCTTAATCTCTCACAATGTTCATCATTTGAGTTGGGGTCTAGGGGTCTTTATATAGTGCCCATAGATTTGTTAAGTTTGTTAAAGAGATCATTTTCTGAGTGATTTGGGGAATTTTCCCCACCGTTGGATCTTTGATTCAAAGGCTTCTGTTTTACAGAAGACAATTTTCTTGTTTTAACAAGAACAGAAAGATATTACTAGAATTTTAATTCTGTTTGGCAAAAACGTCCCAGCGCGTGACACGTGTCGGGCAGAGCAGAGCTCAGCGCAACTGCGCTGCCACGTGTCGCTCAGCGCAGAGCGCAAGTCATCTGAAGCATTGCTTCTTTTAATCTTTGTTTTAAATAGAGCCTTGCTATGATTGGGCACGCTGCCTTGGGCACTGCGCTCCCTGCGCTGACGTGCCTGATTTTGACACGTGGCGCTCTACGCACAGCGCAGGGGTCTGAAGCGTTGCTTCATTTATTAAAATTTAAATTTTCAGAGTAGAGCTTTACTCTGATTGGGGAAATCAGAAGCGTTTGCTTCATTTCCTGCCTTGGAATTTGAACAGAGCTTTGCTCTGATTGGGGTAAACACTTCCACTGCGACTAAAAACCCGACCCCTGCACACCACTCCGTCGCCGACAAGCCGAGCCCTCTGCAACAGCCGCACCCGAGCGCCTCACCGGAGTCACTGGGAACCCACTGTCCATGGCCGCCTCCGCACCAATGCTGAGCCCAAGTACCCCCCTCCCGAGCCAGTCGAGTCGCACGTGTATCGTGCCCGTGTCGTGCCGCCGTCTCAAGTCGTGCCACCTTCATGCAAGAGAAAACCATCTCTTGTTGCTTGTCACGCCCCGCTTCCCAGAGTACGCAAGATTGGGCACGTGACATAGCCAACCATGCTACCTATGGGTAGGAAGTATCCATCCACAGTCACATTACGGTTGTAAGGATATCAAGAACAAGATAAAAACTAATCTAATACATGTCCAAATCCATAATAACAAGAATCAATAAACAATAAGTGCGGAAGCTAATGATCCAATACAATGAATAAACAGTACGTCCCATAATGCGGGCTCACATCTGGAAATGAAAAGTAATAAATAAACTAAATCCTAAAGACTCACTGTTCAGCCTGCTGGCTGAAGTACTCCTGCTCGGTCGTCGACAGTGATACGGAATCTGGGCCATGCAAAACCCAGACGTCAGCGCGTCGTGATATCAAGTATATGGCATAAACAAGGTAATAAGCAATGCAAGTATGAACATGAATAAAGCAGTAATATCAAGCAGGGTAATGTGCAATGGTATCCAAACTGTCCTATCAGGTTTTCTACTCTATAGTCTTTGAAACCAATTGATGAATCGTCGATGTAACTCAATAGTATCCCGTGCGTGCCCGGGACCACGGTCATGACCCTCGGGGCTGAATCCGAGACGTGCCGCTAAGCAGTAAAAGGTAGCAAGATGGACGAGTAGTGTCAGCATCACCACTCCGGAGCTGGCCAAGCCCGTAAGACTGATCAGAACAAGTATCGAACTGTTGAGTTACAAGTCGGTTTCACCTTTGATTTCCCCATACCCCCAAGCTATGTATGTCAGGTCAGGTATTCAGTAGTCAAGGACCAATGCCAACACAAGGTCAAGTAAAAGTAGGTCTGTCTGGATCGACAGCAGGAATGGTTAGGTTTGTCGGCATTAGGCATGAAATCATGAAACAGGTAATGTCATGGTACGACAGGATGAGTCGGTATGTATGTATATGTCAGGTGTGGCAGGGTCAGGCCAATATGTCGTGCAATCGGGTATGTGCTCACAACAGGTATACAATCAATAATGAACGACAGCAGGAAACAGTAATTAACCACAATATTCCAAATAACCACAGTGAAGTTTGTATTCTCTTATTAACAGGTTCAATCATCTTTAGGGTGCAATAGCCACAAGGTAAACAGTATTAATAACACGAAGCAATGAAGCCATTAAAACTACAGCATAATAATAGTTACAAGGATGATCTAACAATTTAGGCAATGACGTGCTAATTGGTTAATTAGTTAAGGTGTGAATTGATAGCGTACCGATTAACTACAAGTAACCACTATAATGATTTAACGTTACGAATGATTGTAAATGTCACCAAGCCGAGTGGGTATAACAGATAACAAGATGATTAAGTTTGTAGCATGTTAAAGCAAGTATTCGGATACTTGCCTCGATGGTTTCGCAAACCGGAACGCACGGATGCAATGTCGGCAGAAAACGCGATACGATAGCACGGGCCACGGATCGAGTCCCAACAGAGAACAACGGGATCACACGGACCAGGGGGCTTCGCTGGAGCGTCGGGTTCGCCAAGACGGCATGGTCGGATTCCGGCAACGACAAAAGTAGCGAAGTTAGCAATACGATAAGATACACGCGAATAACGACCAGCAAGGGGGATGATTTGCACAAAGGAAGGAAGAGGAAACTTACAGAGAGATATACCAGGTGACCCCGGCGAGCTCGACGGCGCTGGAACGCCGGCGAGGCAACGGCGGCGGCTGCAGCAAGGGCTGAAGGCTTCGGGGTGCGCTGGAGAGGGTGCTGCGGCGAGTACAAGGGTGGTAGTCGACTCTGGTGGTCGAGGGGGAGAAGGAGGTGGCCCTGGTGACGACGGCGAGGTCGCCGGCGCTTTCTCCGGCGAACAGCGGAGGGTAGGGGATGGGTGAAGGGTCGGCTGCAGGTTGGTGGTGGTCCAGCGAGGAGAGGAGGGAGGTGATGGCGAGGTCGCGACGAGGAGGGTGAGAGGGAGTCGTGGGAGGCGTCGGCGACGAGAGGCGGCGTCGACGTCGGCTCTGCAGGGTTGGAGGCGACGTCGGGGGTTGGGTGCAGTTGCGGGAAGGAGCGGGAGAATGAGGGGATGAAGGTGCGGTAAGGTCGACGAGGTGGTGGCGGCGACGGCGAAGTCGTGAGGAGGTCGGCGGTGAGGTTGCGAGGGCTAGGGTTAGGGTTTCGTTGGGTTTTCTCGTGAGGAAGATAGGTTAGGGGAAGGCGGTTGCGTGCATGGGTTTTTAAAGAGGAAGAGAGAGAAAAAGATTGAAGAGAGAGAGAGAGAGAGATTTGATGAGATAGAGAGAGAGGGAGAATGAGGAGAGAGACAGAGAGAGAGTGGGAAACGGTGGGGCCCACGAGAGTAAAGTCTCGCTGTGATTGGTTAGGAGGCGAGATTTAAGAAGGAAATTTGGAATGATTTGCAGTTAAGGAGATAATAAAATCGTATATAATTAGTTTTAGATATTTAATTAAACGGGCCCTTTTTGGCGCGAAATGAAACATTTCCAAATCGCGTCCGGGTTGCGCCCAAATGTTCCAAATTCAAATTATAGGATTTTAAGCGGGTTCCAAATTTTGAAAATAGGTGTTTAATGATTAAAATGCATGCTCCCAAGTCGGACACTTGCACGCGCGCGTAGTCGTCCAAACTTGCCTGTTTAGCCAAACGGAACGGAATCTCGACACGCGGACGCTACCACGCGACTAGTGGCGACGAGTAGGCCAACATGGACATCTTAAATTTTATTTTAGGAGTTAAAATTTGCTATGTGCCAAAATGACTTAACCGGTTAAAATTTAGCAATAAACACCAGAAAATCAGGAAAATTGGAATGAGCAATAGACAACCCTCAACTAGTAATATAAATAGTATTATTGGGCTCGGGTGTTACATCGCTCATGCTATTTTAATGCCTAGGATAGACAATAACGTAGATTATTTTGTTATATAGTAGCGTAAATATGTGGTTTCGATAGGTTACTAAACACTGGCCTAGTGTTCGATGCAAACTACGAACCAAAATATAATTTGTGGTGGCAGAATTTGTGATAGTTCGATTCCGTTACTAGTTGTGAATATCGTGTGATAATTTGGATGCAAAGTATCGTGTGCATGACTATGTAGAGTCGCCCCTAAAGGCGACACAAAATCTGAACTTTACCGTGCATGCTACCTTGTTAAAACCATTGCAAATTAAATACTGTTTGGAACGTAACGTTCTACGGCTCATATCGAAGCTGACTCGATAACCTAAAACTATCCATAGTTTATTTCTCGACAATTTTAGAGCACTGTAACGATACTTGGTGGCGAACGCGGCACTGGACTGCAATCCGGGGCAGCGTTTCGTTTTGGATACCAGTCTTTGAACACCTGTGCATCCCCGCTTTAGACTGAAAATGCGCGGAGCCCCATATGAATACACAGGTAATTTAATTAGCTAACACCTGAATCTGGTCCGGTTCCGTTTCACCGTCGTTTGATATTTAATTTGCATTTTACCGTACCGATGCGTTCTGCAGTTTCTGCAGTGACCTCTTTTACACCGCCACACTAAACAGGACATAATTTCAATTACAGAAATTCTAATGATAATCCGTTTGATGCGTTGGAAACTTAACAGATAGAACTATATTTTATTCGACTAGGAAAACATCAGAATCTGAACAAAATCACTGATAAAACGCGCGTGAAGTTGGGCTTCCAGTTCTGAACCTGAAATTCCAGCAATCGGTCACTCCCTTAAAATGATGTTAATTCCCTAACCTGAATTCCGATTGACATGAAATTAATTTTACTGTTTATATGATCAAGTGTGCTTCGTACGTATTTTATATTATTTTGGTCGATTCTATGCGTGTAATTTATCGTAAATTTTGTAAGTTATGTGGTATTGGTCATCATAAAATAGTGAATATCTGTTTAGTGCATTTCTGTCCATTTTCGTGTTTGCTTTATTCCTACTGCATAGTGATCGTTTATATTGAGACCTAACGACTGTTGTGCATTGTCGATGTAAGTATTAGTGATTGGGTTGTGGCAAATAAGAAGTGATATTGATAAGTGGAAAAACTGATTGAAAGTGACAGCGATACGTATTTGTTCACAACCTATCGAATATCTAAATTCATACTATAATCTGGGGAATAGGAAAATCAAGATTGGAATTGAACTCGTATTTAGTGAGGTACAGTGATTTAGAGAGTGCTCATTCGCTATTAGTGATATATATACATATACATACATTAGGTCGTGGACCTAGCGGCACGGCTGACAGGGTTATGCCCCGGGCACAGCGGACCGTAGTCTCGGGCATGCACGAGACCCTTGTTAAACATGAGCATAATTTCCACCATTTGATTTCACTGACTTAACGACCGATAAGTAGTGACATGCATATTGCCTAGTTTATTGACATAATACCTATATTGCACTATTCATATTAAGTGATATTTTTTATACTCATGTCCTGCATTTTGTTGCACTTCTCATATTTAATAATATTGCATACCCATCATATATATATTTATTGCTATATGTGTCGCCCTGACGACCTGAGTGTGCATGTTCAGAGGACGAAGTGGATCCAGCCCAGGAACAGGACCTGCCATTTGAGATCACGGAGATCTAGATTGCTTCACCAGCGTCATTTCTTTTACTTTCAGCACTTTGTATTTTGTCGGTTAGTTTTATTTTGCAAAATAAGTGTGTTTCGAACTCTTTTTATTGCAGTACAATAAAGTTGTGAACTGTGATTTTCCTTTACTCTAGTACTGTTTACTGACGACCACATAATGCTAGAAGCTGAAATGTGACTACAGCGGGATTATTCTCTGACCGTAGGAACATGGCTGGCCAAATCACCCCTTGTATTTCGTATTTTTGGATGCGGGGCGTGAAACACCAATGGCTATGTGATCAATCATCGCCCCATACGGGGTCAAGAAACGTATGCACTAGTCTAAACTGGAGTGCCAATACCCAGTCTCGATACTCCTGCGACTAAGGACTTTTAAGGACGTGCTTATGAACTATCCAGACCCTAGTAGTATGATCCCTATCATAATCCTGGCAGGCAAACAAAGATCATCAGGGTTTTATCATCATGTATTAGCGATATGTAATAGCAAGCAAAACGTATACACACGAATGATAATTAATACAAACTAGATAGCATGTTATCATCTCAAGTAAGACCGTTCTATCCGTATAACTTCTCCTGCAATTACAATAATTGTCTTGAGAGTACCTATATCCAACATGTCCCACCCGTCGGATTCTGGAATCGTGCTTGCGTCACGGGCATTATGGCTGAGGAGCTCCTCAGCCCCCAGTAAACTCGTTAAAATATTCTGGAACTGAATAGTTAAGAACGCAGTAATTTGACTTGCCAATAATAATATTCGTGATGGATATCGATATTTTTTCCACCCGTCATGACATGCAGTGGTCTATCTTGACCTCATAGCCCGACTCGCAGCTCACGTCCCTAACCGAGCTAGAATGGTAGAGAATTAATACAAAATTAGCAAAACTAGAGGGACTCAATCTAACTTTTGCCTTGTGAAATATATTTAGAGTTACGTCCACTCATGAAAGAACATCACAACTGACAAATTTTCAGGCCGAACCTTTTTGAACGCAAAGATGAAAGCGTTGACTAGATTCTGGATGTAAGTGGACTTCCAGGGGCACCATTGTAATTTCAACCATACGATCACATCACCGTCCATTTTTACAAATGAGCGGGAAAGCGTTTTTAGCACCAAGTCCAGCAAAACTCGTAAATTAGGAATAATAGGCTTATATGTCATAAACCCTATAAATAATCAGACTAATTCCAAAACCTTTTTATTTATAATCAGCAGTACTTTTTTTTCCAGAGAAACATTAAATTTTGACTTTCCATTATTCTCAGCCTTTCAATTTAAGACCCTGCACTATTTCCAACTACCTAAATTGCAAGTCTGAATAGGAAGAAACCACCCCCAAAAACCTACATTTTGCTCTCTTATTTAAATCACCACAAATTTCTTTCCTGTTTCCAATTATTTGTTACTCCCGAATACTCCTTGGTTAAATTACCCATTACAACCGGTGAAATCAATACTGAAATTTAGTGTCATTTTGAGCATAACTGACAGCAATAAAGTGTCGTAAGGACAGAGGACTTAACAGGGAAAATGCATGTGCTTAATACTAAACGGTTTTCCAATTCTTGAGGCAAAAGTAAAGTAAAACAATTTTGGTGTTATTTATCCTCTTTTCAAACCGAGAATTCAATGTAAAAAAATCAATTTGCATTGTAATTTGATTCTTCTTACACAGTTTTGCATGGTTAAAGTTTCTATAGACTCTCATCTCAAGCAAAAGCGTAAAAGTTGTTTATCAACCGACTGTAGTGTGAAACATACGAGGAATCTACATAAACTTTTATCAGCTTTGCATTTTTTTTCCAAATTACCACGTCAGCAAACGGCCGTCACGCACCCACAGTTACACCACACCCCTCCTTTTTTTATAAGAGCAGGAGACAGAAACCAAACAGTCCCCCCACAGAAAAAGAAACAAGAAAGGAAAAGCCTCACAAAATGGACCCATCTCCTCCTCCTCTGCTCAAAACCCACCTCAAACCCTACATCAACGGCGCACCACCAGCTAACGTGCGCTCCGCCTCCATCGCCTCCATCCTCCGCCTCTCCAGCGCGGGGGACGAAGATGCCGGCGACGGCCCCTATTTCGACCTCGACTTCTCCATCCCCGAACTGGACTCCGACTCCGACGAAGCGATCGGCGACGGCCTCCGATCTTCGCTCTCTCCCTCCGACGATCTCTTCTTCAAAGGCCGCCGCTCCTCTGTCCTCTTCACTCCAAGCACCAAGCCTCACTTCCCTTCCTCTCTCCTCAAATTCCGCAGCGTCTTCATGCTTCGATTCAGGAAACCTAAACCTAAATCCTCTCCTCATCTCGATCCCCCTCCTCAATCCTCTCCCAAATCACAAAACCAAAGGTTTTCGATCAATTTCAAGCTCGATTCCGCCAAGCTCTACGCCGAAGAGGCCATTCAGTCTCCGGCGGCCACGACATCAAGTTCCTACGAGAAAAAGAAATCGAAGGATGTGATCCACAAGTATCTGAACAAGATCAAGTCGAAGAGGTACACAGATCCAGTAGCGAAGAGATTGAGGAAGAGCAGATCGGCGTCGGCGTCGGCGTCGGCGTCGGCGTCGGCGGCGGCGGCTGCGGCTAGGTCTCCGGAGAGGAGGCGTGATGACTCGCTGGCTCAGCACGAGGACGGGATCCAGAGTGCGATCGCGCATTGCAAGCGGTCGTTTCATGGCGGTAAAGTTACCGGACTCTGTTACCATCGCAACCGCGTGCTCTAATTAATTCCCCCTATTTATTTATTTATTTCCATTATATTTATTATTTATTTATTTCCATTATATTTATTTTTTGTTTAGGGTCTGATTTGGGCCTGGCGCGGTCAAGGAGCGATCCAGGTGCTGAGAGATGTGATTAATTCAGCAAATATTTTGTTACTATTAGACCTGTAATTAAATCCATTATGATTAATCAAATCCCGATGTTGTTATGGTAATTAGTGGGGGCTAATAAACTTTGTAGGGGTTCCAATGAGAGAGAGAGAGACAAGGAATTCTAACGCAGTCGAGGCGCTGCCATTAAATATTATATTTTAATGAGAGATGTAGTCATGATTTCATGAACTGTGTAACACCTGCAGCAGTTGAAACTTTATCTTTTTTTGGGACAGTAACACGAAATCCACTCATGCTTTTGAGTGCTTGTGGAGAGAGAAAGTAAGACCGATACAGTAAAAAGATTTGACGAACAAAAAGTAAAAGCTTCTACTTTTCTTTTTTGAGGGAAATAAAAAGAAAGCTGGCGCTGGTATGGCTCATAGATACGGTTTCCGAAAACATGTTTTGTGGACTTTAGGAATTGAAACCGTTTTTTATTTGGCAAGTGCAATAGGTTTTCCATATCATATCATTGATTCAAAAAAACGTTCCATAGTTTCATATGGTTTCGTGATAAGTTTCGTTCTTTATCTCGCATGTTGAAGAACATTAAACTTACAATGAAAGCTTCGTTTTAGAGATTGTTGCCAGAACAACATTTTATGTTGTGAAACCATAATTTGACAGAACAATGCTTTGTAAGTGAAAATCATGGTTTCGTTTTAACTTACACGAAACTAGGATTCTAGAGAAAGTCGTAGCCAAACCGGATCTTTAAAGCCTTGTTTAGGAAATGACCGTTTATGGATTATGATGGAGGTCCTTTTCGGGTCTCCGTCAGATGTTGTCTTCCGTCGATCTCCCGATGAATCTTGGGGGTGATCTCCTGTTGCGTGTGGGTCTTAATGGATTTTGAGGAGATTGGTGGTTTTAAGGAGTTTGCGCCGAGTACCTGCAAGGAAGTCCCGGGGTGGTTTGGTACCACCGAGGACCCTCCGACGATCAAGTTAGCACAAGATCCGATCAGAGTAACGGCCAAGTGGGGTGAAAAAAGCTTACTTGACCCCTCTGTGACGGGGGTTTATATAGTGGCGGCAGCACGCAGTAGCAGGCGTGAGAATCTCGCCAGCAGTTACGCTCCCGACGTCACGCCCGCGTAATGAGCGGATCGCCCGTTAATGGGGATCGTGATGGCGTTGAACGTGGGATGTTGCCGGCGGAGAATCCGCGCATGGCGAGATTTACGGAGCGGCGGTTACGCCTATGAGTGGTGGAGTTGGTCGGTTGGAGGGACCGGGGAAGATGGTCTCGGCGGGGGAGCTCGGGAACGAGCGGGAGGACCGAGGCATCTTGGTCCTGTGGTAGCTCGGGGCGAGCTGAGAGGCCGAGGAGGCCAATTTGCAGGGGGCTCTGAGGAGAGTCAGCTTGTGCTTGCAGGTCGGATACATGGGTGGCCTGATCGGTCTCTGTGGACCCTTTTTTCTGAGTTCTGTGACACGTCATCTGCCACGCGTCCTGATCTGGAAGATCGCCAATATAGAGAATCATCAGATTAGGACTAAAAAATTTTTTTAGGTGGGAGTTGGGTGGGATGCAAATTATGGTGTGCAAGCCACAAGCTTCATGCAAAAGAGTTAGCTGTAGTTATGTTATGAGACATGTTCTTAGGAAAATACGGTTTAGAAAACTTATGCCAAACTTGACAAATTTAAATAAACTCCGTTACCGAACAGGGGCTCAACCATTCCCGAACAGGGATTAGAATTGTAGGAGATGCAGTTTGTCTCTCTTTCGATTGGAATCTGATATCTTTGGCAGGGGTCAGAGTCAGCTGTTAATGTTGTCGCAGTGAACAATTCAATGCATGCCTGGTTCCGTAGATTGAGTGGGGTTTGAGTGCAGAGTCTGCACAAAGTTTGTTTATATAGAATTGATGATAATGACGTTTGTTTGGGGGGGATTGCAACAGATGTGACCCTTAACCTTATGATTTGTTGTTTTTCCTTTTATAATGCTTTGCTTGTTTCTGTCGTTGGGGGATAGTCCTATTTAAAGTTTTAATGTTTTTTTTTTGTGATTTCGTGGCTTGTGGGATTGTGGGATGTGACTGGGGCAAGAGCTGTTTGTTGGAAGTGAGGGCTCTCAAACTTGGAACATGACTCGGATTTGGTTGGACTTGGGACTATGGCACTCTATATGTTGGATATTATTATAAAGGTTTTTGTAGCCGGATTTGTTGTGAACTTCATTTATATTTTATTGTTTTAAATATCGTCCTAACTTAAAAAGCAGGTTCCATCAATACAAGAAATATGAGTGAAGTTCATTGCCAATTTTGGATGTGAACTTTACAGCTACAACCATTGTTATAAGATCTTAGTTTCACTTCATAGGAACTAATACTTTAATCCATTTCCCGCCATAAAATCTAATAGCACAATAGTAGGGGCCAAAATAGCAGTATGGACCCAAATCCGACTTGGTTGGTGCTATACTGAGTACTATAAAATAAATGGGTCGGTGGCGTTTCTTTTCCCATTTGACGCTTCAAAAATTAGTTTGACTCTATCACTGTAAAATAAATTGTGGCATCTCTTTTTCCTTTTTTCCTTTTTATGCCGCATGCGAGAGAAAAAACCTAAATTTTTATATATTTAAGATAAAAGATAATAACAAAACGAAAACGAAATACAATAGAAAAAAAATCAAGGCCTATTATAAGACAATATGTAACGACTACAACGTTTTTAAGTAAATATATTTTTGATCAAATTTAAATGTTTTTCATCATTTTGTTTTATAAATAACTCAGGGGAATTTTATTTTAAAGAAAGGAGAATTTATTTAAAAAGAATTTTAAAGGGAAAGCAAATTAGAAATTTATATTTTTAAAGTTAAGAGACATTTTGTTAAAATTTACTGAAATTTATTTGGAATTTTTAGGATTTAATTTGGATTCATTAAGAATTAATTTGTTATATATAAAAATTAAAATTCAAAACTTTTATTTTTAAAACGAAAACAACGAAACCCAAAACCCTCGGACAAAGGAGCCCAGCCCAACCTAGGCCCAGCCCACATCAGCAAACGGCGGCGGCGGCCCCACATGGACGTTCGTGAGCACGCCACGTGTGCCGGGGGAGGGGGGCATGTGGGATCCACGTGACGCGGGCTCTCTCGCGTAAAATGGGGGCATTTTGATAATTCGTTTTAAAAATTAACCCAGCACGGTATTTTGATCATTTCTTGCTCGAAAAAAAATTCCTAAAAATCACCCAAAATTTTAGACTCCCCGTTTTAGCTTGTGTTAAAATTTCAAATCCATAGGAGCTATGGTTAGGAAGATATCGCCTCGAAAAGTTATCAGTTGTTATACCTGCTTGCGAATTCGGTAAGTTTACTTTACACATAGTTACTATGGATACTTTCTTGATGCATCACTGAGTTAGTTCAACTATGTGGATGTCAAACTAGATAATTTTGTTAATTAGCAATTAAAATCCATCATTAAATGTATTAAAAATCGTCATAAGTAAAATCAGTAACGGAAAGTCCGATTTTTTGTTCAGTCGCTTTTTATGGCTCGTTACACAAATGAGCGGTGGATTTATCACATAATTATTCATGCTCACCACCATTGCTAGAAAGTAATGGAAACTTCATCTTCTATCTGAGTTGCTATACGTCCGCTAGTAGAAATTGTGCAGATTAGGGACGGTTAATCAGCGATCGTTTACTTTTAAACGGTCGCTGATGAAGTATCAGCGTCCGTTTAAAACATATGGATGCTAATATCCGGTCTCTAATGTATTAGAAACCGTCTGTTTTTCATTAGCGGTCGTAAGCAGCGGTCGCTAATGTTTTCTGCAATTTTAGCCTGCGACATAGCTTCTCCTCTTCCATTCTTCTCCAATTTCTCTCTATCAACCGCGCCAAAAAATCCGGAAGGTGAATTTCCCCCCAATTCTTATCTAGATTCATGCTAAAATTTCGAATTTCTTATCCAATATTTTTTTAAAGTTGTTGCCGCCGCTGTTGGTGCTCGAATATCTCTCCAAAAATTTAACAATCCTTGTCCAAAAGTTAGGGTTATTCCAATTTTAATTTTTTTTGAATTTAATCGTGATGTTGGGTCAGGAAAATATTTTATTTTCATTTAATACCTCATTTTCAATTGGATTGAAAATTAAAATTAATTAAAACAACTAGCTAGCGGTTAAATTGATATGAAACTCATTTTTAAATGTGTTGAATTATGAGAATTTGTGATTGTGCGTGTGTGTATGTGTGAGTGTAAAGAATGATTTTTGATTAATTAGAGATTGAGAGTTATGGTTACTGAAGATTGGTTGATGGTTAATTATTTACAGTAAAACTGAAGAGTGGTTTAGATTTTTTTTTAAACTGAAAATTGTTTTAGATGGGTTTTAGAATTTAAAATAGATGAAAAATTAAAATATAAATTAGGTAATTTAGGGTTAGAGTGAAGATATAAAGATTTATAGGTAATCGATAAATTTACTTGCTAGATTAATGTTGGATAAGATGGGTTATAGAATTATATTAGATGAATTTAGGGTAAAATGTATTATAGTTAATTGAGAGTGTGTGAGCGAGTGCACGCGCGCATTTGTTTGTGTGTATGTGTAAGTGTGTGTTCGCGCGTATGTATGTGAGCGAGTGTGTGTGAGTGTGTGAGCGAGTGTATGTATGAGTGTTTCAGTCCGCGCGTGTATATGTGAGTGTGTGAGAGTGTATATGTTTGTGCGCCCGTCCGCATATGAAATATTTCAAAAATACATTCATCCTAACTTATACTGTCCCTAATAAATCAAATCCTTTAATATCAATTAAATTATAGTAGATGCATAAATAAAAAATAAAATCAGATTGATTAAGAAAAATCAACACTAATTAACCTATAACATTAATTATATTAATTAAGAAATCTTAATTAAGACTAAATAATAATGAACCGAGACCCTGATTAAAATACGATTAAATAGAAAATTAATAGATACCCTAAAATTTTGATTAGAAACTTAACTAGGCTTTTATGTTTTTATTTAATTAGTACGTTTAAGATCGAAAAGTTTTAAATTTGTTTAGGATCAACCTATAGTTTACCGTCTGACAATTGGTGTGTGTCAAATCTTTTTCTCGTAGAATTGATAGATTCATATTATATGTCTGTGAAAGTTGAGCATCATGTTCAATTTTTCAAACATATGTGTAGTAATCGACGAGCGGATTTGACATACAATAATTGTCGGATTTGTCCGGTTTGGACATGTTACGAATGCAACAAAACTCACATCTCACATCTTTCTGTATTTTCGTCTATTTCGAAAAGTTTCGACAGTACTATCCACTTGTTCTCCATATACAGATTTATGTACGAACACAGGGAAGGACGGAAAAGTGATGCCGCAATTTTCTCGAAATGGACGAAAAACAGGAGGATGTGAGTTGCAAGTATTGCATTCGTAATGGGAATAAGGACCATTATCCTTGACAGCCGTGAAACTAATAATTCGTCCCGACCTTTTGTTCTGAGTACTTACGCCAATTTTAAATGACTTTAGATGTTTTGATTCGTCCACATCATAAAATTTTATTTAAGACTTGAAAATTTATTTAACGATGGTATTGTAATAAACTCATAAGATATGTTAAACTTATATTATTATCTGTGTGATAATGCAACGACTCTGTTTTAATGTACAAAATTTTCTTGAAGTTAATGTACTGAATGGAGTATTTGCAACACTGAGTATACTTTAAGTATTATTTTGTTTGAAAAATAACAAGAAAACACTTGTAGCTCATTGGTAAAGCCTTGCATTGCAGTGATGTAGCCCCTGTGTTTGAATCCTATCAACTACATATTATTTTTAATGGTTTTTCTTTTAAATTTTTTGGAAGTCCAAAAGTTTACACGTGCAATACACGTAAAAATGAAAAGACACTAAATACAAACATGTAGAAAATTGTATTAACAGCGACCTAGACAAGTGGCAAGAATCCCACACCCAGCCTCACCAAAACGACCGACGAAGATTGCCTTTGGGCCGGAGCTGCCGGGCTTGCCTGATGGTAATGGCCCCAAACTTTGCCTAAGTGTCTTTTTCCCTACCCCCACTACTCCTCTTCTGTTTGATTTCTCTGCATTTATCCAGAGGGTGTAATTTTACTCTTTAATTTTATTTTAAATGCATTTTAATTTCTTTCTTCAATTCTCAAAACCCTAATTTCTCCTATAAATACAACATCACACCCTAACCCTCTCCATTCTGAAATCCATTATCAAAATTTCTCAAATTGTTCCAAATCAAAGAAGTGTACAAGTGGGACTAGCCCAAGGTCAAACTCCGGCGACGATTCAAGAAGATTCCGGCGACCCCGCAACTCCATGAAGCTCTCAAATCCTTCCTATACCTCCCCTCTCTCATTCCAATTCGTAAGTTCTCTCTTTTCTCCTCTCTTCCTAACTTAAAATGTTCTCTTTTCAAAACCCGTCGAAAGTGGAGTTTTTCGACATCCGATTCTATATTTATTAAAAACACCATCTTTCTTAATAACCAATCAACTAAATCACTATATCTTGTTTAATAATCTTAAAACAAACTTTGAGAACAAGTTTCATACTAAAATACCATGTTATGTAACTTTTATTACATCTTACGTTTAAATACCACAAACTTTACATATGATATCTTTTATCATATTTGCTTATACTACATTTAGGAAAATCTCACGAGATAATGACCTATCTCTCACAACACGCATCTTGACATGGCACGGTTTCTTTTTAACAATATTTGTTAGTGTATATGCCCTAGAGGCCATTACTGTATCATACTAGTTTGTATATTACTTAATGGAAGCTTGGGATATTCACAGTTGTATATACAATCTTGCTCGAAATGGTAGTATGCTACTTGGTTTGTCTCTGCTTTAATATGTGCATGTGTTTCTTTTAGCATATTGCAGGTATACATATTAGTAGAGCCCTTAGGATCTTTGCTTGATTACCAGCGTTGTGATGGCGCTCGCACTCGTGGGAGCTGGGTAATCTATAAGCACATCCTTATACAGGTCCCTGGTCGTTGGACTATCGAGACAGGGCATCGATACTCCGGAGTAGACCAGCGTATGCGCTTCTCATCCCAGTCTGGGAGACGGTCTGTCCCACAGCCGTTAGTACGTCGTACTTGGGATAGTATGCGGGTGCTCGTTAGGTTACGAGTACACTGGACAGGACTCGTCGGGAACTGTTGGTTGGTAATATACCTATCGTCAGTTATCAGTTCCCAGGTGACATGAGTACAGCTTAGTCCGCTGACTTGACACTGTCACTTCGCCTCGAGTGTGTTCCCACTGCACTTTGATTACTACCCTACCACGGCTCAGAGGAGTCGTGCAAACAGGTAGTTTTTGGGTGCAGTCCCGAAGCACTTGGAGGCAGTGACGGTTAGACAGGATTCGTCTCTCCCGGTATTGGGGGTTGACATCGCGCTGTGTCCAGGAGAGCCATTACACGAGTAGTCCCTGGCCAGGGCAAGCGAGATATACTGGTAGGTTTCCAGTGTTATCTCAGGGTGTTCTGGGCTACACTCCGACACGACTTGTACCGCTATTAGGGGACTGACGTTCACCGCCCCCCTAGGCCCGCCATGCGATGTATCAGACGAACAGACCGGACTGTACGGAGATTGTCACATACAGGCTCAGTAGGAGTGCAGATGGGGTCCACCTCGTCAGTCTTCTTTTCGACATCTACCTGGGGACCGTTACGTACAGCTAGTGCCGCTTGCGGTCTGTGGTTAAACCCACTGCCAGCGTAGTGTCGAGTCTTTAGAGTCCCACACAGAGAGCTATTCGCCTTTAGGCAAAACGAGTAGAGGTCGCATGGTTTTGCGACAGGGTTCGTTCGCATCCGCGCACTTGTGCACGGTTGCTGTCCGGACAGTTTATACTAGCGGGCTTTGGTTTAAGCCGGATCCTAGTATATGATTTGAGATTGGTTTTTCTCATTGTGTTCGTGTTCCTCGGATCACGAATGCGGGTGCGTATGCACAGTTGCTTGAGATTGAGGGAGAGGACCTTGTTTAGGGTTAATGACTATTGTCATTTTATTAACCCTATTGTTTTTGTGTGTGTTATTGTTAATTAATAATTAGCTTAATTATTGTGCATGGTTGTTGTTGTTGACACTTTGACTTTGTTGACTTGTTGACCAAGTTGACAATTTGACCATGATCATTTCATTTGGAAGATGCTCTTTGATTCTTGCAATTTGCATTTATAATGAAATGATAATGGTCACCTCATGATTTACCATGACAATTTTCAAGCTAATTATCTAATTAAAATAACTCACACATATTAGTGAGAATGGCTCACTAATTTATCATTCTATGATATCTTTTCTCTCTCTTGCTCATCCTCTCCCTCAAGCTCTCTCCCTCTCATGTGTTGAGAAACAAAAGCTTGAGAAAAACCTTCACTTGATCTTCTCTACTCACTTCTAGGGTTCAAGTCTTAGCATTTCTTGCACTCTAGTTACTCCTAGCTTGGAGTTGAAGCCAAAGGTCGAGGCTTTCGGGTGGATCGTTCTTTGACGGAAGGAGACAAGCAAGGTGAGGCCTTTCTACCGTTCCGACGAGCAAGGAGAGAAGGACTAAAGACCAAAGGTATAACCTTTCCATCACTTAGCTACTTTGTAGTTAGGGTTAGCTAGTTTTAGTTTAGCAAAGATCCTCACAAGCTTGGTCCATGATGCCTAAGTCAATAAAAATCCGTTTTTTATTATGTTTTCCGCCTCCCCGCAAGTACCGGGGTGGGCAACATGGACTTACAGTGGTATCAGAGACTAACTAAACTCAAACTAGCTAGGTAGTGAAGTGTAACGAAGTTTCGAAACCGAAAAATCCAAAAACCGAACTTTGAAAAACCCTAGTTTCTGTTGAAATTTTTTCTGCTCAAAATAGAAAACTTTATATTTGTAAATTCATCTCAGGGTTTTTTAAAAACACACAAGAAAAACGAGACAGAGAATCATCCAAACCGCCGCGCTTCCGCCGCACGAGGTAGGCTCGTGCCGCGGAAGCGCCGCGGATTGATGACGTCACTGCATCGGTTTTCGTGCAGTGTCTTACTGTGTTGATTTTGGGATTTTTAGGATATATATTATATGCCCAGATTTTCCAGAACTAAAATTTGCTTTTGCGGGCCTATAAATCCGTATTTTTCGGAACTTCACTACGCTTTAACTACATCGGTTATATCTGTAATGCTTGCATGTATTGAACGTCGGCTAATCGCTATAAGACGATTAGTCGGGGTTATACATGATCTGTGATTGTTGTTGGTTTGTGGATATGAATGGATTGGATTGTCGCGGGTGAATAGCCGGGGTTGGATGTGAGATGAGCGTTGTTTTTCTTTCATTCATTTGTAACATGTAAATTGATGTAATAATATTCTTTTTTTGGCCGCACAACCGGGTCGGGGTTGTTGCCGTCATTGTATAATTCTTTTTACTGTTTTTGCTCCTAGGATAGACCCATGGAGGGGGTGCACAAACTACCGGGTACTCGAAGTGCCGAGTGGCCTACTCACGGTGGTGAGGGAGGTTGCTTCGCTTCGGGTGCTTGGCGGGTAGTTTGCCGCACCCGTAGGGGTCTTGGGTGGGGTATTGGCTATTCACCGCGACCGTGTAATCCGCTTTGCGTTGCAGGCTCGAACGCATTGCGGATTCCTAGTATATCCAATGTATTCATCTGTGATCTGTAATGTCTATCATTGCTGTATATATATATATATAAATAACTATTTAGGCGTTGCTTATGTTTTACAGCCGCGCTAGCCCAGCCCCCGCTCTGTCGTTAGTTAAGTAACCTAACGGGTGATGACGGGGCCCCGTGGCGAATGCGAATGGCATAAGCGTACGTCATATTTTGGTTGTTTTCTGCAATGGTAGGATTAAATGATGGGACGCATTAAAAGAACTAATGCAAGAAATAAACCAAGTAAAAGTCGATTGGAACATTTTGAAAACCACTCGGTTCTTTTCAAAACTGAACTTTTAAACGCGGAGCTTGAACCACTCCTTTTAAAAGCTATCTCGTTCCATCGATTATATCAAGTTCACTACGTTCACGGTTTCGCCAAAACCATCCGTAGCCCTCCATCATTTCGGTTAAATATTCGGTAGTATTCAAGCTATGTATTTTGACCTCACGCCAAGGCATAGTGATTGGTAGCTGCCGGATATTTATCCGTTGCATAGATAGAATGCGTTGATTTGAGACAGTCGTACTGCCATTTTGGCCTACATCAAGGGTAGGTACGGGTGGGTTCAAATTAACCAGGATAATGATGGGAAGAACTTGACATGTGACTTATGACATTTTGACCTCACGCCAAGGTCATAAGAGCATGGGGCAAAAATCCACATCGGGAGTTTCATAAGTACTGAAACTTGCTAGATTTGCATACCATTTGGAGTGTGGTGATTCTGGTAGGATTCCTTCAGTTTCGTCACGCGATGATATTTGGATCCCGATCCTACTGTGAGTATATGCTACTCCCCGAGAAAACTCTCACTTAACGATCAATGCTATAAACCTAGTAGGTGCCTAGAAAGGTGTTAGCGGGGCTACGCCCACAGGGAAAAGAGGTTACTTAATTAAGGAACTTCGCGAAAGCGTTGGAAAACCTCCCTCGAAGTACCGACACTGGCCTGGCTGAACGGTTAAGCAAGTATTGTACGGTGAGAATGATCCCGGCTAATCCTTTTCTTTACGGTTTGAGAAGGGATTCGAGAGACAGTGGGAGCCATCCAGTTTAGACAAACTAAAAACCACTCTAAACTTGCAAGAGCATCATGCTAAAGTGTTTCTTTTCTCTCTCCTAATTGCAGCGACCATTCAACATGACCGGACTTAAGTTACTGTTAGATAAAAATAAATTGACAGGGCCAAACTACAAAGATTGGCTCAGGAATGTCAAGATTGCAATCACCTATGACAAGCTGGGGTATCTTCTTACCACCAAAGCTCCCCCTGTCCCTGGTCCAACTTCCAGTATCGCGGATAAGGAAATCCGCAAGACTTGGGAGATTGATAGCGCGAAGGCCAAGTGCCTCCTGCTTGCCTCGATGGACAACGAACATCAGAGGAGGCATGAGAATATGGACATGGAATCCATATTGCTCCATACAAAAGAACTGTATGGAGAGCAATCACGTATCGCGAGATACGAAGCTTCGAAAAAATTATTTTCGACAAGAATGGCCGTCGGATCATCAGTAGCCGAGCATGTGCTAAAGATGATCGGCTACATTGAGGAGCTCGCTGACCTAGGGATCACATTGGAGAGTGAGCTATATACGGATATAGTTTTCCAGTCCCTTCCTTCCACTTACGCCCAGTTCATACTGAACTTCAACCTACAAGAAAAAGAGGTTGAACTTTCAGAGCTCCTCAACATGCTGAGGAGCGCAGAGGGCACCCTACAGAAAGGTAGGGAAACATCCACTTTGTTTGTAGGAGGATCGTCTTCTTCTAGGTCCAAGGCGAAAGCCAAGGGAAAGAAGAAGAAAGCCCCCGCCAAACCAAGGGGCGGTGTTGGTAAAGTGGATACGAAGGGAAAAGGTAAAGCAACAAAGGTAGCGGGGAAGCTTGTGGATAAGGAGGAATGCTTCTTTTGTCATAAGAAAGGACACTGGAAGAGTGATTGCAGGGCCTGGAAGGCCAGAACACAGGAATTGAAGCAGGTTGCAGCTTCAGCTTCAGGTGTGTATGTTATTGAAAACTGTCTATCAATAAACTCTGCATCCTGGGTATTGGATACCGGATCAGGATCTCATATCTGTAATTCTTTGCAGGCGTTGAGAAAGCGTAGAGTTTTGAAGACAGGTGACATGACCCTCAGAGTTGCGAACGGTGCTAGCATGGATGCAGAGGCCGTGGGGGACTATCACCTGGGATTATCTGATGGACACTTTTTGGTTTTGCGTAGTTGTTATTATGTACCAAATGCAACCTGTAATATCATATCTGTATCTTTATTATCTAAAGAAGGTTATGAATTTGCATTTGTAAGTGATGTAGTGAACATTCACCTTAATCAAGTTTTGATTGGGTCAGGTACATTAAACAACGGTATTTACGTTTTAAACCAACCGCAGGTTTTCAATATCCAGAATACACACAAAAGAAAGTCTCCAGAAATTAATAAAACTTTCTTATGGCATTGTAGACTGGGTCACATCAATGAGAGAAGATTGACTAAGTTACATACTGAAGGATATTTGGATCCGTTCGAATATCAATCGTATGCAACTTGTCAATCCTGTCTCAAAGGAAAGATGACAAAGGCTCCGTTTTCTGGACACGGAGAAAGAGCGAGCGAGCTCTTGGGACTCGTACACAGTGACGTGTGCGGTCCAATGTCTACACATGCGCGAAGCGGTTTTTCTTACTTCATAACTTTTACGGATGATTTCTCAAGATTCGGACACATCTTCTTAATGAAGCATAAATCCGAAGCTTTTGATAAGTTCCAGGAATATAAGAATGAAGTAGAAAACCAGACCGGCAAAAATATCAAGATCCTAAGATCGGATCGAGGAGGAGAATACTTAAGTGCCGAATTCCTGAATTACTTAAAAGAGAATGGAATTCTCTCTCAGCTTACTCCTCCATACACTCCGCAACATAACGGTGTATCGGAGAGACGGAACCGGACCCTATTGGATATGGTACGGTCCATGATGAGTAACGCTGAGTTACCGCGATCGTTCTGGGGATATGCACTAGAAACAGCTGCATATCTTTTGAACCGTGTTCCCACTAAGACTGTGCCTACCACACCATATGAGTTATGGAGTGGGAAGAAACCCTATCTTCAATACTTAAAGATTTGGGGATGTCCAGCTTATGTCAAAAAGCAGCATACGGACAAGCTCGAGGCACGCTCAGTACTGTGCAAGTTTGTGGGATACCCAAAGAACTCCAGGGGGTATCTTTTCTATTACGCAGAGGAACAAAAAGTCCTTGTTTCTCGTAATGCCCATTTTCTGGAACATCAGTTTTTAGAAAAAGAATTAAGTGGGAGCGCGATAGAACTGGAAGAAATTCCAGAACCGCAAGCTATTACTGAAAGCTTAGTAGAACCAGAGGGTTCAAAAGAACAGGACATTCCTATGCCACTCCGCAGAAGTAGTAGGCAGTCTCATCCGCCCGAGAGGTACTACGGTTTTCTCATTGACGGGGATAGAGAAGATTGCATCCTGGATTGTGATGAGCCTACTAGCTTCCAGCAAGCCATTCAGAGCGTCGACTCGGTAAAATGGCTGGATGCAATGCGGACCGAGATGGAGTCCATGTACACCAACAAAGTATGGACGTTGGACATTGCTCCAGACGGGGTAAAACCCGTAGGATGCAAGTGGATCTTCAAAAGGAAGATTGGTGTAGATGGACAGGTTGAGACCTATAAAGCTAGACTGGTAGCAAAGGGTTTTCGTCAGCGACCTGGTTTGGACTATGACGAAACCTTTTCTCCAGTAGCTATGCTGAAATCCATTCGGATCCTTCTTGCCATCGCTGCTTTCCACGATTATGAGATCTGGCAGATGGACGTAAAGACAGCTTTTCTAAATGGTCATTTAGAGGAGTGTGTCTATATGGATCAGCCAGAGGGTTTCATTCAGAGTGGGAGCAGCGGAAAGGTGTGCAAGTTGCTCAAGTCCATTTATGGACTCAAGCAGGCATCGCGGAGTTGGAACATCTGTTTTGATGAGACAGTCAAAGAATTTGGCTTTATCAAAAATCCAGATGAACCATGCATCTATTGTAGATTTGTAGCGAGAACTGTAGTATTCCTCGTTTTATACGTGGATGACATTCTCTTAATAGGAAATGACATTCCTATGCTACAATCTGTCAAGGGGTTCTTGTCACACAGGTTCTCCATGAAAGACCTGGGTGATGCCTCTTACATTCTGGGTATCCGGATCTACCGTGACAGATCCAAGAGGATATTAGGACTCTCGCAGTCCAGGTACATCGACACCATACTGAAGAGATTCAGTATGGAAGATTCCAAGCGCGGTAATCTACCGGCTTGTCACGGGATCACTCTCTCCAAAGAGATGTCTCCCAAGACTGATTTGGAGAGGGATCGCATGTCTATTATACCCTACGCTTCTGCGGTAGGCTCTATAATGTATGCGATGTTGTGTACCAGACCGGATGTGGCTTATGCACTGAGTGTGGTAAGCAGGTATCAGTCAAACCCAGGGGAGAAACATTGGATAGCAGTAAAGAACATTCTCAAGTACCTGAGAAGGACTAAGGAGATGTTCTTGGTGTATGGCGGAAAAGACCTGCAGATTGAGGCCTTTGCTGACTCCAGCTTCCAGAGTGACAAGGATGATTCCAAGTCCATGTCGGGTTTTGTCTTTACCCTCAATGGAGGGGCGGTGTGTTGGAAGAGCTCCAAACAGGAAACCGTTGCTGACTCGACTATGGAAGCGGAATACATCGCTGCATCTGATGCCGCAAAAGAAGCTGTCTGGATAAGGAAGTTCTTGAAAGAACTTCAGGTGGTTCCGTCCATTGTTGACCCAATACCTCTGTATTGCGACAACAACGGGGCTATAGCTTTAGCGAAGGAACCCAGGTCCCATCAGAAATCCAGACACATCTTAAGGCGGTATCACCTGATCAGGGAGATCGTAGATCGCCAGGAGATCGAGGTCCGGAGAGTTGCATCAGAGGATAACACAGCAGATCCATTCACCAAGGCCTTGCCCCAGACTCAGTTCGAGCGGCTGATCGAGATGATAGGTCTTCGATACGCCAGTACATGGCCTTAGTGCAAGTGGGAGATTGTTAGTGTATATGCCCTAGAGGCCATTACTGTATCATACTAGTTTGTATATTACTTAATGGAAGCTTGGGATATTCACAGTTGTATATACAATCTTGCTCGAAATGGTAGTATGCTACTTGGTTTGTCTCTGCTTTAATATGTGCATGTGTTTCTTTTAGCATATTGCAGGTATACATATTAGTAGAGCCCTTAGGATCTTTGCTTGATTACCAGCGTTGTGATGGCGCTCGCACTCGTGGGAGCTGGGTAATCTATAAGCACATCCTTATACAGGTCCCTGGTCGTTGGACTATCGAGACAGGGCATCGATACTCCGGAGTAGACCAGCGTATGCGCTTCTCATCCCAGTCTGGGAGACGGTCTGTCCCACAGCCGTTAGTACGTCGTACTTGGGATAGTATGCGGGTGCTCGTTAGGTTACGAGTACACTGGACAGGACTCGTCGGGAACTGTTGGTTGGTAATATACCTATCGTCAGTTATCAGTTCCCAGGTGACATGAGTACAGCTTAGTCCGCTGACTTGACACTGTCACTTCGCCTCGAGTGTGTTCCCACTGCACTTTGATTACTACCCTACCACGGCTCAGAGGAGTCGTGCAAACAGGTAGTTTTTGGGTGCAGTCCCGAAGCACTTGGAGGCAGTGACGGTTAGACAGGATTCGTCTCTCCCGGTATTGGGGGTTGACATCGCGCTGTGTCCAGGAGAGCCATTACACGAGTAGTCCCTGGCCAGGGCAAGCGAGATATACTGGTAGGTTTCCAGTGTTATCTCAGGGTGTTCTGGGCTACACTCCGACACGACTTGTACCGCTATTAGGGGACTGACGTTCACCGCCCCCCTAGGCCCGCCATGCGATGTATCAGACGAACAGACCGGACTGTACGGAGATTGTCACATACAGGCTCAGTAGGAGTGCAGATGGGGTCCACCTCGTCAGTCTTCTTTTCGACATCTACCTGGGGACCGTTACGTACAGCTAGTGCCGCTTGCGGTCTGTGGTTAAACCCACTGCCAGCGTAGTGTCGAGTCTTTAGAGTCCCACACAGAGAGCTATTCGCCTTTAGGCAAAACGAGTAGAGGTCGCATGGTTTTGCGACAGGGTTCGTTCGCATCCGCGCACTTGTGCACGGTTGCTGTCCGGACAGTTTATACTAGCGGGCTTTGGTTTAAGCCGGATCCTAGTATATGATTTGAGATTGGTTTTTCTCATTGTGTTCGTGTTCCTCGGATCACGAATGCGGGTGCGTATGCACAGTTGCTTGAGATTGAGGGAGAGGACCTTGTTTAGGGTTAATGACTATTGTCATTTTATTAACCCTATTGTTTTTGTGTGTGTTATTGTTAATTAATAATTAGCTTAATTATTGTGCATGGTTGTTGTTGTTGACACTTTGACTTTGTTGACTTGTTGACCAAGTTGACAATTTGACCATGATCATTTCATTTGGAAGATGCTCTTTGATTCTTGCAATTTGCATTTATAATGAAATGATAATGGTCACCTCATGATTTACCATGACAATTTTCAAGCTAATTATCTAATTAAAATAACTCACACATATTAGTGAGAATGGCTCACTAATTTATCATTCTATGATATCTTTTCTCTCTCTTGCTCATCCTCTCCCTCAAGCTCTCTCCCTCTCATGTGTTGAGAAACAAAAGCTTGAGAAAAACCTTCACTTGATCTTCTCTACTCACTTCTAGGGTTCAAGTCTTAGCATTTCTTGCACTCTAGTTACTCCTAGCTTGGAGTTGAAGCCAAAGGTCGAGGCTTTCGGGTGGATCGTTCTTTGACGGAAGGAGACAAGCAAGGTGAGGCCTTTCTACCGTTCCGACGAGCAAGGAGAGAAGGACTAAAGACCAAAGGTATAACCTTTCCATCACTTAGCTACTTTGTAGTTAGGGTTAGCTAGTTTTAGTTTAGCAAAGATCCTCACAAGCTTGGTCCATGATGCCTAAGTCAATAAAAATCCGTTTTTTATTATGTTTTCCGCCTCCCCGCAAGTACCGGGGTGGGCAACATGGACTTACAATATTTTGGGACCAATACGACTTTACATTAAAATACCATAAACTATTAAAAATCGTATTTTTTAAATTTGTATTATTTACATTTCTTACAATTAAGCATCTACAACCCATTTTAGGGAACCCGATTAGGATGATGCGGGTTATCGTACATTCTCGGGACTAGTAGAGATGCAAACCTCCTCACGGAGCATCCGATCTCGATGGAATTTTTAATGCAATTTTTTAAGAATAACGTGCTTTTCTATTAATAAATAAATTTTATTTTTAATAATTATATATAAATATTATAAAATCATCTATTTTAAATATATAATAAATTCCACATTCTTTCCAAACAAAAGAAAAGAATCACAAGTTTCATGAAAATACCATTAAGAATCCATTCAAGTCAAATTTACACAAAAATACCATATATTATTAAAACTAGGTATTTATTCAGTAGAATACCTCATTTTTAAAAGTTACATCCATGAAAACCCTAAACACGATAAATAAATACTTGAGATTTATTTTGAAATTATACTAAAACTATTTTTCATAAAACCCCCTCAAATTATATTAATTTACATTAAGGACCCCAGTAAATATAGGTTTAAGCGGGACCAATTCTATTGAGCCTTAGGAAGCCGAAGAAAGTGGGTGCTTGCCTATTTAAGGTAGAAAACTAAAACGGGGTTATCAATGGTAATTGGCTTGAAAAAAGTCACAAATCCCGCCGTCCATGTGCAGCAGTTACTGATAACTCCAAAATAATGCTTTGTCCCTAACACGGGAATATTGGACCGAAATGTTCTTAAACTAACATTCGCCCCTGACACGCGAATGTTGGACCGAAATGTCCTTAAACTAATATTCGTCCCTAAAACGGGAATGTTGGACCGCGATGTTCTTAAGCCAATATGTTTTGCCCTACGGTCTGTCTTTATATTGACTACCGTATACTATACATGTGCTATTCACATATGATCTAATGATCAGTTAAGCCCATATGCTCATTATTCCTAAGTCGATCTTAGTCTCATATATGACTAACGATCCTTAAATCAAATCCATATATCCCATGAACCGATAGACCTCATTAATATGAGATATGAGTTCTAAGTTCAAAACCCCAAATCTAATATACGGATTTGGACTTATCCGTGTCCTACGGGCATGACAAGATTAGTCTCCGTATACAATTCAAGGGCAACCCCATAATAAAACAAGCATAACATGATACGAAGTGAAATATTGGAAAAGGTGAAGGTTGTTATTGCGTTACGTAATTAACTGCAAGAGTTTGCATCTGCAGGGAAGAGCGTCCCCACAATAAAAAACCCTTCACAATTAAGGAGAAATCTGATAAGTCTGCTACATCGGTCGTATCTGTCCAAAACTCCAATATACGGTGTCATAAATCAACTTGGCATTTTCGGAGAGGTTGACAGATATGTTCCAAATAGCATCTGCCCCCAAATTCAAGCTAGACGTCCTCCGCGTCTCAGTTCAGTCTTCGGCGGTAAACACATGTTTTGGCGATGGAAGCGGCAGGAGTTAGTAAGATACGCATATATATTGTTAATATAGCCAACGTTGTTTCGAAAATTATGATTTGAGTTCATTTATTTATTTATTTGTTTCGATTCACAGGGTTGAGTGAGCTGCAATTGCGCGTGATTTGGAAATTTTTTCGTATTGTTGGACATATATATAGCGTATGTATTGTGTTGTTCGTATTCAAAACAATTTAGTTTATGTATGCTTGTTTATTAAGAATTTAGTTCATATGTGTTTGACTGAGTTGTTGATATTGGTGGATACATCGTGGATAGTGATTATATGTTGGTTTGTATGCGTATGTGTTCTTATTAGTTGTTGATCTTGTTGGATATGTTATGAATTGTGCATATATATTGATTTGTATGCGAAATGTTATTGTGACGTAATATATTGAGATTTTATTTATTATTGTATTGAATATAGTATTTTTCTGTAAAAGAAATTCAGGAAAAATAGATATTAGCAACCGTATTAGATATAGGAACGGTCGCTCATACCTTATCAGCGACCGTTCGCTGATATTAGGAAACGATTAAATTCGTTGGGATGTCCACATGTCTACTTATTAACAACCGGAACAAACGGTTTCTGATACATATGTTAGTGACAGTTCTTATTAGAAACCGTTCATGAATGACTCCTAATATATGTATCAGCGACCACCCAATCATCGACCGTGTTTTAGCGACCGTTTAAAATATGAACGGTCGCTAATGTGCTAATGTCTCGCTAATAGACATTAGCAACCATTTATGATTTTTTGGAGACCGTTTCATACTGTCTCTAAAATTGACAGTATTCATTGATATCGAACGAAACTTCGTTAGCAAAACCCTATAAGAAGTTACTATATTTTCAGTAACTTAATTCTACCTATAGTACTGGACATTATAATTTATGCAATGCTACACATGTTCACCGGTTAAGACACCTAGATGCATGCTAAACTACTAATGCTGGCATAAAATACAAAAATGTAACTTTAGACTTGATTTGTTTTTTAATCTAATCGGTATACCTGATTAAACTCATGCTTATAATATGGCTTGTTTGTGCACTTCATTATATCTAGAATCATGTATTACCATATATGGTTGGACAGCCAGAGCCGCGAACATCGGAAAGGTGGAATACGCTATTGTATGTGTGGAACTAATTGCCTGTGGAGCAAAGTGTACATCCACCTTTTGAATCCACATTGCTTATCTCTAGAATCTACATACGATGTTCCGACATGACGAACGTAATATTCCGACATGACGAACGTAATATTCATAATGCTCCACATCTCTAGTCCATTGCATAACTAGAGCCCTGATCAGGCTCATAATAAGAATTGAGGATAGTTGCAAGCATATGTAAAGTAAAATGCCGCTCGAAGCAAAGTGCATGCCATAACGATGTGTGCATCTCTTGAATCCGAGAATACCCACCTCTTGAATCCCTGGGTTCTATCTTTTAAATCTGTATACGTGTAGGTACTCATCAGGAGACGTCCGTAAGGACGCACAACAACTTGACATGATAAGAAATGGCATGCATCAACCATTGTTGGAAGCTAGTGTGTTGGTCTCTACACGAGCGGACAAAGGTGGAATGAAAAACAATAATTTTAAAAACTAACACAAGCTTACAAAAGTCCCTAATAGATCCATGCAACAAAAATAGTAACTATTTTTCAACAAAAAGGGTTTATCGAAATAA
Source organism: Agapanthus africanus (assembly GCA_030015575.1). Taxonomy (NCBI): domain Eukaryota; kingdom Viridiplantae; phylum Streptophyta; class Magnoliopsida; order Asparagales; family Amaryllidaceae; genus Agapanthus; species Agapanthus africanus. The sequence goes on from JASDDO010000238.1 coordinate 408,238, forward strand.
CAACCTTTGTAGTATGATCTTGCAGTCGCTGTAAACTTCGGCTAAACTCGAGCACTTTAGATCAAGCTTGATCGTAGTGAAAGTATGTTCTACAGGGGGGTGAATAGAATTATACCACTACTATGCCCAAATAAAAAAAATTCTATCAACACGTGCTAATCAATAACCACAATTGCAAAGCTTAAGCAAATGATATACTAATAAAAATAAGTGGCTAAGTAAAACTACAATTGTGAAATCATAAATATATAGCAAGAGTATTATTAAGGGCAAGCAATGAGCATATAGAGTAAAAGATATTGAGCATGCAACTTCTAAACTAATAAGCAAATAAGAGATAAGAATTTGCAAACTCAAACATGAGAGATTTTAGAGAGGTTCGGAAGATCTCCAGTCCTCTTTCTTTAGGCGCACGAGCCCGTTCCACTAAACACGTCTCCACTAAAATAATACGTTGCGCACCCACAACCTTCCAACATGTCACTCGACACACGAGTGACTCTTCTCTCAATACAATCACACGTGCTCACACTTGAGCACTTCTTCTCTCAACAAGGTCTTCTCTCTTACAATGTCACTCTTGCACTTAAGAGCCCAAACTCAAAGAAAAGAAGAGATTTACAATGAAGCACAATACTTTCTAGAAGTTTCTCTCAAGCTCAACTGATCCTTTAAAAAGTATGGACATGCAAATAGAGCTCTTGAATGTATGTGAAAATGATTTGAATAATCAAACGAAAAACTTTTTTCAATTCTTACAAAAGATGGGATTTTTCTTTTCAATATCACTTAAGAATAAGCGAGTGAAAATCTGTGGGTGATTGGGGCTCAAAAAACCAACACAAAACATATATATAGCCCCCCAATAAAAACAACTCAAAACAAGTAAGGGCAGCAGTTTAAAAAACGACAGATGTCTGAAGCCAAATTGGGCAGACGTTTGACGGAAAATTGAAAACACCCCAAAGGCTATAAACGACTATTTTTTCAAATCAAAACAATTGTATACGTTTGTCGAGTAAAGGTTTAGACGTCTATCGATCTTTTTCAAAGATAGCCAATGAAAGCACAGAGAACAAACATAGGTCTGAAGGAAAATGGGACAAATGTCTGAAGAAGAAATAATTTTCAAAGATTTTGAACCGCAAACCTTTGTTGGCTATAGGTTTAGATGTTTGCTTCTTAAAAAGAACCAAGGCAATAAAAACATAGAGTACAAACAGACGTCTAAAGAATCATGGGACAAATGTCTGAAGAAGAAAGATTTTCAACCAGAGACTTTGGCCCAGACGTTTGTCAAAGATGTAGACGTCTGTTCTGGAATACTTCAGATGTTTGTTTAGAAGTGAAAATAGATATTTGAAACTGATATTTGATTTTCAATAGTAGACAGACGTCTGAACCAATAATGGACAAATGTTTGAATAAGGAAAACACTGAAAACTTTGCTTTTCAAAATAAGAAATCATTTTGAATGAAAATCCTTGCCATGTATAAACCAACAGTTTCATGCATGATAAAGAGTGTGTGCAAGATCTCTAATTGATATTGTCCATAATTCATAGAGTACTTATAAAGAATCTTATGTCGATGTCGCATTTCTTCGACAACTTGAATCTTTGATAATTCGACACGAGCGCTTGAAATTTAGCGAATCGCTTGATCTTCAATTAATCTTCAACTTGATTTCCATTGATCTTCTCCACTCAACTTACGTTCTTCTTGAAATCGATATTTAATTTTCAAATGAATTTCGCTTCGATTTCTATTTTTGACGTTTCAAACTCGGACTTTGGCTTCTAGTTTTCTTCGCTATACGTAGCATGAACTCTTGAACCCTTGCATTTCGGCTACTTGACTTCATGAAGCTTGAATGTGCAATTTGGAAAGCTCTCATTCGTATGCTCCAACCTCCATTAGATTTTCCGCTTAAGCTCGATTTCCTCCGTCCTCCATTATATGCTTGTGCCATGAGATATCCTGAATATCCTGAAACACAATCTCAAAACGACTAAGTATATCATATACAATGTTATAAAATAAACATGATAATAAACACGGTATATGAATATTCATTGTTTCAAAATCACAAAACTATGAAAAGTATACCAATGTCAACTCATTTTTCTCAACAACCAATTTATCGATTGAAGCGGTTTGAGAATCATGAGCAAGCGTTAAAGTACTAAATTTGGTAATCAAATTTTTGTTCAAATTCTCACAAAATTCACAACATGAAATCAAATCTTTTCTCTCGTTTTTTAAGATGGAAATACGATCTTCGAGCAAAATATTTTTAGACGCTAATGAAATATGGCTATCATACAAGATGTTAAAGCGTCTATTAATTGATCATGGTTAAGTTTTTGGAAATCATAAGTAGGATTAGTTACCTTCCTATGATCAAAACGTCTCTTTGTTGATTCCATAGAATTGGATTGCCCCTTGAGGTTTGAGCATTGTGGAGGCACATCCAAAGTCGCTATAGGAGTCATTATCTTGGTACTCTCTTCCATTGCAATCGACTTTCTCTCCATATATTCTCTTCAATGAGCATCACATATCACGAGCTGTCTTACAAAAATAGGCCTTATTAAGAACATCAATATTCAAAGCACAATGTAAAATTTTCAAAGCTTTAATGTTCAAACCAGATAAATATTTATTACGAGTACTCCACATAGATTTAGCAATAGAGAGAACAGAGCACCTATTATCAACTATTTTCCATATATTTCTATCTCGAGATTCAAGAAAATATTGTATCATAATTTTCCAAAAATCAAATTTAGAACTATCAAAATATGGAAAATTATGAATAGAGGGTTCATCACGATAAGAGTAAGATGGTAAAGACATAACGATTCTAAAATATTTGTACGGAAATTTTTCTGTAAATATACAAGAAATGAGTTTTATAGCCTGAGTTTGAGTTATAAGTCACTTTTGTGAAATAACAGCAAGAAACCACTTGTAGCTCACTGGTAAAGCCTTGCACTGCTATGACGTAGCCTATGTGTTTGATCTCCATCAGACACAATTATTTTTTTCTGAATTTTTTTAACTTTTTGGAAGCCTAAAAGATTGCACGTGCAATACACGGGGAAATGAAAAGTTCAGAAAAATCGAACATGTGGAAAATGGTTTAAATACTGAATCGATCAAGTGGCACGAATATCGAGGCCAGAGCCTCAAGATCGACCGGCCAATATGGCTCAAAAACCGGCGCCGACGGTCCGATTAAGGCCAATGAAGCCCGTGCTCTGCACACTTGTCTCTTCAGCTACTCCTAACCCCTCTGCACTGTTCGATTTCCATGCAATCAAACAGAGACCTTTCATTTCACAATTAAACACAATTTTAATGTTTTTAATCCACATTTTTAATTTCCTGTTCTCCGCCGAAAGACGCGACCGGGACGTTGGGACGTCCGGCCTGAACTTCGAGGGCAGATGCTAATTGGTGCTATTCGTCCACCTCTCCAAATATGCCAAGTTGATTTATGACACCATGTATCGAAGGTTTAGATGGATGCGGCCGATATAGCAGACTTCGTCAGATTCCCCCTCATTTGAGGGGTTTTTGATTGTGGGGACGCTCTTCCCTGCAGGCGCAAGCCCCTGCAGTTAATTACGCTACCGCATCGCGGTAACAACTTTCTCCTTCTCCATATGGTCACTTCGTGTCGTGTGTGTTTGTTTTATTTTTGGTTGCCCGTGGATTGTATACGGAGACTAATTTATGTTGTCGCCCGTAGGGCGTGAATTAGTCCAAATCCGTATTTTCTTAGATTTGGATTTGGGGGTTAGGTTTAAAGATACGTTAGTCTCATTTGAGACTAAGATCAATTTAAACGTTTGTTAAGGACACGTTAGTCTAATTTTAGACTAAGATCAACTTAACAGTTTGTTAAGGACACGTTAGTCTAATTTTAAACTAAGGTCAACTTAACCATTTGTTAAGGACACGTTAGTCTAATTTTAAACTAAGGTCAACTTAACCATTTGTTAAGGATACGTTAGTCTAATTTTAGACTAAGATCTACTTAACGTGATCATTTAGATCCAACAAAAGAGCATTTGGGCTATATTGTTCTAGTTTAGGGACCTTGCGGTCAATTGCCAGTTTAAGGATATGGTGGTCCAAGGTTAAGGACATCACAGTCCGTGGGTTTAAAGGGACCCCACAGTCCGAGGTTAAAGACATCATAATCCATGAGTTTAAGGACCCCACAGTCCATGGAATGATTGGTTACCGGGACCCGTCACCTCTCTGAAGATATTGAAGGATTACAACGACAAATATCAGAGGAGTGAAGAAATGTACCTTTGAACCAAAGTTGATTGGGAAATCTGTAGTTCAATTTGGAACTAAGATCGATTAATTAGATTATGAGCACATTAGCTCAGTTAAATCTGCATTTAGGACTTATGGCCAACTTGGGCTAAATCCAATTAGGTTTGAAATGTTGGCCCTTTGTTGGACTATTGAACATTTGTTTGGGTTCAGCCTCCTATTATTTAGCAATACTAAACAGGGGTTTGAGGGATCTGACAGCATTTTGTCTTTGGCTGAGCACTAACCATTCATTATAGCTCTGGACTTTATTTTGTATATCATATGAACTGACCAATTTTGAGGTCCAGTTGAAGGGGAGATTTGCCTCTGGAAAACTTAACCAATTTGAGATAAGCTTGGCTTTAAAATAGTATTGAACACTAGAGAATACTTGGCGATCACGTGCTCCCACGTGATATGCTGAAAATAGTGTTAAACACTAAGGACGAGGCGCTTAAAGTAGTGTTAAACACTAAAATTGAATTGGTCACGTGGGGGTCACGTGAGGCATCTGAAGATGGGGCCAGACTTCCTTTATTTTGTTCTCAGAATATTCAGATAAGTGTTAAACTCTTTTACTCTTTGAAATTATCACGTGTGGACACGTGACAATACCTCTGCGTTGGGCATCAATTCCTCTGTCTTCCCCTATTTTATTCTTTTGAAAAGGGGTATTTGTCAGGGGGTCACGTGGGGACACGTGAGGCGCCCTAGATCAGTACTGCCTTTGGTTTTGTTCTCTTTTATTTTGAAGGTCACGTGGGAGCACGTGAGGCATTGCCTCTAAACTTTTTCTTTCTCATTTTGAGGAGTCTGTTTAGGGGTCACGTGGGAGCACGTGAGGCATTGCCTCCAGACTTGTTCTTTCTCATGTTGAGGAGTTTGTTTAAGGGTCACGTGGGGACACGTGACCTAGTCTTGTTCGTTCTCTTTTGATCATTGAGAGGGAGGGTCACGTGTTGCCACGTGACCAGGTTGGGTACTGTTCTTTACGTGCATGGAGAGTTTTAAGTCCTTTATTTTAAGAATTAAATTCTTTGGTAAGATTAAACCCTAATTTTGCTTAGAGGAATTAAATTCCTATGTATATGGAAGAATTGAATTCTTATGTAGAGTTAAACCCTAGTTTTATTTGGAGAAATTGAATGGGAGAATTAAATTCTCATATAGGGTTAAACCCTAGTTTCATTTGGAGGAATTAAATCCCTATGAATTTGGGAATTAAATTCCTTAAACTCATATTCTCCCTCTAGATCTTGGATCTGCATGGCAGAATCTCCCCGATGAGAATTAAATTCTCAACTTGTGGGGAGATCTGCTTCTGTAGATCTTCAACCAAAAGAAGAACTAAGTTCTTATTCAGAAAAGTTAAACTCTTAAACTTGAGAATTAAATTCTATTTTATTTTATGAAGCATAGATCTCTTTTCCCTTTCTCATCTAGGGTTTCCTTCTGAAGAGATCTTTTTTTCTCTCTCTTGAGAATTAAATTCTCCTCTCTTTTTCCTCTAAAAAAGTAGATCTCCTTCTCTTCTCTTCTTGGCTCCTATTTATAGGAGAAAGAAAAGAATCAATTTGTTTTGTCGATCTTTCATTGAAATTTTTTAATTGATTTTGTAACCAACATGATCTTTTAGATCACTCAGTGAATTTTATTCACCATTAGATTTTTAATCCAAAAGATCTTTTATCTGTTATTCGTGGCAAATTTCAGGGAAATCTTTCCTTGTATAAAATCTTTTCATAAATTGGTGATTTTTAATCACCATTGGATTTTTAATCCAATGGTACTCCATTTTACAGAGCACCATCTTTTTTGTTTGGAAAAATTTAGAGAAATATTTTTCCAGTTAGGGTTTTTGATTTTCTCTTAATTAGAATTTAATTCTATTAATTCATAGATCTTTAGGAACCCATCACGTGTTGGCACGTGACCCCCTAATTAAACATTTGTCCAGAATTTAATTCTGTTGTTTTAAATAACTCAGAAATTATCATGTGTCAGCACGTGATGCTCGGTCACGTGTCAGCACGTGATGCCTCATTAGGGTTTTTCCTTGTTATTTTATTATACCTTTAATTCTTTTCAGTGGGTTTAAAGGCCCATCACGTGTTGGCACGTAACCCCACTGATTAATTATTTCCAATTATTTATTTTATTCAGTGCCTACAGGCTTTGCCTGTAAATGGTCACGTGTCTGCACGTGATGCCCGGTCACGTGTGAGCACGTGACGCCTCATAATTTTTGATCCCGGATGAATTATGAGGCCCGTAATATATCAAATTGAAGAATTTTTCGAGACACTTTCGATACCATCAAAATTTAGCTGTTTCTCATTTGGGAGTTTATCAAAATGCAGCCCGGAAAATACTAGTTCGCATTTTCTTCCTTAGATTACACGTGTATAGCATATTTGCTCATAACTTTTGATCCCGGATGAATTATGAAGCCCATAATATATCAAATCGAAGGATATTTCGAGATGCTTTCGATACCATTAGAATATAGCTGTTTCACATTCGGGAGTTTGTCAAAATATAGCCCGGAAAATACTGGTTCATATTTTTTTAACGTATCGCTGCCATTAGATACCTTGGGCTCTTTTGCGCAGAAATTTTTTTGCGGGAACATTCTCAAATCCTAATTCTCCACTATAAATACCACTCTTTATCTTGGCTTAGCACCATTATGAAAATTATAGCCAAAACTCTCTAAAAAGTTCCTAGTGCAAGTGAAGTAAAGTGGAGTTAGCAAGTAAGTTGGTTCCAGTGAAGATCGAAGCAAATTCCGGAGCTTCCGCGACTCCACGACGATCATCCTCTATTCTTTATCCTTTCTTTGAGCTTTCTAAACAGTAAGTTCCTCCCAAACTCCTTTTCTCTTCATTGAATTTCATTTTAATCAAAATCGGTAAAAGTAGAGTTATTACTGATATCATCTTTTCTAAAGCCTATAACTCCATTTTCGTTTATCATTTGTTCAAAAAAAATTTACCGTTTCGCTTGTAATCTTAATACCAATATTTAGAATAAATTTTACCCAAGAATCTCATATAAAACAACCATATTTGAACTTTTACATTAAAATACCTTGAATTTTGTTATCACATCTTTTCGACAAAATTGCTTAACAATACCTTTAGGAAAACTTCACGGGGTAATGATCTACCCCACACGCATATTTGGATCCATAGCATTATGCCTCTTTTGTATGAATATTTGTTATGAAGAAAAATTTACAATAAAATACCATATAATTCTAAAACCGGATTTCTTTTAAAGCGGTATTTCATTTTTTTTGCGATTATGCATTTACAATCCTCTTTAGGGGACCCGCTAATGGATGGTGTGGATTATCGCATATACTTAGGCTAGTAGAGCGGGACGCAGAGGTTCTCACGGAGCATCCGATCTCGAAAGGATTTAAATACGTTTTTAAGAAATACGAATTATCTAAATAAAATAAAATAAATTTTTAAAAATAAAATTATATAAAATTATAAATCTATATTTCCAAAATATAATAAACCTATATTTTTTTCTAAAAATGAAAAGATTAACAAATGTTAATAAAATACCATCAAGATACCAAAAATGACAAGTTTTTCAATAAAATACCATGAACTCTGAAATGCAAAATATTTATCATTCAAATACCTAAATCCTTAAAATCTATTTTCATAACAATCCTAAATAATACTAATCACCCTCGAGATTTACTTTTTAATTATATTAAAAATATTTTTCATAAAAACCCCTCGAGATATATAAAACAATATATAAAGATTTTAGTAAATATAGGTTTAAGCGGGATCAATTCTCTTGAGCCCCAGAGAGCCGGAGAAAGTGAGTGCTTGCCTATTCAGATTAGAAAACTTTATCGGAGTTATCAATGGCAACTGTCTTGGAAAAATACACAAATTCTGTCGTTCATGTGCAGCAGTTGCCGATGACTCCCAAACCTAAGAATTCAAGAGTTTAAATCAGTTTATAAGAGTCTGACGAGTCCAATTCAAACCTGAATCCAAAATCACACATGAATACTTGAAATCAAACATCAATATGAAACATGTATACTTGACTTGACTTGACTGAACCATACTTATAACTTGACTTGACTACTTGACTACATCCTGAACATGAATACCTGAACATTTTGTATCCATGGTTTCGGCAAGACTTGTAAATATAATCGATACAATACATTACGTGGGGATAAAGGGATAGATTGGTACGGAACGTATATCGTGGCACGAGAGGTCACTTAAAATACACCTACATGAATTCACTTGTCGTTGTGCCGTGGGTTATGACGGGGCCTTGTACTACATGTTACCATAGTCCACGGGGTAAGATGGACCCCTCTCATATACATGAATACCTTCATTATCAAGCTACAAACAACCACGTTTTAATAATTATCATATATCAGTAATCAATCATACATAACTCACCTATTCATTTCACATTACTTGTATATTCTCTTTCTTCTTTTAGGACTTACCGAGCATTAGTTCGCTGACGACATTCCTTCTGTTTCTTTGTTTGGAATGTTCGTCAGGAGGACCGGTCACTGAAGAGATTGAGTCGAGCCAGGAGAATTTGGACCAGCTTGCAGCACAGCCTGACTTCTAGTTCCTTGTACTTACTTTCCTGTATGTCATTGTTTAGGTACTGCTTATTATCATTGCATTTTTTCATTTTCAAACAGTTGTATATAAAGATGAATGTAAATAAAATTGCTGTTTTATTTTAATACTCTCATCATTCTTGTACATTTTTATATATTACTTAATTATGATTAACGTATTTATTTCTTAATAAATACGTTACGGCCTGCCACGTCATCATTTCCGTCTACTGGGAAGCGGAGTGTGACAAAAGATAATGCCATAAGATCCGCTCTAGGATGTTAACCCTACAAGAGAGCACCAAGCTCTGATACCAATTGAAAGTATTTCCTAGAGGGAGGTGAATAGGACTATGCTGCTACTATGCCCAAATTAAAAAAATTCTATCAACACTTGCTAATCAATAACCACAATTGCAAAGTTTAAGCAAATGATATACCAATAAAGATAAGTTGTTAAGCAAAACTACAATTGTGAAAGCATAAATATATAGCAAGTGCAATATTAAGAGCAAGAGATATTGAGCATGCAAGTTCTAAACTAATAAGCAAATAAGAGATTAGAATTTGCAAAGTCAAACACGGGAGATTTTAGAGAGGTTCGGGAGATTTCTTAATCCTCTTTCTTTAGGCGCACGAGCCCGTTCCACTAAACACGTCTCCACCGAGGCAATACGTTGCGCACCCGCAACCGATACAACACGTTTTTACCGAGACAACACGTTTCTCAACCGCAACCGGTACAACACGTTTTCACCGAGACAACACGTTGCGCACTCACAACCTTTTAGCATATCACTCGACACATGAGTAGCTCTTCTCTCAATACAATCACATGTGCTCACACTTGAGCACTTCTTCTCAACAAGGCCTTCTCTCTTACAATAGCACTCTTACACTCAAGAGCCCAAACACAAAAAAAGAAGAGATTTACAATAAACTACAATACTTTTTAGGAGTTTCTCTCAAGCTCAACTAATACTCTAAAAGTATGGATATGCATCTCTCAGACGAAACTTTAAAATGCAATGATATTTATTGGAAGCTCTGGATTCCGAAAATAAATTTTTAAGCAAATTTGTATCCAGTTAAATTTAAAATTTATATTTTTCAAATTCAACATTCCAACTAGGTAGAATTCCACTTATGAGATATTGAAACGTGTTTAATATCGAGAGCCTATTACTTTATTTTATGAGGAACAAATACCCAATAATAATTTAGAGAATTATGACTGGTTTGTTTGTGAATATGTTTTGAGAGTTTTGGTAATATTTTACAATACAACTAAATACTTATCTGGTGTTTATTATTCTACTGCATGTTCATCTGTAGAACAATTATTTTATATTAATAAGATTATTAATGAGTATGTAATTGACCATGATAGTGCATTTGCTGGAATGTTACATAGCATGGTTATGAAATTGAATAAATATTGATGAAAAGTTCCTACATTGTTTTGTTTATCTTCTATTTTTGATTCTAGATTTAAAAAATATAATTTATTTTTTTTATTAGATGGATATCATGAAAATTTAGGTACTGATATAGGAGATTATAAAAATATTTTAGATTCTTATTTGCATGATTTGTATGCCATATATGATTCACAGTACGGTCAAAACATAACTTCTTCTTTATCTTTCTCTTCACAGCAAACTTCCAAAAATATAATATTTCGGTTTTTGTAGCTAGAAAAAATAAAGAACTACCGAATCTATTTCTTCCACTTATAATGAGTTTATAATGTATTTGCAAACTGATTTCAGTAATTTTCTCACCGCGAATCAAATAGATAATCTTGATACTTTGGACTGATGGAAAACACATGGACATATGTATCCTGTGTTTTCTGTCATAGCTTGTGATTTACTAACAATTCTGATGTCCACAGTAGTTTCGGAGTCTGCTTTTAGTGCATGTAATATCGTACTGAGCAATAAAAGAGCGAGACTGTCGGATGACGCATTGGAGATCGCATTGAGCCAAAAAGATTGGTTCCATGCTGAAGCTAGACAACAACACGTTAAGAGTATTGAAGATTTCGACACCGATGAATAGTAAAGACCAATAGCAGCTCATCGGTTAGTTTTTTTTATGAATTGTATTTTTAATTTTTTTTTACAATTGTATAAAAGGTAAGATTTGTCAACTCATATCCACTCAAAAATATTTTAATCAATAAAATATTTAGGTCTGTCTGGGGACCTATACGAAGTGCAGTCTAAAAAAATTTCCAAAAAATAAGTCATAGAAGTAAAAATTTTACTTTAAAAGCATTTTAAAAAAAAAGTTTCAATTTTTTAAAAAAATGACCGGCCCCTTTGGTGCTTTCATTTGTACAAAATATGACCGGTTTCAATTTCTCTCTCACCGATTTCTCTCTTGTTGACTTCCTCTCTCTCTCTCTCTCTCTCCCTCCCTCTCCCCCAGTCACACATCAACTCATCCTCACACTAAGCCCTCTAAAATCAAATGGCGGCCATTGGATCCAAATATCTCTTTCTTGTGGCGGTCCTCACCGTAATCTCTCATGCCGGTGTCGCCACCGCAGCGGAGGGCACCCCTGCACCGAGCCCCACGTCAGCCGCCTCATTTCCGATTGTCATTGCTTTTTTGTGCTCCTCTCTCGCAATACTCGTCGGATCTCTCCGCCACCGAAAGGAATCAACTGCTCTGAAATTGCCTTTTGTTAGCAGATTCTTTATGTGTTATTTGTTTGGTGATTGAGGCATATGAGACTTTGTAATATATATGTTTTTTTTTTACTTTTAAATGAATTCTTTTTGCTTTTAAAAAAAATCCAACACCCTGGAGATCTTTCTCAACACAGCGGAAATAAATCCATTATCTTTCGCCATAAAGAGATTAAAGGTGGCGAAATAGTCGATGAATGCAGCAGACCTTGATCGCTGCCGATTTCTCCGCCTTCAATCTCTCTATGCTGTCGGCTTCATCGTCTAAAAAATTATTTATGTTGACGCTCGCCGTCGGTTTTGCCTCTTTCTCTTGGTCGGAGGTCGCCATTTACTGAGTTCACTTCCTCACTCACCGACATTTGATGGGTTCGCTGCCTATACTTGTTAGTCAGCGTTCTTGGAGTTCACTGACTAAGTTCGCCACCTCACCGGCATTATCATAATTTACTGCATTCGTCAACTAGCTCGCCCGCGTTTGTGGATTTCTCCAGATAATCTCACCGGCGTCTTTGGAATTCGCCACGTTCTCCTCATAGGCCTGCCGGCTCTTTTCGAGTTTGCGAGTTCACCGCTGCACCTTGTATTCTTGTTAGTTAGTTCACCGCTTTCGTTGCCTCCATTAGTCTTTGCTTGCCGTCGAAATCCTCTGCTTTTTCCGCCTCAGTTAGTCGGCGAAGTCCGCCGTATAAGATCGCCGGCGTTTTCGGAATTTGTAGAAAGAAAAACTTGATAAATAAGAGAGATGACAGAGGACGATGAAGCAGAAATCAAATTTTTTGCAGCTTTACCAAAACGCCCTTAGATATTTTAACAAGGGAGAGTGGGATTTGTTACTTCAATGTGGGCAATTCTTATTGGTTGCACCGGCTGCACGTTCTATGAGGTCTATGAAGAGAAGTACGAAGTAAAACCCAAATAATATATAAAAGTATTTGTCATTATCAATGACAGTGAGGGAGAAAAAATTGACAGAAACCGACAGGTGTCATGATGCTGTTGGTTCCACCGGAATCAATTCCATTTTACCTTTGTAAACGTTTGCAAACGCGGGAGGTGGGAAGTACCAAAGAATTTCCCACCTTATGATTCAGAAGTGAAAAAGATTCATATACCATTGTATTATTATTGTCTTCTTATAGATATATGAGAATAATTACAGTTTTGAATAAAGGCTCTTTCCATTCTGAGTCCTAGATTCACCATCATGGTGACAAAATGCGCAATCTCTGCTATTGATTTTGGTTATAGTCTCAGCTATTATTATATTATGCCCATACATCACAGATGGAAGAAATACTAACCCATGAATTCTTTGTTTTATTCACTACTCATTGTTAGATTCATTAGTTTCTAATAGCATGGGGACGGCAATAACATGCATTCTAAATCCATGATGACCCTCTCCCAGACGTAGGCACCATGAATAAATTGGTGCCATGGCCATTTTTTCTTTTCAGGTGTTATTGCTTTAAAATCAAAAGGTAGGCAAAAGTGAATTAATTTAAGGAATTCTTGAATTGAGTAAATTTTAATAAATTTTTTTATTGGCCATAGAAATAAAATACATCATAAAATAATATTGATAGATGGCATATTGATCATAACTTTCAAATATGATTAAGTAAAGGAGTTGCATGGTTGTAAATGTGGTCCAGTGCTATTTTATGTCGAATATGATACAGACATATGTTGACCGTATATACTATACTGTCATATCAAAGTTTGTCCTAAAATGATATATCAATTGTTGATTGCTACTTCAAGTACGGAAGAATGACTAACAAACAAATCAATTCATTTAGGTGGTAAGAGAATCCTCTTTTAAATAAGACGTCCCTCGATTCGAAAAGGAAAAGAAAACTTATTAACAAAATTAGAATATAGTTATGGTTATGATGAGGACGATGGTTTTCTCACGGAGAAAAAGAAAATGAAAACGGGCAAAAAACATCCAAGAAGATCGTATGAATACTTCATGGTCCTCAATAAGGTCCAGTGCTGCTTTTTTTTAGCCCAATACGATAGAGACATACATTGATCATAATTAAATGCTACAGAGCCGTATAGATGTTGGTTAAAAAGTCATATATTGGGCCATTTGGTTGGTGGTTCAAGGTATCGGAGAAGGACTCACAAACAAATTAATCATTTCGGTGGGAGGAACATCCTTTTTTCCTTCCAAATGAGACGCCATTGTTCGATTTTCGAAGCGGACATATTCTAACAGATAAGGGACAAAAAATACTTACAAACAAATTAGAATAGAATCGCGGTTTAGATGAAGATGACTTTTTCATTACGGCAAAGCGAAAAAGAGGGGAAAAATCAATGACGAAGATTGTAGGAATGCCTCATGAAGTTGAATTGAAGCTTGATGCTGGGATTTGGTTGCGACTATATTTATATATATATATATATATCCATCTGATGAGACTCCAAAGAAATATTCTATACATGGGATTAGTCATTATTCGAGTCAAATTTTAGTCTAATTTGTTTTCTAATTTTAATCTTAGTTTTATTGTTTGTTTGTGGTAACTTAAAACGAATTGAATCAAATAAATTTTCAGCTTGAAATATATTTATTTTTTGTCAGGAAACAATTGCCGGAAACCTCCTTTAAGTTATTTTGTATAGCACTTATACTTGTTTAAATGACCACTAATGCCGAATGACTGTCTCTCCGTGCATTCCATGTTATATAAAAATCATTGCCTAATTTATTTTTCCAAAAATACCAATCTATCAAAAACTAAAAATAATCCTTCTAAATGCATGCAATATTCTATCAATATAAAATTTCCCTCAAGTTAATATGAAAAAAGCATTAAATATCATAAGAAAAAATAAACATTTTTACCTTATTAATTTTCATCCGCCATTTCTCCCTTATTATTTTTCTAATTATGAACATATAAATAAAATCAAATAGAGAGAGACAAATCTATACTTTAAACTCACAAGCATTTTAGTTCTTAGTTAGACATGGGCTAGGACCTGCAGATCTGAAATCTCTGTTATTCTCACCCCCTGCTATTCCATGCTATTAATATCAACGGTCTAGAATTTTTTGATCTTAAAATCAACGGTTAGGATTGGCTGCCCAACAGTGTAAAATAGAGGGTTTTGGTGTTGCTGTTTTTACATGTTTTACACGTATGATGTGCGGCCAAGATGCTCTCCTAACACCAAAATAGAATGGAACAAAATCCTAATATGAAAGCTCGTTTCTGAAAAGCAATCCATTTATGGGCCTCAAACACGCAAGCCTGGCCCATTAAATTACATATAAGTCAACGGTCAACCCTGGGACAAGCGCAAGTCACGGGATCAATCAACTAACCTTCAAATTTCAATGAACAAAGTCGTTGCCTACGCGCTTACGCTGCACAAAATATTCACATTCATTCAACAAACTTCAAAAATTTGTTAGCAAAAGAGTCCCAAATTCAAATATTAATTCAATTTAATCCTCCTGTATTTTGACACTCATAAATTGCAACATAAAAATGTAGACACAAAACAAATTACAATCTATTTACAATCATAATAACACTAGCCGATTTCTTCTCACAAATCAAACTTATACAATTCAATCTACTTAAGAATCTCTCTCACAATAACAATAACAAAAAGATGAACAAAACTAATGCACAGTCGCAACACAAACCTTGTTCTTGATCTCTTGCGCTTGACCTCCAACTTCCAAACTCAAAGTACAGTTGAGCATCACCTCGATGTTTCGTTTATATACCCCCCACACATTAACCCTCCCATTCAAGTCCGTAAACGTCGTAACGTTTATCAGACTGCCCCCTAGAATGGTCCCCACGACGCCCGTCTTCCCGGCCCGATCCACCAGCACGTCGACCGTCACGTTCATCGTGACGGTCTTGTGGGCCCCGACCTTCCCGTCGGGAGCGTACGCCAAGCCCACCGTCTGCCCCTCGTAATAAAACTCCGTCGTGCTGTTTTCGTACTTGAAAGACGCGACGTTCGGGTTCTCTATGGATACGTCTGCGGTCAGGGTCGCGTTGACGGACAGAGGGTTGGTGAGGGACCCGCCGAGGCCGCCGTTGAGGCCGTCGAGGTAGAGGTTGTTGAGGGTGAGGACGGGGTCCTTGACTTTGAAGACCGTGAATGCGAGAATGAGGATGACCACACCGAGGATGACGACGGTCGCGCCGCAGCAGCCGCAGGACCAAAAGAGGCAGCGGCGCTTGTGGAGATATTGGCCTGATGACTTGTTGTTGATATGGCGGGCGTTGGATTCTTCGTCTGCGACCGCGGCGGCGCCTAGGGCTGCGGCAGGGGACAGGAAGTTTAAGGGCTTCGATTCTACTTCCTTTTCTTTCATCATTGTTTGGCTTGCCATTGTTTTCGCTTGTTTGTTTGTTCGTTCGTTCGAATTTTCCTCTATATGTAGAGTTTTTGAACTTGTGTGGGACTTTTGACTGTTCTATTTCTATTGGACTTTGAATAATTTGGATCAAGATTTGGACTTGGTGGTGTTGTTGTTTAAATTTAGTGTTGGTTAGTGTTAAGACCGTGTATTATATGGAGAAAAAAAATGGAAGCATTGGTTGAACCGGTTAAAATATATTGCTGTTTGAATAGGTCGATCGTGTAGTGCTTAATTTTCATATACCCCCTTTGGACACTTGTATATAATGTCCACTGCTGTGTGTCCCATTAACCAAGTGAGATAAGCCAATAATAATATGATAATCGAGATTTTTATTCATTTATTTAACCCTCTTTGTGTTGATGGCTGCCCTCATCCACGAATCCGGCAACCTTTTATTTTGAAGGAAAAAATGTTTATCGTAAGAGATGTTTTTATTCCCTTTCATTTGTCCGTAACTGGTAACCATATATACAACATCCATACACGTGACTTTGGCGATAACCCGGTGAGTCTCCTCAGAAGAAAGTAAAGTGGCAACTAATATATAGCTTTTTTGATATAACATGAACAAAGTTGGTAGAAGTAACAGATGAATAAGCATTTGAGGAAAGTAGCAGTCACGGACCTCATGGTTAATACAAAGGACTGCATCAGCTATTTCCGTTTTGTAATGGCACCGTCAATTTTGAAGAGAAATTTGTTTTTGTTTTTTTCATATCTAAACTCAAGGTGTTTATTTGTTTATTTTAAATGGACACCACTCAGAGGTTCATGTCATAGAATGTGACAAAGTTTTACGTTGGCTGTCACAAGCCTACCACAACCCTCACCCTTTCTCATCCGGACTTGGGACCGGCAAAGGTGCGAAATGGCTAGTTGTATCAAGAAATTAGCTAGAGATCTACTTGGTGAGTCGAGAGGTGGTGCTCCACCATCTAAGAACATATCATGGTGGAATGAAGATGTAAAGGCTGCTATTAAAATTAAAAGGGATTCTTATAAAGATTTGAAGAAAAGTAGAGATGTGGAGAGATTTGAGAAGTACAAAACGGCTAAAAAGGAAATTAAGAAAGCTGTTCGGGAAGCTAAATCTAAGGTCTACAAGGAGGTGTACAAGAAATTAGATACTAAAGAGGCTGCAAATGATATATACCGGATTGCTCGAATGCGGGAAAGGAAGACTAGAGACTTATGTGCGGTGAAGTGTGTCAAAAATGAAAATCAGAAGGTTTTAGTTCAAGATGAGGATATCAAGAAAAGATGGAGAGATTATTTTGACAAATTGTTCAATGAGAGCTTTACTAAGAATTTGGATGGACTTGTCATTCAATCTCAAGATATAAATCGTGATTTCATGCGTAAAATAAGACTTCCTGAGGTTAAAGAAGCTTTGAACAGAATGGGTTTAAGAAAAACGGTTGGTCCTGACGGGATTCCTATCGAGATTTGGAGATGCTTAGGAGAAATAGGCGTTAAATGGCTGACAGATCTGTTTAATAAGATTTGGCAGACAAAAAAGATACCAAATGAATGGAGGAAAAGTATCCTTGTACCTATCTACAAGAATAAGAGTGACATTCAAAGTTGCTCAAACTACCGTGTAATAAAACTGATGTGTCACACCATGAAATTTTGGGAGAGAGTGATTGAACACAGGATAAGGAAGGATATTAAGATAACAGAGAACCAATTTGGGTTCATTCCTGGACGATCGACGACAGAGGCGTTTCATTTACTTCGTCAACCTGTCGAGCGCTTTCGAGGGAGGAGAAGAGATTTGCATATGATATTTATTGATTTAGAAAAAGCGTACGACAAGGTACCTAGAGAGGTATTATGGGGGACAATGATGAAGAAGGGGGTCCCCGTCAAGTATATTGACATAATCAAGGATATGTACGACGGAGTAGTGGCAAATGTCAGAACTTGCGACGGCTTAACAAGTGATTTTCCGATTACTATTGGTTTACATCAAGGATCTGCATTAAGTCCATTTCTGTTTACCATCGTGATGGATGAGTTTACTAGAACTATCCAAGATGAGGTTCCTTGGTGTATGCTATTCGCTGATAATCTTGTTCTAGTAAATGAGACGAAAGCAGGGGTTAATACCAAATTGGAATTATGGAGGCAAACATTGGAATCTCGGGGATTCAGATTGAGCAGGTCCAATACAGCATATATGCACTGCAAATTTAGTAGCCAGAGAAGTCAAAACCATATTGGTATAACATTGGAAGGGCAAGAGATATCACCGAGCGACCAATTTAGATATCTAGGTTCCATCATCCAAAGGAATGGGGAGATCGATAGTGATATTAATCAAAGGATCCAAGCTGGTTGGTTGAAATGGAGGAGTGCAACAGGGATTTTGTGTGATCGTAACTTTCCGTTAAAATTGAAAGGGAAGTTTTATCGGAGCGCTATTCGGCCTGTCTTATTATATGGTACAAAATACTGGGCTCCTAAGAAGCATCATACACAGAAGATGCACGTAGCGGAGATGCGCATGCTTCGTTGGATGTGCGGTAACACTAGAAAAGATAAGGTGCGAAATGAGGATATTCGTGCAAAAGTTGGTGTAGCACCCGTGGAGGAGAAGATGCGGGAAAACCGGCTAAGATGGTTGGGTTATGTACGACGCAGACCTATGGAAGCACCGGTTCGACGAATAGATACTCTCGATATGGACAATGGCAAAAGGGCAAAAGGGCAAAAGGGAGACCGAAGAAAACATGGATGGAGGTGATACGAAACGATATGGTTGCCAAAGGGCTCAATGAAAGTATATTGTTCGATAGAAGTGAGTGGAGACAGAGGATTCATGTGCTGGACCCGGCGTGATTCTCATGTTGGTTCATATAGCCTACCCCATATGCTTGGGATAAAAGGCTCAGTTGTTGTTGTTGTTGTTGTGGACACCACTCAGAGGGACAAATAACTTAAGATAATGCCAGTTGTTTCTTAAACTTTCTATTTATCTGTTTACATTAATTTATACTGATATTTTACATGTGCAATTGGCAATATTGTATCATGGCTTGCTATCATTCGTGGTCGGCAGTATCAAGAAATTATAATATGTGTGCAAATTATTAATTTTTAATTGTGCAATTCTAAATTAATTTATTTTTAATTTAGTTTGTTAATGAGGTGATAACTTTTTTTTTTCCCGAATTGGCACACAGCAAATACAAACATGCATCACCCACAATTTTTCCTTAGTGTTAAATTATGACCACTTTTTATTCGGGCGTCAAACAATTTAATAAAATTTCATTTAAGCACTAGAACTGAAATGGGCCGCTGTGGATTGGCCCAAGTAGCTATTGGATTAATATCTCTCTGAGAAATGAAGCCTCTGGCCTCTGCTTCGCAAAAATACTGGCTATCTTTTTTTATTTATTTTAAAATTAAACCCCTTCAAGGATCTATGCTGCTCTCTCGCTGGATTCGCTCCTTAGGAGAGCAGTAGCCATGCTCGAACATCGCATACCTAGCGACTGAGTTTGGTTTCGCATCGAAAAGGCGGTGGAGGTTCCATGAGAACGCATGTTGCTCATGGCCATCTCAAAGCTTAGCGCTTAAGATCAAATATATAAGCTCAACTACAGCACGAAATTTCTCATTTTAGAACATCTTAGAAAATGAGAACATGATAATAATTTTATTCATATTATAATGTTCTATTCATTGAGATATAGAGCATACATAAAATATAGGTAACAGAATAACCTAGATAATAAAAAATACACGGTTCGAAATTTTAATAATACATGAGATAATAGATCTTCCTTATGAAGCACTCTAATAATCAATAATATGAAATAAAATCAATCATGATCTTTTCCACCCTTAACATTATTATGAGTATCAGAATTTAATATTTGAAGTGTTGAATGCACACGGACGATAAATATAGTTGAGGTTACATCCAAAAATTTAGTTCTACCTACGAGGATAAGACACAACTATTGATTGGGTGCTCATACTAAAGCTGTCTGTAAAAAATTTTTGAAATCATTCTTCTATAGGTGAAATTTCTATAGCAAAAAGTTACATATGCAAACCTAAGCCCATGAGCTTGAGAAAACTCAATTTGGATGAATAAATAACGCGCGGTCTCCACCTTGTTGTCCTTGCAACAACAATATTTTTGAAGCAAGATGTAATCCGTTCCTTTACACTGAATAATACACTGGAAGACCTCCTCCGTAGAACAATTAAACACCAAACATACAAGATACCATTTGTAGAGATAAACTATAAATGGTATCTTGAATTCCTCCCAGGCTTTCAAACAGAGTAATACTTTATGGATTGAAATCCTGCCACAATTTACCCAAGAGACAAAATGGCGGGTTCCAGAACACCTAGATCCTAGTGCCAAACAAGTGGACCTATGTCATTGTTTGTCTCTTGTGGGCCGTTTGGTTGCTTCTAATTGGAAAAACAATGTATTTACAACTACATATAGATACAAATACCGTGGGTAAAACTTCATTCCTTTGTTTGGTTAGAATGCAGTTGCAACTACATGTTTTGTAAAATATGTGTTTATTTGGATGTAGTTGTAACAAAATAACAAACTATTCTATTTATTATTGTATTCCAGGCAAGCGTTCGATTTGAGTGTAGTTACAACTACATGATTTTTAACTCAATTTGCTTTTCCAACTATAAGTTGAAGTGACAATTACTTGAAACCAAACACTTGATTTTATAAATCAGTATAGTTGGAACCACATTAGGTTTCAACTGCATCCAACCAAACAGTTTAGGTAGATTGTGGTTGGATTTCAAGCCCGGTAGGTTAAACATTATTCTTTCAAATATGTCTCCATCGATTAAGGTTATGTTTGTTCTTATGGAGTAAAAAAACAGGAGTTAGGACTCCTTTGTGTTTGTTTAGAAGCAAGTATTTGCACTTGAAAATAGGAGTCTGAAAAACTTTGGGTTCAGCAGAGCACTTAACAAATTAGGAATTCATGCAGGAAATTGGAGGGAAATAATGTAGTTAAGAGAGAAAGACAATTAAAAAGAATAAATAGTACTCATTTGACAAACTCCAATCCCGCTCCATCCAAAAATTTCTGAATTTAAATCCCAATTTCATCCTCTAAACGCAAGAGATTAAGAGTTCGATGTCACCTATTTCTTTGACTTTAACCTCCAAAATTTTCCTTTCATAACATACAGAAAAACGCTAAATTTTTATTATATAAATATGTTTCTTATGTTTTTTCAAAAAATATTTTGGATGTAAAAGTCCATAAAACCATAAAATTTTCAAATAATCCCAAAATTTTCCATTTCTTCGGTTTTACTATTATTTTCTTGCTATATAACACACGAAAATCATGTTATTTTCAAAAAATTCTATTTTTTTTTGTTTTTAAAATTTTTTTTTAATATTTTGCATGTTGTTATTAGCACATGAATCTAAATTTTTTCTTTTTTATTCAGTTTTTCCAATATTTTGAGATATCAATTGGAAATCGTGAAATTTTCGAAAAATTCTAATATTTTTAGTTCTCTGAGCTGTTTCAATATTTTGCTCACTGTAACACATGAAAATTAAGAAATTTTCAAAAATAGCAAAATTTTCTGTTTTCTATCATTTCTCAAATTTTGTATGCTATAACACAAGAAAACGTTGAAAATTTAAAAAATCTTAATATTTTCATTTTTCTTTAGCTTTTCAATTTTTCTTGTTGAACGTACGAAAATCATAAAATTTACGAAAAAACCAAAATCTTCTGCTTTCGTCAAATATTTAATATTGTTAGTGTTTATGCCCTAGAAGGCCATTACTGTATCATACTAGTTTGTATATTACTTAATGGAAGCTTGGGATATTCGCATGTATATAACAGTCTTGCTAAATATGGTAGTATGCTACTTGGTTTTTCTATCTTAATATGTGAGTATACGTATTGATAGAGCTCTTAGGATCTTGCTTGACTACCAGCGTTGTGATGGCAGTCATACTAGTGGGGGCTGAGTAGTCTACAAACACATCCTTATTCAGGTCCCTGGTCGTTGGATTATCGAGACAGAGCATCGATACTCCGGAGTAGACTAGTGTGTACGCTTCTCATCCCAGTTTGGGAGATGGTCTGTCCCACAGCCGTCAGTACGTCGTACTGGAGATAGTATACAGATGCTCGTTGGGTTACGGGTACACCGGACAGGACTCACAGGGAACTGTTGGTTGGTTTTATACCAGTCGTCAGTGAACAGTTCCCAGGTGACATGAGTACAGCGTAGTCCGCAGACTTGACACTGCTACTTCGCCTTGAGTGTGTCCCACTGTTCTTAGATTGCTACCCTACCACGGCTCAAAGGAGTCGTGCAAACAGGTAGCAGTTGGGTGCAGTCCCGAGCACTTGGAGGCAGTGGCGGTTAGACAGGATTCGTCCCTCCCGGTATTGGGAGTAGATATCGCGCTGTGTCAGAGAGCCATTACGCAAAGTCCCTGGCCAGGGCAAGCGAGATTTACTGGTAGGTTCCAGTAGTTTCTCAGGGTGTAATGGGCTTCCCTCCGACACGACTTATACCGCTATTAGGGGACTGACGCTTGCCGCCCCCTAGGCCGGATATGCGATAGTCTTGGACGAACGGACCGGACTGTATGGAGATTGTCACATCAGACTCAGTAGGAGTTCGGATGGGTTTTCTCATCGGCCTTCTTATCGACAACTACCTGGGGACCGTTACGTACAGCTAGTGCCGCTTGCGGTCTATGCTTAAACCCACTGCCAGCGTAGTAGTCGAGTCTCTAGAGTCCCACACAGAGAGTTTCCTATTCCAGGCGAAACGATATAGAGGTCGCATGGTTTTGCGACAAAGGGTTCGGACGCATACGTGCGTTTACGCGCGTACGACTTTCGGACAGTTTTTACCAGTCGGCTTTGGTTTAAGCCAGTTACTGGTATCCGGTTATTGGATTTTTACAGTCTAAAGTTTTTCCGTATTTTTGCGGATTGGAGGGGCGTTCTCGTAATTGTGCGAGAAGCTTCTAGAAGTGATGACTAAGGAGGTTTAGGTGTCATTTGCATTAAATGAGTTTAGTGAGTCATGAGGGTGATTCATGCATATCATTAATGCATGATAAATGCTTAATGAGTCATGACAATGAATCACCATTAGATATTTGTGAAGCATGCTTATTCATTATGTATTATTCTTTTCTTCAAAAATAAGAATGCTTCATATTTATTATGATAACTTACTATTCTCATATGATAATAATTCTCATCTTCTCTCTCCTCAAGCTCTCCATCTTCAAAGACTAATCCTCCCCTCTCATGAGTTGAGTACAAGGGTTAGTAAGACTAATCAATCCATAACCATCACTCTATTTCATTCTATCTTCTTTGATTAGCAATCCAAGAAGGTTAGTTGCCTCAAGTTTAGAGGTTTAGCTTGGAGTTTTGCTCTCGGGTGGATCGTCTACTACCTAGAGAAGGCCGAGGAGGACAAGGAGATCGTAAAGACGAAGGAGTTGGTTCTTTAGGTATAATCCCTAAACACAGTAGTTTAGAAACACTTTGTGTTTGGTTATTTATAGTTTAGCTTCGATTCAAGCGGTTAGTCGATGTTCGTTCACTAAACAAGTTTGTTTTTGAAAATTCCGCCTCCCCACAAGTATTGGGGTGTAGTACATCGACTTACAGTGGTATCAGAGCCTCGCTAAACAATAAATAACTTTATTGCAAATTTGTACGAATTTCAAACGGAAAAACGAAGCCGGAAAACCCTAAAAATATCAAGTTTCTGTCGAAATTTAAATGAAGTCCAAAATTTTTTCAGGTAAGTTCAGAGAGCTTGAAAAGACACCAGAAGAACACCCAAGAAATTTGAGCTCCTGAATCGTCAACGCGGCCGCGGAACCGCGGCGGATCGCACCAATCCGCCGCGCTTCCGCCGCCGAGTTGCCGAGTCAGGAACTCAAATTTCCTGTGCTGCTTCTCTGTGTTATTTGGGATTTTCTGGGATATTTAATATTTGCTCAGGTTTCAGTTTTACAGAGCAGTTTTTGGAGCAATATTAAAGATGTTTAATCGATCGAAATTGTACAATATTTGCATATTGGATTATATCTGTGATTGATAAATGTGTTCGTAAACCTCCCCTAACTGCTAGTATGTCAGTTGGCAGGGGGTTGCACATTTCTGAAATGGTTTTATCTGTTTGTGCATATGAACTGTATTGGACTGTTGTGGTGTATAGCCGGGGTTATGCAATGGGTTATTATTTAATTCATTTGTTGTAAATGTAATTTGTTGTAATATTACTTTTACGGGGCACATCCAGGTTGCGGTTGTAGCCACCGTTGTATTATTTCATTTTACTGTTTTTGCTCCTAGGACTGACCCAAGGTGGGGTACACAAACTGCCGGGTGGGTAGTTTTCCGTACCCGTAGGGGTCGAGGGCGGGGTAATGGCTATTCATCACAACTATGTTATCCGTCTTTTCTTGCAGGCTCAAAAGAAATACGGATTACTTGCAAATCCAATTAAGTTCATCTGTGTTCTGGAATGTATATCATTGCGTCAGACGAATGTAAATATCTATATATATGATAGCTATTTAGACGTCACTTATGTTTTACACCCGCGCTAGCCCAGCCCCCGCTCTATCGTTAGTTAAGTAACCTAAAGGGTAATGACGGGACCCCGTGGCGAATGCGGATGGCATAAGAGGACGTTGTATTTTCGTTGTTTTCTGCAAAGATAGGTTAATGATGGGACGCATTATCTATAATGCAAAGAAAATAAACCAAAGTTTTAATCGTTGGAACAATTTAAAAGAAACCACTCGGTTAATTTTAAAAACAGATATTTTTTAAATGCGGAGCTTTAACCACTCCTTTTAAAAAGCTATCAGGTTCCTTCGGTTATATCAAGTTCACTACGTTCACGGTTTCGCCAAAACCATTCGTAGCCCTCCGTCATTTCATTTGGGTATTCAGTAGTATTCAAGCTATGTATTTTGACCTAACGCCAAGGCATAGTGTTTGGTAGCTACTGGATATTCATTTGTTGCATAGATAGATGAGTTAGTTTGGGACAGTCGTATTATCATTTTGGCCGAACGTCAAGGATATATACGGATGGGTTCAAATTGACAAGATAATGATGGATAGAACTTGACATGTGACTTATGACATTTTGACCTAACGCCAAGGTCATAAGAGCATGGGGCAAAAACTTATATCGGGAATTTCTAAAGAAACTGAAATTTGCAAAGAGATGCATACCATTTTGAGTTTGATGAATGTTGGTAGCATTCCTACAACATTATCAGACGATGATATTTGGATCCCGATCCTACTGTGAGTATATGCTACTTATCAGGATATTCGTCACTTAACGATCAATGCTATAAACCTAGTAGGTGTCCAGAAAGGTGTCAGCGGGGTTACGCCCCCAGAGAAAAGAGGTTATTTAATTAAGGAACTTCGCGAAAGCGTTGGAAAACCTCCCTCGAAGTATCGACACTGGCCTGGCTGAACGGTTAAGCAAGTATTGTACGGTGAGAATAGTCCTGGCTAATTCTTCTTTCATGGTTTGAGGAAGGATTCGAAAAACAGTGGGAGCCATCCAGTTTAGATAAACTAAAAACCACTCTAAACTTGCAAGAGCATCATGCTAAAGAGTTTTCTTCTCCCTCTCCTAATTGCAGCGACCCTGAAAATGACTGGACTTAAGTTACTTTTAGAGAAAAATATACTGACAGGGCCAAACTATAAAGATTGGCTGCGGAATGTCAAAATGGCTTTGACCTATGACAAACTGGGGTACATCCTCACCGCTACGGCACCTGCTGTCCCTGGTCCCAAATCCAGCAATGCGGATAAGGAAATCCGCAAAACCTGGGATTTAGATTGCGCGAAAGCCAAGTGCATCGTGCTTGCCTCGATGAACAATAAACATCAGAGGAGGCACGAGGATATGGACCTTGATGGCATATTTCTCCATACAAAGGAACTTTATGGAGAGCAATCTCGTATAGCAAGATACGAGACCTCAAAGAACTTGTTTCGAGCAAGGTTGGCTGTCGGGTCATAGGTAGGAGAACATGTCCTAAAGATGATCGGCTATATTGAAGAGCTCGCAGACCTTGGGACGACTTTGGATAATGAGCTCTATACAGACCTTATTCTCCAGTCCCTTCCTCACACCTACGCCCAGTTTATCCTGAACTTCAACATTCAAAGAAAAGAAGTTGAACTTCCGGAACTCCTGAACATGTTAAGGAGTGCAGAGGGCACTTTGAAGAATTCAAGGGAAACACCCGCTATGTTTGTTGGCGGTACATCTTCTTCCGGGTCCAAGGATAGGGCCAAAGGAAGGAAGAAGAAGGCCGCACCCAGACCTAGAGGAGGTGTTAGTAAGGTGGGAGGGAAGGGAAAGAAAAAGTTTGCAGCACCGGTAGTTGGCATGGATGAGTGCTTCCATTGTCACAGGAAAGGGCACTGGAAGAAGGATTGCAAGGCGTGGAATGCCAAGAACCAGGAACCGAAGCAAGCTGCGGCTTCGACTTCAGGTGTGTTTGTAATTGAGAATTGTCTGTCAATCAACTCTACTTCCTGGGTATTGGATACCGGATCAGGATCTCATATTTGCAATTCATTGCAGGCACTGAGAAACCGTAGAGTGCTGAAGGAAGGTGATATGACCCTAAAGGTTGCTAACGGAGCTAGCGTGGGAGCTGCGTTCGTCGGGGATTATCACCTAGGATTGACGAGTGGACATATTTTGGTTTTACATAACTGTTATTTTGTACCAAGCTTAACGTGTAATATCATATCAGTTTCCTTGTTATCAAATAAAGGTTATGATTTCACGTTTGTAAGAGATGTTGTTAACATCCACCTTAATCATGGTTTGATTGGGTCCGGTACATTAAATAACGGAATATATGTTTTAAACCAACTCCAAATTTTCAATGTCCAGAACACACTAAAAAGAAAGTCTCCAAATTTAAATAAAGCTTTCTTATGGCATTGTAGACTGGGTCACATCAATGAGAGAAGGTTGACTAAGTTGCATAGAGAAGGATATTTGGACTCGTTCGAATATCAAACTTATGACACTTGTCAATCTTGTCTCAAAGGAAAGATGACAAAGACTCCTTTTACTGGACAAGGAGTAAGAGCGAGCGAGCTCTTAGGACTCATACACAGCGATGTATGTGGTCCAATGTCTACACATGCGAGAGGTGGTTATTCCTACTTCATTACTTTCACGGATGATTACTTAAGATACAGATTCATTTATCTGATGAAACATAAATCCGAGGCTTTTGAGAAATTCCAAGAGTATAAGAATGAAGTAGAAAACCAAACCGGCAAAAGTATCAAGACACTAAGATCTGATCGAGGTGCTGAATACTTGAGTGCCGAGTTCCTAGGTTACCTAAAAGAGAAAGGAATTCTCTCTCAGCTTACTCCTCCATACACTCCACAGCATAACGGTGTATCGGAGAGACGGAATCGAACCCTATTAGATATGGTACGATCCATGATGAGTAATGCTGAGTTACCGCGATCTTTCTGGGGTTATGCGCTAGAATCAGCGGCATCTCTTTTGAACATGGTACCTACCAAGACTGTGCCTACCACTCCATATCAGATGTGGAGCGGGAAGAAACCCCATCTACAGTATATAAAGATTTGGGGATGTCCAACTTTTGTTAAAAAGCAGCATGTGGACAAGCTCGAGGCACGACCAGTAAAGTGTAAGTTTGTGGGATATCCAAAGCACTCCAGGGGATATCTATTCTGTTACGCAGAGGAACAAAAGGTATTTGTTTCTCGCAATGCCCATTTTCTAGAACATCAGTTTTTAGAAAAGGAATCAAGTGGGAGCGAAATAGAACTGGAAGAAATTCCAGAACCACAAACTGCTACTGAAAGTTTGGTAGAACCAGAAGTTCAAGAAGTACAGGACATTACCGCACCCCTCCGCAGGAGTAGCAGGCCGTCTCATCCGCCTGAGAGATACTACGGTTTTCTCATAGATGGGGATAGAGAGGATTGCATCATAGATGATGATGAACCTACTGACTTCCAGCAGGCCATCCAGAGCGGCGACTCGGTACGATGGCTAGATGCAATGCGGACCGAAATGGAGTCCATGTACACCAACAAAGTATGGACTTTGGACTTTGCTCCAGATGGGGTAAAACCCATAGGATGCAAATGGATCTTCAAGAAAAAGATTGGTGTAGATGGACAGGTGGAAACCTATAAGGCTAGACTTATTGCAAAGGGTTTTCGTCAAAGACCTGATTTGGACTATGACGAAACTTTTTCTCCAGTGGCTATGCTCAAATCCATTCGGGTCCTTCTTGCTATTGCTGCCTTCCATGATTATGAAATCTGGCAGATGGACGTAAAGACGGCTTTTCTGAATGGAAATTTAGAAGAGAGCGTCTATATGGATCAGCCAGAGGGTTTCAATCAGAGTGGGAGCAGCGGGAAAGTATGCAAGCTGCTTAAGTCCATTTATGGACTAAAGCAGGCATCGCGGAGTTGGAACATCTGTTTTGATGAGACAGTCAAAGAATACGACTTTATCAAAAATCCAGATGAACCGTGCATATATAGTAAAGTTGTGGCCAGAAGTGTCGTATTCCTCGTCTTGTACGTGGATGACATTCTATTGATAGGAAATGACATTCCTATGCTACAATCTGTCAAAGGATTCTTGTCACACAGGTTCTCCATGAAAGACCTGGGTGATGCCTCTTACATTCTGGGGATCCGGATCTATCGTGATAGATCCAAGAGGATGTTGGGACTTTCGCAGTCCAGGTATATCGACACTGTACTGAAAAGATTCAGTATGGAAGATTCTAAGCGCGGTAATCTACCGGCTTGTCACGGAATCGCCCTCTCCAAAGAGATGTCTCCCAAGACTGATTTGGAAAGGGAACGCATGTCTATTATACCCTACGCTTCTGCGGTAGGCTCTATAATGTATGCGATGTTGTGTACCAGACCAGATGTAGCTTACGCACTGAGCGTGGTAAGCCGGTATCAGTCAGACCCAGGGGAGAAGCACTGGATAGCAGTAAAGAACATTCTCAAGTACCTGAGGAGGACTAAGGAGATGTTCTTGGTTTACGGCGGAAAAGACCTCAGGTTGGAGGCCTTTGCTGATTCCGGCTTCCAGAGTGATAAGGACGATTCCAAGTCCATGTCGGGTTATGTCTTTACCCTCAATGGAGGGGCGGTGTGCTGGAAGAGCTCCAAGCAGGACACCGTTGCTGACTCGACGATGGAAGCGGAGTATATAGCTGCTTGCGATGCCGCAAAAGAAGCAGTCTGGATGAAGAAGTTCCTACCAGAACTTCAGGTGGTTCCTACCATAGTTGATCCAATACCTCTGTATTGCGACAACAACAGAGCTATAGCTTTAGCGAAGGAACCAAGGTCCCATCAGAAGTCCAGACACATCTTGAGGCGGTATCACCTGATCAGGGAGATCATTGATCGTCAGGAGATCGAGGTTCGGAGAGTTGCTTCAGAAGAGAACATTGCTGATCCATTCACGAAGGCCCTACCTCAGATTCAGTTCGAGAGGCTACTCGAGATCATTGGTCTTCGATATGCCAGTACATGGCCCTAGTGCAAGTGGGAGATTGTTAGTGTTTATGCCCTAGAAGGCCATTACTGTATCATACTAGTTTGTATATTACTTAATGGAAGCTTGGGATATTCGCATGTATATAACAGTCTTGCTAAACATGGTAGTATGCTACTTGGTTTTTCTATCTTAATATGTGAGTATACGTATTGATAGAGCTCTTAGGATCTTGCTTGACTACCAGCGTTGTGATGGCAGTCACACTAGTGGGGGCTGGGTAGTCTACAAGCACATCCTTATTCAGGTCCCTGGTCGTTGGATTATCGAGACAGAGCATCGATACTCCGGAGTAGACTAGTGTGTACGCTTCTCATCCCAGTTGGGGAGATGGTCTGTCCCACAGCTGTCAGTACGTCGTACTGGAGATAGTATACAGGTGCTCGTTGGGTTACGGGTACACCGGACAGGACTCACAGGGAACTGTTGGTTGGTTTTATACCAGTCGTCAGTGAACAGTTCCCAGGTGACATGAGTACAGCGTAGTCCGCAGACTTGACACTGCTACTTCGCCTTGAGTGTGTCCCACTGTTCTTAGATTGCTACCCTACCACGGCTCAAAGGAGTCGTGCAAACAGGTAGCAGTTGGGTGCAGTCCCGAGCACTTGGAGGCAGTGGCGGTTAGACAGGTTCGTCCCTCCCGGTATTGGGAGTAGATATCGCGCTGTGTCAGAGAGCCATTACGCAAAGTCCCTGGCCAGGGCAAGCGAGATTTACTGGTAGGTTCCAGTAGTTTCTCAGGGTGTAATGGGCTTCCCTCCGACACGACTTATACCGCTATTAGGGGACTGACGCTTGCCGCCCCCTAGGCCGGATATGCGATAGTCTTGGACGAACGGACCGGACTGTATGGAGATTGTCACATCAGACTCAGTAGGAGTTCGGATGGGTTTTCTCATCGGCCTTCTTATCGACAACTACCTGGGGACCGTTACGTACAGCTAGTGCCGCTTGCGGTCTGTGGTTAAACCCACTGCCAGCGTAGTAGTCGAGTCTCTAGAGTCCCACACAGAGAGTTTCCTATTCCAGGCGAAACGATATAGAGGTCACATGGTTTTGCGACAAAGGGTTCGGACGCATACGTGCGTTTACGCGCGTACGACTTTCGGACAGTTTTTACCAGTCGGCTTTGGTTTAAGCCAGTTACTGGTATCCGGTTATTGGATTTTTACAGTCTAAAGTTTTTCCGTATTTTTGCGGATTGGAGGGGCGTTCTCGTAATTGTGTGAGAAGCTTCTAGAAGTGGTGACTAAGGAGGTTTAGGTGTCATTTGCATTAAATGAGTTTAGTGAGTCATGAGGGTGATTCATGCATATCATTAATGCATGATAAATGCTTAATGAGTCATGACAATGAATCACCATTAGATATTTGTGAAGCATGCTTATTCATTATGTATTATTCTTTTCTTCAAAAATAAGAATGCTTCATATTTATTATGATAACTTACTATTCTCATATGATAATAATTCTCATCTTCTCTCTCCTCAAGCTTTCCATCTTCAAAGACTAATCCTCCCCTCTCATAAGTTGAGTACAAGGGTTAGTAAGACTAATCAATCCATAACCATCACTCTATTTCATTCTATCTTCTTTGATTAGCAATCCAAGAAGGTTAGTTGCCTCAAGTTTAGAGGTTTAGCTTGGAGTTTTGCTCTCGGATGGATCGTCTACTACCTAGAGAAGGCCGAGGAGGACAAGGAGATCGTAAAGACGAAGAAGTTGGTTCTTTAGGTATAATCCCTAAACACAGTAGTTTAGAAACACTTTGTGTTTGGTTATTTATAGTTTAGCTTCGATTCAAGCGGTTAGTCGATGTTCGTTCACTAAACAAGTTCGTTTTTGAAAATTCCGCCTCCCCACAAGTATTGGGGTGTAGTACATCGACTTACAAATATTTGCACAATATAGCATATGAAAATGGCAAAAACTTTGTTTTTCAATATTTTTATTGGTATATCACATGAAATTCACAAAAATTTTAATTTTATATTTATTTCGGTTTTTCAATATTTTTCTTACTATATAACACTTGATATAAAAATCCTACTTTTTCCCATTTAGCTTTCAATATTTTGCTTCCTATCACATGAAAACTGTGGAACTTTCAAAAATCTAAAGAATTGTGTCTTTGATTTTTCAATATCTTGCATGTTATAACACACAAAATCGTGAAATTTTCTGTTTTATTCAATATTTCAATATTTTCCATGACACAGCACAGGAAAATTGCGAAATTTTCTTCCTATTTTTGTGTTTTTCAATATTTTGCTTAACATACGAAAATTACAAAATTTTTAAATCCCAAATTTTTTTGTTTCCTTCACGTTTTCAATATTTACATGTTATAACCCAAGAAAACTGCAAAATTTCAAAAAACTCAACTTTTCTGCTTTTGTTTGGTTTTTCGATATCTTGCATACTTATAACACACGAAAATAGCAATTTTAAGGACTGTTAAAAATTTATTTTTTGCTTCATTTCCATAATTTTAATATTTGCATAATATAGCATATAAAAAAGACAAAAAACTCTGTTTTTTCAATATTTTTATTGGTATATCACATCAAATTCACAAAAAATTTCAATTTTATGTTTATTTCGGTTTTTCAATATTTTGCTTGGTATATAACACTTGAAAATCATGAAATTTGTAAAAATCCTATTTTTCCTTTCTAGTTTTTAATATTTTGCAAACTATCACACGAAAACCGTGGAGCTTTCACAATCTAAAGAGTCGTGTCTTTTGATTTTTCAATATTTTGCATGTAATAATACACGAAATTGTGAAATTTTCTATTTTATTCAATGTTTCAATATTTTCCATGATATAACACAGGAAAATTGCGAATTTTTAAATATTTTATTCAATGTTTCAATATTTTGCTTAACATATGAAAATTGCGAAAAATTTTAAATCCCAATTTTTTTTGTTTCTTTCACATTTTCAATATTTACATGTTATAACAGAAGAAAATGCAAAAATTCAAAAAACTTAAAACTTTTCTGTTTTTGTTTGGTTTTCCGATATCTTGTATACTTATAACACATGAAAATAGCAATTTTCAAAACTGTTAAAAATTTTATGTTTCCCTTCATTTCCAGAATTTTGCGTGCTATAGCATATGATACTATGTGTAAATTTAAACTTTCAAAATGTTATGTTTTTTCAATATTTTGCTTAATATAATGCAACAAATTCATGTAATTTTCAACGGTCCAAATTCTTCAAAATTTTAATATTTTGCAAGCCATGAAAATCACGGAATTAAAAAAATTTGTAAAAGTCATATGTTTTCTTCGGTTTTTTAATATTTTTCATGTCGTAATATACGAAAATTATGATTCTTTCAGAACTTTTAAAATATTTCTATTTTGCTTTGTTTTTCATAATTTTGCATGCTATATAGTTTCAAAAATTACGAAATTAATTTTGCATTCATATGTCGGGAAAAAGGAGGGAATTCCAAGAAATATTATTTCTTATATAACTTTTCATTTGGTATATATATAAATTTATTTTTTTTGAACCTAACCCATGCATACAACACACCTACGTACGAGTCATACACAAACACACAACGTACATGCACATAAGGAACCCACGAATTTGCCCCAAAAGGTTTAAATTGCGGTACTGTCCTTCTGAGGATCGAACCCGCACTCTTCTCCGTAAGAAAAGCTCCATAAGCACCATACCAATTGCTAATATTTAGATAGATTTAATGAACATCGTGGGGGCAATAGGACCTTTGAAATGAAAACAAAGAGAGTACAAAATTGCATTAGGTGGTAATTAGCCAATTAAAGGAATTCGAGGTTCCAAGGGTATGTTATGTGTTTGTATCTAATGTCTATATGGATGTGTTGTATGCATCGTTTAGGGCTTACCGGCTGGTGCCAAAAGAAATAAAATATATAAACATAGTTCAACACTGAAATTTAACGGAAAAATTCTATATCTTTATTATGCATACTTTGAAGGTGTAGATCATGACATTTATTAATGACCTATCTTCTTTTAAAAGAGGATATAAACAAGAGAAAACCCCCAAAATGAATTCTCTCATTTTAAACGGTCCATATCATAAACTTTTCAAATTTTAAATCTCCTTTCGTCTCACAGTTTTCAAACCATCTATATCATCAATTTTCTTATATAAAACTTTAAATTAGCTCTTTTGATTTCAACTATCCTATTTCCACCTCTTCATACACACACAAATAATATGTACTACATAATAATTTTCTTCACTTGCATTACACATGCATAAATGTTAGTCGAGTTACTTTGTGGAATCTAACGTCCAAAACTGGTGCAGTCTTCATAGTGTAACTAATTACGGAAGATAGCTACTGCTAAAAAGGTTTCCTTTCGGTATAATTGCATCCAAAATAAACTCTGTAATATGTATAGCATATAATATTTTCCAATTTACATAACATAATCTCGGGGTACACATTCAATTTTAATGGGCACGCTCATAATTTATCCTTGTTATCTCTACCATTATTATAATCATAACATGGGTTCCAAAATTGAGAATCCAATTTTAATAACATCCTATGGGCTATAAATTTTTTTTCTTTTTTTCAAGAAAAGAAAATGAATTTAAAGAAATTGCTAACTACTCTCTTCCTCTCTCTGCAGTAATTACGCCCCCCCCCCCTCACATGTGGCATTCAGTGAAAGAATCCATAGAAAATTAATTTTTCCCAACCAAATAATAACCAACTGGGTATTTTCTTCCTCCCTTCCTCTTGATCTTGCATTCAAAAAGAAAAATATCCATTGAAAATTAATCATTCCCATAATTTTCATGGAATGGAGATGTTTACAAATTTGCTAAATTGATGTTCAACACGAGGAAAGAAGTACATTCTTACTTTAAGATTTTATATTCAAAGTTTCATTTAAGTATTTTTTTTAATATTGTTCATAAAATAAAAGGAATAATTGTATTTTTGCAATGTGAGGCAGAGATATTCCTTAGATTTTTGTCAGATTTTGCTTATGTATGTTTTAATGATATTAATAGCGACAAGAACACCAAAAGTTTAGATCAATATTGATATAATTTGAGGTATTTCAATTTGCAATATGAAATTTTTTACATCGCATGTGCATAACACTAGTTACTATAGGATAAATTGCTTGCTAATCCTTAGATGTTCCACTCTGATAGTGTCAAGGATACTTTCTTCTTTTCTTCAACTTTCTTCAGACTCCAAAATCACTTGATGAAACCCTGGACCTCCACATCAAATGAGTAACCAAAGATGATGCTAAAAGCTTGAAGATCATCAATCATTTAGTTTGTACATGTAACCAGGTTTGGCAGGAAATATAAAAAAATCCTAGATTTTCGAATTTCGATTTTTTATTTCTGGTTTGATGTGGAGCTCTTGTTTGTAGCAAATAGAACAGTCTAGAGCTTTTAATTTTGCTCGTCTAGATTTCAGTTTTTATGTTCTCTTTTGATTTGAAAATTTTGTTTTATTTATTTATTTATTTTGGAATTACTATCAACAAATTAACAAAATGATCTCTTTTTTTTTCTTTTGTAAGAGCAGAACAGTGAGCCCGTTCCATAAACTTTATTAAAAAAAAAGAAGAAAAAAACAATATACTTTCACGTGCAAGGCTACACGTCTTTTCGTATGTGCGCACAGACACTCCATGAAAAAGAAAAGAAAAAGAGAAAATAGGAGACATAGTAGAAAACAACAACAACAAGAAGCAAAAAAGCAATAAGATATGCTAATGCACAAAATGATGTTGGAATCATGGATTATGAAGAAGTTGAAGCTTGTAATTTATCATGTGGAGAAGATAGAATAATAAATGATGAACAAGGACAGGAAAGAAGGGAAGAAACAAGTTGAGTAAATATGTTACAAGTCACATGGGAATGCTTTGTAGAATATTCAAGACATGATAACATAAGGTGGCATAGTGTTATGGTGAGATACTTTAAGATATTAAAATCCTGGAAAAAAAACTAAGACATAAATATGCAGCAGTGATGAAACATTGGAGGATTATTAAACATCTAGTCATTATCATGAGGTGAATGCCACACTATGGTCTATTTACATCTAATTATTGCATTTATGATGTACTTTTGCGGTGGAATATTATCGGTATCTAAATATGTTTTCAAATTTAGCTTTTAATTAAGAAGCTAAAGAGATGGCATGATGAGAGAAATTCTCCTCTTGCTGCACGACATCGACGCCAAGAAAAATAAGGTATGAAATCTTATCTTAATATCGATCGGCATGCAGCAATGTCTCCATTTCTCCCCCTTGCTCTAAATCAAAAGAGATTTTCTTCTTTTATTTTCTTTTTCTTGATGATTTAATGAATTGCGTTGTCTATACGTGAAAATCACTAATATCTCTCATTTCCAGCTGTGGCCTCTCTGGAGTCCATGAGAGGTTTATAGACAACATTATTGATTGCTTTGCATACACCTTATAATTCCCTACTATACACTTGTCCTTGTATGTTTGTGTGCCCATCTTGGCCCTTGTTCCACTTCCATCTATATATATATATATATATAAAAACCGAGGTCCTCACAAGAACTCATTAGCAATACACAAATATATTCGTAGTGTCGCTCTATGGCTTCATCAAGGCCTTTCCTTGCTTTTCTTCTCTTGTTTGTGGTTGCTATGCATGTGGTTGAGCCTCATAAGCTGCTTGAATCCAACAAGGTAAGATGGATCTTCTCTTTGTTATTAGTAGCAAAGGGTTTGTTTGGTATATGCCGACACTAAGAAATGCAACATGCATGGATTTTCAAATTATTACCTTTCTTTTTTGAGAAATTGTCAAAAACCCTAGTAGGTTTTCGTGCTGGCAAAAAACCTCATGCAAATTTTTCATGCAGTAGCTGACTACTTGTCTGCTTTATCTAAATAGATCATACATATCGCAGCCAACTGCACAGATATTGCTGGCAATTGCATAGATATCGCATAATAATTAGATATAGCAGGCAACTATACAGATATCGCAGGCAGTGAGTTTTTTAACAACCGAAAACTTTTCTAAGAAGGTTTTGACAAGCGTCCCGGGACCTGATTTTTCCTTAACGGAAAACCTTCTTGTGCGTTTTTGACAAATTGCCTTTTTTTTATTGAAAGTTTGAATGCTATCATAAGATTTTTTCTAATTATAATGCCACATAAAGGTCAAATCGATAAGCTTTTTTAATTATCCTTTATTTCGGGCAAAACAGTCAAGGAACTGACATATATAGTAGTATACTATCTACATCATTTCCTCCCTGCTTTTTTACATCCCAACTTCGTTTTCTCCTTTTCAAACCCAACTCACCTTGTTGCTTTTGAAGCAGTAGGATTGAATCAAATTTTCTAATGACAAATATTGTATGCAACTACAATTAATTTATATCAATTGAGTGTAGAACATGTACTATTTCTTCTATGGGCAAATTTTCATTAAAATATCCATCTCCTGAAGGGGGTATATATTACCTACATATAAGTGCCTATCCCTTAGCATACCATGTCAAAAAATTAAACTTCTAAAGATGGTAAGATTCACAAGGCCCACAACCTCATTAGCTGCGGAGTTAGGCCCAAAAAGAGGGGAAAAGAGTCCTTCCTTTGTGAAAAACAATTGCAGAGATGCTCTGGAGGAATCACCACCACAAATCCTATGCGCAAAGCATGTAAGATACACGAATACACAAAACTTTCTATTTCAAACAAATCTTGACCGTTGATTTTCGATTTTCAATGAATCTGAAATGTTAGATCCAATAGTACGGATGCTATTTTGGCTCCAATAGCAGGGACTCCGAATCCGAAAAAGACAAACCTTGTTTTAATTGCTGGCAGGCCACGTCCCAGGGCTACGTGAGAGGAGCGCAACCACATGGCTGCGCTCATCCCTAACCGCATTTCTCTTATTTTTATTGATTGATTGATTACATTATACAGTTCTGGAGGAGAATTATGCAAAACCATTTTTGGGCAGATAAATTGGTTTCGAAAAATGTTGTTCACTTTAGATGACGTAGATACATAACATACAAATATACGCAGCGGAAATTTATATATCCTAAAAGGTTTACCAATATATTTAATTAGATTTGTATGATCGTTTCTTACCCACGTCATGTTGTTAATCCTACCATTTTCGTCTCCACGCAACGGCCAGAGGGAAACCACACTTGGTAGAAGCGAAAATCTCCCACTTGATCATCCCACAAGCTAACCTTTTGCAGAAGAGAATGAAGAAGGAGACGACAGCTCTCTGGTTTTTCTTTCGAGAAAAACTCTCTATTTCTCTTATGTTTCATGCATAATAATTCATATGAAACCCCAGCCTCTTTATATGAATATAGGGTACCTATTCATATGGGCGGATATTGGGCCGGATCGGACCCAATGACTAATATACTCCCACTCGCACATTCGAGTGGGTGGCGTCCATAACTCCCCGAGCTGGTTCCCTGAATCATGATTCCCTGAATCAATTATCTCCCTAAGAATATCCTCCCTCTCTTCCTTATTCTTACCCATACTTATATGTTGATGCAGCGTGGACCATTGAGAATCTGCAAACGGATAGCCTTACAGCCAGATCCATTAGGACTGACACAAAAATCACCCTAAAAGAAAACAACATAAACCAAAAATATGTTAGGCTCGTGAAATCTCATACCCGAGATCTGATTAGACATGTCCGCTCAAGTACCTTCGATCCCTCTCAGAAGCGGACTCGAACACTTAGGTATACCTCTAAATTCATCGCGCTCTTAAATTTCGCCACCATAATGTCACGCTCCGCTTCCCAATAGACGGAAACGGTGACGTGGTAAGACTACAACGTATTTATTACAAAACAAATACGTTAAGCGTAATTAAGCAATATAATGATGAACAAGAATGACAAGAGTAATAAAATGAAACAACAACTTTATTTACATTCAACTTTACATACAACTGTCTGAAAGTAAAAGGTACAATAAACAAAAAAAATGCCTAAACAATGGCATACAGAAAGTAAGTGCAGGCTGGAAGGAGCTATTAGTCTGGCTGAGCGGCAACCTGGTCCAAGTCCTCCTGGCTCGGCTTTATCTCATCAGAGTGATGTCCTCCTGACGAACATTCCAAACAAAGAAATAGAAAGGAATGTTGTCAGCGGACTAGCGCTCGATAAGTCCTAAAGAAGTAAGAGAAAATAATATATCATGTGAATAAGAACTAAAAGAAACAGAAGACAGGTAAAATTGTATATGATCATCTACAGGTATATAATAGTTATTATAATGTGGTTGTTTATAGTTTGATAAAGAAGATATTCATGTATACGAGAGGAGTCCATCATACCCCGTGGACTATGGTAACATGTAGTATAAGGCCCCGTTATAACCCACGGGACAACGACACGTGAATTCATATAGGTGTCTTTTAAAGTGACCTCTCATGCCACGATATACATTCCGTACCAATCTACCCCTTTATCCCCGCGTATTTTATTGTATAGATTAAGATTATAGGTCTTGGCCGAATCCATGGACATAAAATGTTCAGGTTCATGTTCAGGATATAATCATGTGTTCAGGCAGTCATGTCGAGTTCATGTCACGTTATAACCATGGTTAGGTCACGTCGAGTCAAGTACACAAGTTTGAGTTTGATGTTTGAATTAGAGTATTCAAGTTCATGATCAAGTATACAAGTTCGTGTTTAATTTTGGATTCTGGTTTGAGTATGGACTCAGATTGAGTCTGACACTTATGAACGGATTTAACTTTTGAATTCTTAGGTTCGGGAGTAATCGGCAACTGCTGTACATGGACGGCAAGATTTGTGTCTTTTTCCAAGATAATTGCTATTGATCTTTTAAAAGTTTATGGTATTTTATTGAAAACTAGTCCTTTTGGTAACTTGATGGTATTTTATCAACATTTTAATCTTTCATTTTAAAAAAAAATTGTTTCATAATATATTGAAAATACGGATTTATAGTTTTTATATAATTTTTCAAAAATTAGTTTTGTTTAGAAAAGTCGCATTTCTTAAAAACCGTATTTTATTCCCTTTCTAAATCGAATACTCCGTGAGGAGGTTCGCATATCGCTCTACTATCCTAAGGATGTGGGATAATCTGCACCATCTATTAGCGGATCTCCTAACGAGGATTGTAGAGACGTATTTACCAAGAATTACAAAATACCGCTTTAAAAGAAAGCCGGTTTTGAAAAGATGTGATATTTTAATGAAAAGAATTTTTTGAACCAACCACACACACACACACACACATTTTGCTATGAAACCAAAGTGTGAGTGTGGGGCAGATCGTTCCCCCGTGAAGTTTTCCTAAAGGTATTGTTTTAACAATTATCGAAAAGAGGGTGATACTAATGTTCAAGGTATTTTAATGAAAAAGTTCGTTTATATTTGTTTCACATGAAAATTTTGGTTAAACTCAAAACTAAAAGATTGTAATCGAAGTTAAAAGTAGGGTGGTAAAATTAGTTTGAACTCGTGTATAATGAAAAAGGAGTTCTAAGTTTAAAAAGAAATGTATCGGAAGTAACTCCACTTTACCGATATATATTTAGGAGATGAATTGAGATGAAAAAAGAAGAGATGAGAGGGACTTACGGCTTGGTAGTATCGAGAAAAGAGTAAGGAAGAAGGGATGGGGCTTTGTGGCGTTGCGGGAGCTCCGGAAACGGCTTCGATCTTCGATGGAAGGAGCTTAGTTGCTAACTTCACTTGACTCCACTTGCACTAAGGAACTTTTGAAGTGATTTTGCTAGAAATTTTCAGAATAAAAGGGAGCTAAGGTATAAGGCGGTATTTATAGTGAAGAATTAGGGTTTGAGAATTAAAATTTTGGATTAAAAAGATATTAAACGATGAATTGAAGAGTCTCTATTTGATTGCAGGAAAATCAAACAGTGCAGAGGAGTTAAGAGGAGTCGAAGGGGTGTGTATGCAAAATACGGAGGCGATTGGTGGATATCCAACCGTCGGCGCCGGCCCAAAGCTAAGAATGGGAGGTCGGATCTTGAGGCATTGCTTCGAGATTCGTGCCACGTGTATATTTGGGTGTGTACACCTCATTGCACCTGTTTGATTTTTTTGAAACTTTTCATTTCTCCGTGTATAGCACGTGCAACTCTTGGGCTTCCAAAAATTAAAAAAAAAATCTAAAAAATAATTGGGTCTGATGGGGATCGAACACACAGGCTACGTCACAGCAGTGCAGGGGCTTTACCAGTGAGCAACAAGTTGCTTCTTGCTGTTATTTAACAAAAATAACTTTTAACTCATACACAGGCTGTAATACTCTTTTCTTTACAATAATAAGAAAATTTCTGTACAGTGATTTCAGAGTCGTTACACATGGCGTCAATAAGAGTTGGTCATGCGATGCAATCGGGAGACATTCCAATCGATCTTCCTCCGACTCTGAATAGTTAGGTCTGCTATTCACCCGCTTTCCTGACACTGCCCCTTATATGCGGTATATTGTCATCGCGCAGGAAACAGTAGAAAAAGTAGCAGACGCTCATAACATTCCTATCCAGATAGCCCAGTGTTGCTAAAGATATATAGACTATCCGTCCTTCAATGAAAGAAGTCGTCATAAGAGCTCACACAGTGGGGAGATGTGATCCATCTCTCTAGCTCCTTATGTACACGATCCAAGCGCACGTCGTATGGTAATGTGCTACGGTATAAAATTCTCTTCCTAAGAGCGTACGCCATTAAAGTTATACCATACGGACCTAAGTCTAATCACCCTATGATTGACTTGCCCGGCCATATCACCCTGCGATATGCCTGGATCTCCCGACAAGCTCGCACCTTATACGACGAGTCAGACCCCTAGTCCGGCTATAAGTAAAAAATAGGTAAAGTGGCCATGAGATAATCACTTCGGTCACTCGTCCTATAGCACATGACAAGCTCATCCTGACCCGGTCAGGGCGACTCTATTGAGTGCTCCCACTGTCTCCATACCTAGTATGTAACAATAACGTCACCGCTCCGAACAGATGACGTCTAACATTTAGTCTCACCTTCGTATGCTTCCCTAGTATAAAGACAATCTCTCGTGTGAGGGAGAGTTTCTACCTGCTGACGTATTTTTGTTAAATGTGTGCCCTGCACACATCGTGTACCCCGTACACTTTGTGTACCTTATATAATTGTACTCCATGCCTGAAATAGTCAAACAAAAATATAGACATGTCCATTCTAGGTCATAAAGAAAGAAAGCAACACACAATCAATCTCTAAATATGCATATAAAAAAGTCGTCATCCATAATAATAATAATGCCAAACATAGGTCTATCAAGCTATCTGAAATGCAATATGTCTTCTATGACGATGCACAAATGCACATAGCGTCACTCGGCCATCTTCTTTGTCATCGGATCTCCGATCGTCTGACCTGAGGGAAGACTGTTACGCCCCGCTTCCCGGTATATGGGCAGGGGACGCGACTGGTCCGCTACGTATTTACTGTGAAGTAAATACGTTAAGCGTATCTAAGCAATATAAAAATAAAGCACAAGAGATAAGATATAATAAAACAACAACTTTATTTATTCACATTCTTTCTGTATAATACATGGAAAGTAAATATAACTGAAATAAAAAGTAATGCCTAAACAATGGCATAATAGAAAAGAAAAGTACTAAAATGGAAAGTGTACAATGAACTAGAGCTCCGGGTCTTCACTGAATTGGTCTAAGTCTTCAGCAGTGGGCTCGATCTCTGAAGTGTCCAGATCATCTGACGACATTCAAAGAAGAAAGAAAGAGAATGTCGTCAGCGAACAAATCGCTCGGTAAGTCCCAAAGATAAGGAAGAAATAGAG
Source organism: Agapanthus africanus (assembly GCA_030015575.1). Taxonomy (NCBI): domain Eukaryota; kingdom Viridiplantae; phylum Streptophyta; class Magnoliopsida; order Asparagales; family Amaryllidaceae; genus Agapanthus; species Agapanthus africanus. Next base: position 450,861 of record JASDDO010000238.1, read on the forward strand.
TAGACAAAATAAGAAGGTAGTTTTTCAAGTTGTAGTATATTGTTATAATGTTGTATTAACGCTGTTGTTTGTACCTTGGTACAGAAGGATGCCAGTGTATATGAGAGGGGTCTCTATATGCTAGAGACCAGGGCAAACGGAATGTACAAGGAACCGTTAAGCCACGGTACAACAGCAACGGAATATAGGTTAGGTGTCTTAATCTTACTGTCTCGTGCCACTTTTAACACCTTCCGTACCAATCTACCCCTTAAACCCCGTAGTGTTTTGATTGTATTGTTATATTGTATTGTATAGATTGTATAGTTGGATGACTGACCAAAACCATGATATTAGTAAACGGATATAATTGTATAATCATGTAAATGGAATAACTGTAGAATCATATAAATGGATGTATATCCATGGTTCGGTTCAGTCAATGTAGATTACATGTATTGAATAGATTGCATATAGGGATTCATGTTGAATCAGAATATTGTAGATTATAAATTGTAAATTGTAGATTGTACTTGAATCCTATTCAAATCAGATTATAATGAGACTCAAACTGAGTCAGACAATTAGAAAAGTAAATTGAAGTCCTGATTGTTTTGATGTTATCGGTAACCGCTGTACATGGGCGGCAGGATATGTGTCTTTTTCAAAGACGATTACCGTATTGATAACACCGTTGTTAAGTTGTTTACCTTAGATAGACAAGCACCCACTTCTCCAGCTCTCTGAGGCTCAAGAGATTGTTCCCGCTTAAACCTATATTTACTAAGGTTCTTAGGGTAAATTATAGAACTTGAAGGGTTTTTATGTAAAAATACTTTTATATACTTTTCAAAATACACCTCAAGTATTTATTAATCTTCTTTAGAGTTGTAATAAATGTAGATTTTATATTGTGATATTTCTAGTGAAAATATCCTATTTTCATAATAAATGGTATTTATTTGTAATATTGGTTTGTATGGAATTCATGGTATTTTAGTGTAAAATGATTATTTTGAATTTTAGAAAATGGTGAAATATTTATATTATTACAAAATAGATATTTTAAGGATATATATATATATTTATATGAAAATAATTTTTAATATATATTATATTTCTAGAAATCTCATTTTCTTTAGATTTTCGTATTTTAAATCTTTCGAGACCGAATGCTCCTTGCGGAGGTCTGCATCTCGCACTACTAAACCCGAAAATTGTGATAATCCACACTATCCTGAACGGGTTCCCCACATGGGTTGTAGCGGCACTTTGCAAAAAATTGTGTAAATACTAATCATTAAGGAAAAACGGTTTTATTAATTATGGTATTTAAATGAAAAAATATCGTTTTCCCGTATTCTAAGTTCCCGAGGGTATCATGTTATGTTGCATATGAATGTGTGAGGAGGTAGGTCGTTACCTCGTGATCTACTTAAATGTATAACAAGTTTTGTGATGTTAAATGTAGAATTGAAACTATGTGGTATTTAAATGAAAAATACGGAAAAATGAAATAGCAATTTCTTTTGATATGAAACTTGATCAATATGGTTGATTAGTGTTAATAGCCAACATGAATTGGTTTAAGTATAATTGTATTAAAGAAAAGTGAAGTTTTATAAAGAAACCGAATCGGAAATCAGATTTGTTCCAATTCCGTCGGGTTTGTAATTCTATATTTTTAGAAAAGAATAGAGATGTTAGAATTGGGACTTACGGGTTTAGGAAAACAAGGAGAGGGAGATGGATCGGGAGGAGTCGCCGGTGCGTCGTTTCGTCGTCGGGAGCTCCTAGGATGGTCGTCGGAAGTTCGCCGGAAAATTTGTCATAGCTTCGGTTTTTGCTCGTTTTCAAAGTACACAAGGTTTCTAATGATTTCTTGAGAGTTGGCTCAGAGTTTTGGGGTGAGAGGGTAGTGTGTAGGGTTGGTATTTATAGGGTTAGGTTAGGGTTAGGGTAGATGAAGAGTTTTAAATTAAAAAATGTAAAAATTTATTAAAAATTCATTAAAAATGGAGTAAATGGGGATTAATGGTGTCTCTAGAACCGATCTAATTAAATGGAGTGTGCAGGGGGTATCAGAAGACCAAGAGGCAACTTTTCCCTGATGGCGACTCGGCCGTCCGGTCAAGTCCGCTGGCGGCGCCGGCTCGAGATGGCCGGTCCACCGGCCTACTCGACCGTGTCGGGCCGAGTCAGGCAAGGGGAAGGTGGAGGGTTGTCTGGTTAAGCCTCTGGTACATTTAGTTTTTCAGGTGTAGTGGGAGATTCTAGAGTTATCACGTGTTGACTGTTGGACTTCTAAAAAATTAAAAAACAAAATAATATTAAAAATAATATGGAGTATGTGATTTGAACTCTGGTGGCTTGGTTCAGCAGTGCAAGATATTACCAATGAGCCATAAGCTCCTTCTTGTAATTAAGTAGTGAATTAAATACTTAAAGTGATAACAACAAAAGTAATTACTCCAAGTATAAATTAATTTTAAAGCAAAATTTTTTGTACACTAAAAATGGAGTTGTTACAGTCTACCCTCCTTACAAAAATTTTGTCCTCAAAATTTACAACTTTTATTTGAGAACTAGTTTACAAAGAGGTGTGGATATCTTGCACGCATTTCATCTTCCCTTTCCCAAGTGGACTCTCATGGAGTGTCTTTTCTCCACATCACTTGGACCAAGTTAACTTTCTTGTTCCGAAATGTCTTCACTTTCCTGTCCAGAATTTCCACAAGTTGTTGCTCATAAGATAAGTCAGGCTGTATAGTGAGCTCGGAATGATCGAGAACATGGCTGGGGTCACTCACATATTTTCTGAGTTGGGATATGTGGAACACATTATGCACTCCTTCCAATGAAGGCGGAAGCGCTAAGCGGTACGCCACTTCACCGACTCGTTCGAGTATGTCGAACGGTCTAATATATCTCGGATTTAATTTACCTCGTCTTCCAAATCGGATCACTCCGCGGTTCGGAGATATCTTTAAGAACATATGATCTCCTGGCTGGAACTCCAAGTGACGTCTCTTTGCATCAGCCCAGTGCTTCTGTCGATCTTGGGCTATGCGCATCCTTTCCCTGATAGTTCGTACCACATCAACAGTCGCTACTATCATCTCTGGTCCAAGCAATTCCCTATCTCCGATGTCGTCCCAACTTAATGGTGATCGACACTTCCTTCCATACAGTGCTGCAAAAGGTAACATTCCTATGCTTGCTTGGTAGCTGTTGTTGTACGAGAACTCCACAAGGTGTAGATGATCTTCCTAAGATCCTTTGAAATCTAACATACATACTCTGAGCATATCCTCCAAGATCTGAATAGTTCGCTCAGACTGACCATCGGTTTGTGGATGATAAGCCGTGCTGAAGTTCAAACTTGTTCCCAAGCTTACTTGCAGACTCTGCTAAAATTGCGATCGGAACCTGGTGTCACGATCGGAGAAAATACAGACCGGTACTCCATGAAGTCTCACAATTTCCTGTATGAGTTCATGGGTATCAGAGATAGTACATTATGAAGAGTTTATATCTTTAAGTAGATTATTACCTCCATGCACTTCTTTACTAGTGTCTCAGTTGATTGACCAACTCGAAATGGGATGAAGTGAGCCGACTTTGTGAGTCGATCCACAATGACCCATACGGCATCGTTACCCTTTGTGCTGCGAGGAAGAGCAGTCACAAAATCCATCGTGATGTGTTGCCACTTCCATTCTGGGATTGGTAACGGTTGAAGTAATCCAGCAGTCCTGTGATGTTCAGCCTTTACTTGCTGACACACCAAGCATTTTGCGACGCTTCTGGCTACTTCACGCTTCATTCCATGCCACCAATAATTCTAACGTAGATCTTTGTACATTTTGGTACCTCCAGGGTGTACTGAGTAGGGAGAGCTGTGAGTTTCTTTCATTAACTCTTCCCGAACAGGACCTTTTGGTATACACAATCTGCTGCCGTATCTCAAAGATCTATTTTCATGGATGATGAAGTCTGTTCTGAGTCCATTCTCCATTTATTCTCTGATCTTTTGCAACTTAGCATCACTTGCTTGAGCTGCTTTGATCTGATTGACAATGGTTGATTGAACTTGTAAATTCATCAAACTTAAAGCATTATCTGGCATGACTACTTCAATCTCCATCTGATGCAAGTTTTGTTGAAAGTTCCACTGAGCGGTGAGATTCATTGATAATGGTTGGCGACTAAGAGCATCAGATACCACATTCACCTTCCCTGGGTGATATTGCAGGTTGATGTCAAAGTCCGCCATGAGTTCTAACCATCTTCTCTGCCGCATATTTAACTCCTTCTGAGTAAACACGTACTTCAGGCTCTTATGATCTGTGTAGATGTTCACTCGTGCACCAAGTAGCTAATTGCGACATATCTTGAGAGTAAAGATGACGGCTGCCAATTCCAGATCATGCGTCGGATAATTGCGCTCATGAATCTTCAGCTGTCTTGAAGCATAAGCCACAACTTTACCGTGCTGATGTAGAACACATCCTAATCTTTTATCAGACGTATCGCAATGCACTTCAAATCCTCCAGATTGATCCGGTATGACGAGAATAGGTGCTGATGTCAACCTTGACTTGAGTTCTACGAAAGCTTGTTCGCATGCTTCTGACCACACAAAATCTTCATCTTTACGTGTGAGCTTAGTCAGGGGTGTTGCTATCTTCGAAAAGCCTTCAATGAACTTTCTGTAATATCCAGCTAAACCCAAGAAACTTCGAATGTCCTTCACTGATTTTGGTGTAGGCCATTCGCTAACTGCTGAAACTTTTGCTGGATCCACAGAGATTCCTTCTCCTGATACGATATGTCTAAGAAAACCAACTTGCTTTAGCCAAAACTCACATTTGCTATATTTGGCATAGAGCTGGTGTTGTCGAAGAGTTTCCAGGATAATTCGTAGGTGCTCGGCATGCTCTTTCCGACTCTTGGAATACACCAGAATGTCGTCGATGAAAATGACAACAAACCTGTCTAAGTACTCCCGAAAAACTTGATTCATTAGGTTCATGAATATTGCTGGTGCGTTGGTCACCCCAAATGGCATCACTAGAAATTCGTAATGTCCATAGCGAGTTCTGAAAGCTGTTTTATGAATATCAGCTTCCTTAACCTTCACCTGATGATAACCTGAATGAAGATCCAATTTAGAGAAAACACAAGATCCACTTAGCCGATCGAAGAAATCGTTGATACGCGGGAGTGGATACTTGTTCTTTATAGTGACTTCGTTCAAGGCTCTGTAATCGATGCACATTCTGTAAGAACCTTCCTTCTTCTTCATAAGTAGTACAGGTGATCCCCAATTTGAAGTGCTGGGACGAATCCATCCTTTCGCCAATAATTCGTCCAACTGTGTTCGGACTTCCTTCAAACCTTCCGGACTTAGTCGATAAGGTGCTTTGATCTCCGATTGTGCTCCTGGTACTAAATCAAGGCTGAATCAAGAGCTCGATCACGAGGCAAACCTGATATATCGTCAGGAAACACATCGTCGAACTCTCGAACCACATCTGGTCTTGATTCTTCCTCCGCTTGAGCTGCTGCAACTATTGCTTCCCTTGACTTCGCTTTGTAGGTACTTGGGTCCAAGGTACGGTCTCCGCTTTTGAAATAAAAGACCGGATGGTCTGAAATCTCGAATACTACCCTCCTTTGACGACAGTCGATGGTAGCATAAAAAGTTCCAAGCCAATCCATTCCTTGAACCACATCGAAGTTCGGTATGTCCAGCACTTTGAAGTCAACATAGAACTCTCTACTGCAGACGACTTCTGAACACAAGCTGTATCCCATTATTGCCTTGAGAACGCCATTTCCTGAACTGACATTCCAGCTGGATACAAGCGGTGGGACCGGAATAGCATGGATTCGGACGAACCGTTGCGACATAAAGCAGTGAGATGCTCTAGTATCAAACAGTGCTAGTGCATGTATTGAGGATACTAAGATTGTACCTAAGGTATACGAGATATGTTTTAGGTGTAGGAAAAGTATGTAGATAAATATCAAGACTGAAAGAAATTTTGAGAAAGAAAGGGTTACCAGTAATAACTTGGCCAGTGGCCTCACTTTCTACCACTGTCATCATGAAAGCCTGGCGCCTTGGTACATTCCTCCTGGCCTGAGGAGTATTCCTCGGAACGTTCCTTTGAGCTTGATGGAACTGACGAGGAGGTGGTGCAGCTTGTTGTCCTCTGGGTGGTGCAGGTAGTGCAAGTCTTAGAGTAGGTGCCTGAAGGGCTGGTCGCTGCGGATAGGTAATTGCTGGCCTGGGTGCGGCAACTGGGTTTTGTCTTTAGGGACAAGACCCAATATCATGACTAGATGAGCCGCAGACTAAGCAAAGACGGTTGGCTTGCCGGCAGTCTTTCATCATATGTCCAATTCTCTTGCAGTAGGTATAAAAGGCTGGGTTAGGACGGTTGTTCGGTACTCCCGGTCTCTTTGGCACAAAAGATGGTCTTGACGAGGCTCCTCTTGCCATCTAGTTGGCAGGGCATTTAAATCCAGCAGATTGAGGTCTTCCCCTCGCCTTTACCACTGCCTCATAACGGCGGGCAGCTTTCAGAGCCGATTCATGAGTCGGAAAATCTCCTGTGGCCAGTGCAGCCTGGATCTCCGAATCCAAACCTTGTTGAAATCGACGGGCTCTGATCTCATCCGTCGGTATTAGGTGTGCCGCAAATTTGTTAAAATATTGTGCTAGTTGTGTAATATGTGATATATAAAAATTCGAATTATTGAGACATATCTTACCGACTGAGCATGGTGAACTCAGCGTCATACTCATCTACTGACTTGATCCACATCGAATCTTGTTGCAGATGGATGAACCGTTGTTCCATGTCGAACCTAGCAGTCTCAGGGAAATAATTAGTGTCGAACATGTCGCAGAAAGTCTTCCATACGATGGGTTGTTCAAGACGGCTTTCTTCCGCCTTCCACCAGTTTCGTGCATTGTCCATGAGCTGTAATTTTGCAACACGAACCCAAACTAATTTTGGCACTTGTGTCGCTGCCAGATCATCTTCGATACTCTGAGCCCATTCCTCAGCTTCCAGTGGGCTCTCCTTTCCTGAGAACTGTTTGGGGTGCAAAGCCCTGAATTGCTTCATCCCAGGTGCTTCTGCCTCGGGACGGTTCATTAAAAGAGCAGTCTGTTGCTGCTGTCCTTCTAGGAGGCTTCGGATTGCCACAAGTAGAACCATCTGCTCGTTGATCGGAGCAGGGACGGCATGTGTGAATGGTAGTGGTGGAGGTGTGTTGTTGACATTGGTGCTGGTGTTGTTCGGGGAATCCATAACCTTGAAGAAAAATTTGGGTTAGGACAGATTCAAAGTACATGAAATGATAAGATTCAAGGAACATGAATTGTAAAGAATGTTTTAGTTGCTGGTTCTTGTGTTATATTACTTAGGTTGTTCAAGCAGAACATAACTGCATGATAGAGTTTCATATAGCTCGGGCCTGCATGGGCCGCCAACAAAACCTGTCACGTCCCTCTTCCCGGTATACGGGCAGGGGACGCGACTGGTCCGCTATGTATTTACTGTGAAGTAAATACGCTAAGCGTATCTAAGCAATATAAAAATAAAGCACAAGAGACAAGATATAATAAAACAACAACTTTATTTATTCACATTCTTTCTGTACAATACATGGAAAGTAAATACAACTGAAATAAAAAGCAATGCCTAAACAACGGCATAACAGAAAAGGAAAATACTGAAATGGAAAGTATACAATGAACTAGAACTCGGGATCTTCACTGAATTGGTCCAAGTCTTCAGCAGTGGGCTCGATCTCTGAAGTGTACAGATCACCTGACGATATTCAAAGAAGAAAGAAAGAGAATGTCGCCAGCGAACAAATCGCTTGGTAAGTCCCAAAGATAAGGGAGAAATAGAGTATACAGAATAAGAAGGTAGCTTTTAAAGTTGTAGTATATTGTTATAATGTTGTGTTAACACTGTTGTTTGTAATTTGATACAGAAGGATGCCAGTGTATACGAGAGGGGTCTCTATATGCTAGAGACCAGGGCAAACGGAATGTACAAGGAACCGTTAAGCCACGGTACAACAGCAACGGAATATAGGTTAGGTGTCTTAATCTTACTGTCTCGTGCCACTTTTAACACCTTCCGTACCAATCTACCCCTTAAACCCCATAGTGTTTTCATTGTATTGTTGAATTGTATTGTATACATTGTATAGTTGGATGACTGACGAAAACCATGATATCAATAAACGGATGTAACTGTATAATCATGTAAATGGAATAACTGTAGAAGCATATAAATGGATGTATATCCATGGTTCGGTTCAGTCAATGTAGATTGAATGTATTGAATAGATTGAATACAGAGATTCATGTTGAATCAGAATATTGTAGATTGTAGATTGTAAATTATAGATTGTACTTGAATTATATTCAAGTAAGATTATAATGAGACTCAAACCGAGTCAGACAATTAGAAAAGTAAATTTAAGTCCTGATTGTTTTGATATTATCGGTAACCGCTGCACATGGGCGGCAAGAATTGTGTCTTTTTAAAAAACGATTACCGTATTGATAATACCGTTGTTAAGTTATCTACTTTAGATAGGCAAGTACCCACTTCTCCAGCTCTCTGAGGATCAAGAGATTGGTCCCGCTTAAACCTATATTTATTAGGGTCCTTAGGGTAAATTATAGAACTTGAGGGAGTTTTATGTGAAAATACTTTTATATCCTTTTCAAAATACACCCTAAGTATTTATTAATCATCTTTAGAGTTGTAATGAATGTAGATTTTATATTGTGATATTTCTAGTAAAAATATCCTATTTTCATAATAAATGGTATTTATTTGTAATATTGGTTTGTATAGAATTCATGGTATTTTAGTGTAAAATGATTCTTGTGATTTTTAGAAAAAGGTGGAATATTTATATTATTACAAAATAGATATCTTAAGGATATATATACATATATTTATATGAAAATAATTTTTAATATATATTATATTTCTAGAAATCTCATATTCTTTAGATTTTCGTATTTTAAATCTTTCGAGACCGAATGCTCTTTGCGGAGGTCTGCATCTCGCACTACTAAGTCCGAAGATGTGCGATAATCCACACCATCCCAAGCGGTTTCCCAAATGGGTTGTAGCGACGCTTTGCAAAGATTTGTGTAAATACTAATCATTAAGGAAAAACGGTTTTATTAATTATGGTATTTAAATGAAAAAATATCGTTTTCGCGTATTCTAAGTTCCCGAGGGTATCGGGCTATGTTGCATATGAGTGTGTAAGGAGGTAGGTCGTTACCTCGTGATCTACTTAAATGTATAGCAAGTTTTGTGACATTAAATGTAGAATTGAAACTATGTGGTATTTAAATAAAAAATACGGAAAAATGAAATAGCAATTTCTTTTGATATGAAACTTGATCAATATGGTTGATTAGTGTTTAATAGTCAATATGAATTGGTTTAAGCATAATTGTATTAAAGAAAAATGAAGTTTTATAAAGAAACCGAATGGAAATGGGATTTGTTCCGATTCCGTCGGGTTTGTAATTCCGTATTTTTAGAAAAGAATAGAGAGGATAGAATTGGGACTTACTTGTTTAGGACAACAAGGAGAGAGAGATGGATTGGGAGGAGTCGCTGGTGTGTCGTTTCGTCGCCGGAGCTCCTAAGATGGTCGTCGGAAGTTCGCCGGAAAATTCGTCGTAGCTTCGCTTTTTGCTCGTTTTCAAAGTACACAAGGTTTCTAATGATTTCTTGAGAGTTGGTTCCGAGTTTTAGGGTGAGAGGGTAGTGTGTAGGGTTGGTATTTAAAAGGTTAGGCTAGAGTTTGGGTAGATGAAGGGTTTTAAATTAAAAAATGTAAAAATGTATTAAAAATTCATTAAAAATGGAGTAAATGGGGATTAATGGTGTCTCTGGAACCGATCTAATTAAATGGAGTGTGCAGGGGGTATCAGAAGACCAAGAGGCAACTTTTCCTTGTTGGGGACTCGGCCGTCTGGCCGAGTTCGGCCGGCGGCGCCGGTTCGAGTTGCCCGGTCCGCCGGCCTACTCGACCGAGTCGGGCCGAGTCAGACAAGGGTGAGGTGGGGGGTCATCTGGTTAAGCTTCTGGTACATTTAGTTTTTCAGGTGTAGTGGGAGATTCTGGAGTTATCACGTGTTGACTGTTGGACTTCTAAAAAATTTAAAACAAAATAATATTAAAAATTATATAGGGTATGAGATTTGAACTCTGGTAGCTTGGTTCAGCAGTACAAGATATTACCAATGAGCCACAAGCTCCTTCTTGTAATTAAGGAGTTAATTAAATACTTAAAGTGATAACAATATAAGTAATTACTCCAAGTATACATTAATTTTAAAGCAAAATTTTTTGTACACTAAAAATGGAGTTGTTATAAAGACCCTATAGCATAGACTGCATTCTCATGCCACTTACTCCTTGACGAAGTGTCGTTAGATTTTTAAGTGCTTCAACTTCTCATATATATGGAATTGATTGAGTATGCTATCGTTGACATGATGTCACGATAAAGAGAAACCTTGTTTCTGTTGAGTGCGGAATCACAGGCAGACTCCCGAGAAATCACCTCAGTCTTGCAGCCTCTTTGGCGCTACTGAGTTTGCTACATATTCCACCTCCATGGTGAAAAAGATAAACAACATGCTTCTTTCCACTCTGAGTGATGGCCCTACCATTATGAAAGAAAGCATGTGCAAATTTGGATGTGCACATACCCATATTGCTGGCTAGTCGGCATTTGTATGTCCACATGACTGTAAACCTGATTCCTCATAACACTAGGTGTTCCCCTCCGAACGGCGGCCGAGACGTTAGGACGTCCCATGCCTGAGATTCGGGGCAGATGCTATTTGGTTTTATCTGTCTACCTCTTCGAAGATGCCAAGTTGACTTATGGCACCGTGTATCGAAGGTTTAGACGGATGTGGCCGATGTAACAGACTTTGTCAGATTCCCCCTCGCTTGAGGGGTTTTTTGATTGTGGGGACGCTCTTCCCTGCAGGCGCAAGCCCCTGCAGTTAATTACGCTACCGCATCGCGGTAGCCACTTTCTCCTTCTCCAGAATTTCACTTCGTGTTGTGTGTGTTTGTTTTGTTTGTGGTTGCCCGTGGATTGTATACGGAAACTGAGTAATGCCGTCGCCCGTAGGACGTGGATTAGTTCAAATCCGTATTTACTTAGATTTGGGTTTGATGTTTTAGTTTAAGGATACGTTAGCCGCGTTGAGGCTAAGATCAACTTAAACGTTCGTTAAGGATACGTTAGTCCTGTTTGAGACTAAGATCAACTTAACGGGATGGTCCATTTAATATATGGCCGTCGGGACTCGTCGCCTCTCTAACGTCGTTGAAGGATTACAACGATAGGTGTCAGAGGAGTTTGGAGATGTACCCTTGAGCCAAAGCTGATTTAGGGTTTTATAGTCCATTTGAATGTTTAAGGATATATTAGCAGTGTTTGAGGCTAAGATCAACTTAAACGGGACCGTTTAGATCCGACAAAAGGGCATTTGGAGGCTCTATTGTTCCAGTTTAGGGACGTGGTGGTCCATGTTCCAGTTTATGGACGTGGTGGTCCATCGCCAGTTTAGGGACGTGGTGGTCCATCATTAGTTTAAGGACGTTTCGGTCCAACATTAGTTTAAGGACGTTTCGGTCCGATATTAGTTTAGGGACGTTTCGGTCCGATATTAGGGACGTGGTGGTCCATCGCCATTTTAGGGACGTGGTGGACCATTATTAGTTTAGGGACGTTTCGGTCCGATATTAGTTTAGGGACGTCTCGGTCTGATATTAGTTTAGGGACGTCTCGGTCCGATATTAGTTTAAGGACGTTTCGGTCCGTGTTCCAGTTTAGGGACGTGGTGGTCCATGTTAGTTTCAGGACGTCTCGGTCCAATATTAGTTTAAGGCCGTCTCGGTCCGATATTAATTTAAGGACGTTTCGGTCCATTATTAGTTTAAGGACGTTTCGGTCCGACATTAGTTTAAGAACGTTTCGGTCCAATATTAGTTTAGGAACGTTTCGGTCCGCGGGTTTAAGGACTCCGCAGTCCATATTGATGTGTGGTCATTGGGACCCGTCATCTCTTTGACGTCGTTGAGGAATCACAACGATGGATGTCAAAGGAGTCTGGAGATGTACCCTCAAACCGGATGTAAATTGATTTAGGGGAGCAATCTTGCTCAGTCAATTTAATTTGAGGACTTATGGCCACGATTGGGCTAAGTCCAATTTCAACATCTTTTGTCGTTGGTTTCTGCTAGGGCTGTTCATTTATTTTGGGCTCCGCTCAAACAGAGTATCAATTTAAATGGGGCTCTGCCCTTTTATTGTTTTGCAATTTATTTAGGCCTATTAGGTCTTTTTGACTTGGGCCTGGCCCTTTAAGTAATGCACTGCATTTGTGCAAAACACTAAGAATCTTTTAGATTCAAGAACAGAAGAGCAAAGCACTTTTTGATCTCTTGATCTAAATTTAGATCAAAGAAAAAACAAGTTTTTCCTTGTTTTTCCTTATCTCAGAGAACCAAAAGTTCATAACAAGTGCAAGGCACTATTTTTATTTTTATTTATTCATTTATTTATTTATTGTTGAAGATCAATGATCTTGTTCTTAGATCAATGATCTGTTCATAAGAGAATTTTCTATTCTTTTAAAGGTTTTTACTTTTTTTTGTGTTCTTGAGGAGTTCTCAAGAGTTCTCTTCTCTTTTTTTTAGCAAGGTGTTCATCATCTTGAAATGGGGTCTGGGGTCTTTTTTATAGTGCTCATAAATTAGTTAAATTTGTTACAGAGACCTTTTTCTGAGTGATTTGGGGAATTTTCCCCACCGTTGGATCTTTGATCCAAAGGCCCCTGCTTTACAGAAGAAAATCCTCTTGTTTTAATAAGAACAGAAAAGATTTATTCTATTTTGCACAACTCCCCCAGCACGTGACACGTGTCGCGCAACGCAGCGCTTGCGCAGCTGTGCTTGCGCAACTGCGCAGACACGTGTCATGCAGCGCAGCGTGCGTTGCGCTTGCGTAGCTGTGCTTGCGCAACTGTGCAGACACGTGTCGCGCAGCGCAGCGCTTGCGCAACTGAACGTTGCTTCTTTTACTTTTTGTTTTCAAAAGAGCCCTGCTCTGATTGGACGCACTGCCTTGGGTGTTGCGCTGACGTATCAACTTCTGACACGTGTCGCGTTGCGCGCAGCGCAGAGGATCTGGAGCGTTACTTCATTTATTAAAACTTAGACTTTGGGCAAATCGGAAGTGTCGCTTCACCTGAGATATCTTTTCATCTCCTTTTTTCAAGTCAAAATTGTATTTCCAAAATTCTGATTTCCCGGGCCTTGGAAATGATTTCATTGTGCACAGAATCTTCTGTGCTTGGTTCTATATATATAACTCGAGGCTGGGCCTTTTCTTCTCTCACCTTCAGAGAACTTTTTCGATCATGGCTTCCAACCACCTTCACACCCGCCGACAACCGTGGGAAGTGCCGATCCGGGACATCGTTCCCCGTTTTGCTGCGCGCTTGGTGGACTCCTCTTTTTCGGACGAGCAGTGCGATGCTGCAATGTACGAGCTTTCGACTCGTGTGGGGTCTCCTCTACCCCCGGGTTCTATTTGGCTTCGGATGATCTTTGCCTCAGTGCTCACCGACATTCCCCCTCCTCCGGCGGAGATGTCCTCGGCAATGCTTGATGTGGCCGAGGATAAGATCGAGAGCTTTTTCGAGGCGCTCTTGATCACTAAAGCCCTAAGGAACTTCTCCTTCCACTTGCTGAGCCAGATACGGGCTCATCGAGTTGTCATCGCCACTTTTTCTCAGGAGTGCGGCGTCGACCGTTGGATGGCTACCCCTCAGGAAGATCGCCGCTTCGACGTGATGGAGAAGACGGAGAGGGAGCTGAATAATCTTCTTTTTCTTTTTATGAACCCTTGTCTCTCTGATCCCGTATTCGGTGATCTTTTTTAAATGTAATAACAATAATAATGAATAAGAACTTCATTGTCTGTTAAGGGTTCTTTTATTTTAATTCTCTATTGTGCTTGTGCATCGTATAATTTTAATTTGTTATTATCAAGTGCATGTAATTTTGCATGGATAAATTGCCTTTGGAACTTAGCCCCTTCTTCTGCGCTAGCGCATCTGCGCTGACATGTGTCGCGCAACGCAACTGCGCTGCCACGTGTCGCACAGCGCAGAGCGCAGCGCGGCGCTCTCTTTAACAGAGCGTTGCTCTAATTGGGCGCGCATTCTTGGACGCCGCGCTAATGTATCTGCGCTAGACACGTGGCGCGTCGCGCGCAGAGTAAAGGATCTGAAGCGTTGCTTCATTTATTAAAGTTTAAATTTTCAAAGTAAAGCTTTGTTTCTGATTGGGGGAAGATGAAGCGTTGCTTCATCTCCCGCTTTGGAATTTGAACAGAGCTTTGCTTTGATTGGGGTAAACAAATGCCCCCCACTGCTGCGCTTACATAGCCTCCAAACGCAAGCGCAACGGTGGCAGAATCCCAACTGTCGCGGCACCTTTTGGAAGTTGAAAAGGCACTTGATACCTATAAATAGGACCTTTGGTCCTTCACAGATGATTATCATCTCCAAAATTTTTATTTTCAGAACCTCAGAGCCCTGCTCTTGTTTTTAAGAACTCTTAGATTTTCTTTAAAAGGAACTATTTTGGTAAGAATTAGTCTTGAATTAAATCAATTTCAATTAGTAGAGCTTTGCTCTTATAGATCTTTGATCTAAAGGAACCCTTCTGGTGTTTCACTAATAGAGTCTTGCTCTCAAGAATCTGTTCCAAGGTTTCTTGACCCATGAACAGAACCTTGCATCTTCGTCAAAACATAGATCTCTTTGATCTAAAAAAATGACGAACTTTTAAGAGTTTGAATATGAATAATGAAAATTAAAAATGGAGTTTTGCATTTTAATGGACTATATCATCTTTTAATAATAGTGATCTCAGAATCTTGGGGGACTTCTTTAAATTTCCCTTATTAGGATTTTGATAGTCACTCCTGTTCGTAGAGCATTGCTCTCGAGGAGTTTAACTGTCTGTGCTCGCTTTTTTTTAACAAGAATTCGCTTAATCAGTCGGTCTGCTAATTCCGTTGATCTTCTTTCACAGGAACCATGAACGCCCACATGTATACTCTTAACGAGATCATCTCGTATGGGAACATCCGCCGACTTGGCCGTTCTCAAAATCGGGAGTTCACAAATGAGGAGTGCGCTGAAATAATGAGTCGCTTCGATGCGTATAATGGTCCACTGCTCCCCCGACATTCCTCCCTTCTTAAGCTTATCGTGGGAGCCATCTGGGAAGCGCTTCCCCTCTTTTGTTCCGGCGTGCCGCTTAGGGCGTTGGATGCTGCTGAGGACAAGGTGCACTCGGTGTACCTGTTGAACTTTATCTCGAGGAGACGGCGAGACAGTCTTATCGATTTCTTGCACGGGATCTTTCAACAGTCTGCCATACTTGCTGCTTATCGGAGGGTGGAAGACATCAGGGGGAACCCTGATGCTTGTGCTCGCGAAAGAAAGCATACTAGGATGGTCCGCAAGGCCTGGAAAGTCATAGATAGGGTTGCTTTCGAGTTCCTCAATCCATGTCCTGGGTTCGAGGTTATTCCCCTGTAATAATGTTTTTCATTTATTGCTTTTATGAATGTAAGAACTATTGGCCATATTAATGGAAAAATTTTATCCCAGCTTGTCTTTATTCTTCGTTTTGAGTCTTTTGCTTGTGTATGAACGAGTGTGTCTCGAACGCTTGATCAAACATAAATTGGATGTTCCCTCTGTAGCTTTCTTTTTTCTCTTATTATCGGCATGCTATCTTAATAAACATGGTCGACGGATAATAGAGCACGCATCTTGACTTTCTTAAGAAATAGCGATGGCTTAGGCCGCAGGTTCAGATCTGCCGTCTAAGACTTTTCAACTCTATGAGCCGTGAGGGTCTCATAGAGACTTTTCTCCCTACGGATCGAGAGGATCTCGTAGGTGGGTTTTTCTCCTTAGGAATCGTAAGGATTCCTAAGTGTGGCTTTCTCTTATAAGTCATAAGGATCCTACAAGAGAATTTTTCCCTCTTATGAGTCGAGAGGACTCGTAAGCGGTTGTTTCCCTCCTTGTCGAAACTCGACTTTGGAGAGTGAGACCCGTAAATAGTATGCAAGAGACCGTTTTAGATCGACTTGTAGGGTTCCATTGTTCAGGAAGCAAGTTTTTCAATCCCTGCCGCCTGAGGCTTCATCTTGCAAATTGAGACGAATCGGGAATTTTCTCGCGGAGACGCTGGTTTCTCTGCGAGCCGACACAAATCAGGAGGCTCTTGTCACGGAGTGTTTGTATCCGTGAGTCGAGGAGTTTGCTAGGGGTTATTTGTTTCCCAAGCGCCAAGGATTATTTGTTTCCTTGGGGTTTGAAACGAGTCGAGGATTTCCCACGGAGGCACTGGTGGCTCTACGAGTCGACGCGGATCAGGAAGCTCTCGTCAAGGAGTGTTTGTATCCGTGAGTCGAGGAGTTTGTTAGGGATTACTTGTTTCCCAAGCGCCAAGGATTATTTGTTTCCTTAGGGTTTGAAACGAGTTGAGGATTTCCCACGGAGGCACTGGTGGCTCTGCCGGTCGATGCGGATCAGGAGGCTCTCGTCAAGGAGTGTTTGTATCCGTGAGTCGAGGAGTTTTGCTAGGGATTATTTGTTTCCCAAGCGCCAAGGATTGTTTGTTTCCTTGGGGTTTAAAACGAGTCGAGGATTTCCCACGGAGGGACTGGTGGCTCTGCGAGTCGACGCGGATCAGGAGGCTCTCGTTAAGGAGTGTTTGTATCCGTGAGTCGAGGAGTTTGCTAGGGATTATTTGTTTCCCAAGCGCCAAGGATTGTTTGTTTCCTTGGGGTTTGAAACGAGTCGAGGATTTCCCACGGAGGCACTGGTGGCTCTGCGAGTCGACGCGGATTAGGAGGCTCTCGTCAAGGAGTGTTTGTATCCGTGAGTCGAGGAGTTTGCTAGGGATTATTTGTTTCCCAAATGCCAAGGATTATTTGTTTCCTTGGGGTTTGAAACGAGTCGAGGATTTCCTACGGAGGCACTGGTGGCTCTGCGAGTCGACGCGGATCAGGAGGCTCTCGTCAAGGAGTGTTTGTATCCGTGAGTCGAGGAGTTTGCTAGGGATTGTTTGTTTCCCAAGCGCCAAGGATTATTTGTTTCCTTGGGGTTTGAAACGAGTCGAGGATTTCCCACGGAGGCACTGGTGGCTCTGCGAGTCGACGCGGATCAGGAAGCTCTCGCCAAGGAGTGTTTGTATTCGTGAGTCGAGGAGTTTGCTAGGGATTATTTGTTTCCCAAGCGCCAAGGATTATTTGTTTCCTTGGGGTTTGAAACGAGTCGAGGATTTCCCACGGAGGCACTGGTGGCTCTGCGAGTCGACGCGGATCAGGAGGCTCTCGTCAAGGAGCGTTTGTATCCGTGAGTCGAGGAGTTTGCTAGGGATTATTTGTTTCCCAAGCGCCAAGGATTATTTGTTTCCTTAGGATTTGAAACGAGTCGAGGATTTCCCACGGAGGCACTGGTAGCTCTTCAAGTCGACGCGGATCAGGAGGCTCTCGTCAAGGAGTGTTTGTATCCGTGAGTCGAGGAGTTTGCTGAAGACACTGGTTTCTTCAGAGTTGGAATGAACCGTCGAGGTTTGGCTTTGTCTTCTGATGAAGTCTGTTGGGAAAGTATGGTTCCCTCTTTGTTTGCGCCCTTGGATTGTATACAGGGATCGATGTGATTTTAACTGTAGGGACAAAGTTTTATCGTCATTTTTTTTTGTTTTATTTCTGCGATGCTCTATCATTTCAGCTTTTAGATCGCGAAGGTCGTGATTGCCCAATCATTTCGGCTATTTTTCGCGGTGCCCAATCATTTCAGCTATTTTTTTATCTTTACTCGCTGCTTTTTATTGCGAGTTGCCCCATCATTTCGGTTATTTCGCATGCATACATTTTACTTGCTGCTTTTTTTTATTGCAAGTTGCCCCATCATTTTGGCTATTTCGTATGCATATGCGGCCTACTGGCTTTTCGCCATAAGCCTGAAATTGGACAGCGATTTCGGCATCAGCACTGCTACAACTGGGATATTGCCAGGAGCGAATCATCATTTGCCTTTGTCGTTGTCGAACAAAGGAGGCTTAGCGACCAGGGTTAAGGTCCTGTCGACTAAGGCTTTTGACTTCATGAGCCGTAAGGGTCTCACAATGGTATTTCTCCCTACAAGTCGTGAGGATCTTGTAGATGTATTTTCTCCTTAGGAATTGTGAGGGTTCCTAAGTGTTCTGTTCCTCTGTAAGTCGTAAGGATCCTACAGGAGGGTTTTCTCCTTGTAAGTCGAGAGGATTCACAAGGGTTGTTCACCATGCGAATATATCCCTAGCCTCGGATGGGACTTAGTTAGGGAAATGTTTATTCGCGCCCGTGGATTGTATACGAGGGCCAATATAGGACCACTTGTAGGGCAATATCGAAAGTTGCGGGTGTTGCTTAAGCACAGGTTTAGGCCTCTGTAAGTTAAGACTTTCAAATCTTACGAGCCGTGAGGGTCCCATAAGAGAGTTCTCCTTACGAGTCGTGAGGGTCTCGCAAGTGTATTTTCTCCTTAGGAATCGTGGGGATCCCTAAGTGTGTTGTTCCCTCGTGAGTCGTAAGGATCTCACGCGGGTGGTTTCTCCTTACAGGGTCGAGAGGACCCTATAAGTGTTTCTTAACGAGGTTGCGCCTTTTCGTGTTTTCACAAACACTCGCCGGTAGTCCTGCTGTTTTTACTCACGGAGCCCTTTTGGGTTTTCATCCGTGCCCATTTTGCTTATGGACATACCGTTTTTTTTAATTCTTTTTATTTTCTTCTTCTTCTTTTTTTTACGAGGTCACGCCCTTTCGGGTTTTCACGAACACTCGCCGGCAGCCCTGCTGTTTTTACTCACGGAGCCCTTTCGGGTTTTCATCCATTCCCTTTTTGCTTATGGACATACCGTTTTTTATTTATTATATTTTTCTTCTTCTTTTTTTTTTGTCAGCCTATGGATGCTGCGGTATTAGTTTAAAGACGTTTCGGTCTGCTATTAGTTTAAGGACGTTTCGGTCCGACATTAGTTTAAGGACATTTCGGTCCGTCATGGAGAAGGCTAGCTACTTTTCATACAGTTTGAGCTTAGGAATATAGTGAGCGGACATAGTCGTCGTCATCTATCATTAACCTAGGCTGCGGCTCATTAAGCGTAGTATTTCTTTAGGAAGCGACCGTTTATTGGCCTGAAAGGCCTTTCACCATGCATGTCCATGAGTAAATAGGCCCCATCCTGGTAGACCTTATCTATGATATACGGGCCTTCATAGTTTGGCTCGAATTTTCCCCGCTTGGCGCGATTGGGGATCATGGGCCTTTTGACCACTAGCACGAGTTCGCCTTGGCGGAACGTCCTCGGCCGGGTCAGTCTTTCATATGAGCGCGCCATCTTTGCTTTGTAAGCTTCCAGATTTTGTTGCGCTATGAGCCGTGTTTCTTCAAGGGCGTCAAGCTCTTCAAACCGGAGATGAACATTTTCTTCATCCGTCAGCTCGTAGTGAACTGCCACTCGCAGATAGGGTAACTCTACTTCGAGGGGGAGTACTGCTTCCGTACCGAACACCAATGCGTATGGCGTTGTGTTCGTGGCTGTCTTGAATGTGGTTCGATACGCCCAAAGAGCCTCTTGCAGTCTCTCATGCCAGTCCTTCTTATTTCGGGATACCATTTTCTTCATGATCTTTGTTAAGGTCTTGTTGAAGGCCTCGGCGAGACCGTTAGCTCGCGGATTATAGACTGAGGAATACCTCCAGTCTATATTATGCTGCTGCACGAAGCGGCTGATTTTGTGGCTTTGGTAGGCCGGCCCGTTATCGGAGATGATCCGTCTCGGGGTTCCAAACCGATATATGATGTGCGTCTTGAAGAAATGGAGGATATTCTCCGTCTTCACTTCCCTCAACGGTATTGCTTCTGCCCATTTGGAGAAGTAATCAGTCGTCGCCAGGATGAAACGATGTCCTCTAGACGATACTGGTTCGATAGGGCCGACTATGTCAGTTCCCCACATTTCGAATGGCCAGCTAGCCACTGTTGGATGCAGTGGAGTGGGATGCTGATGGATGAAGTCCCCATGAATTTGGCATGAGTGACATTGCTTCGCAAATTCGAGGCAATCTTGAATCATCGTGGGCTAATAGTAGCCCATCCGTTTGATCTTCAACTTCATCTTTGGGCCTGCTTAGTGAGAACCGCAGGTTCCATCATGAACTTCCTGAACGACTCTTTCCGCTTCGTCCGGTCCTAAGCATCTCAGCCACAGAGAATCGAATGACCTCTTGTATATAGTATCATTGACGAAGGCGAAAGACAGAGCTCGTTTCATGAGCTGATGTCTTGCGGACGCATCTTCGGGCATTCGGTGGGACTTGAAGTAGTCTATAAAGACTTCCCTCCAATCCTCAACCTTCTCATGGTCTTTTATTTGTAAGGTCGTTTGTTCAGTCGCTCCCTTCTCTTCGGATGATTCCGGAGGTATTTCTGCTGGGGCGAGCACCCGACGACTTTGTACCATGATTCTAACATCATCGATGTTCTCGTCAGCCAATTCTTTAGCGAGTTTGGCCAACGCATCCGCTTTGCTGTTTTCTGCGCGCGGTATGCTTTCCAAAGTGTAGGAGGGAATTTGGGTCAGCAGTTGTTGCACCTTTTCACCGTATTTCACCAACTCTGGTTTGCACGTTTGGTAGTCGCCGTTTACTTGACCAACGACTACCTGGGAGTCCCCATATATGAAGAGGCTTTCAATTCCCATATCGATGGCGATCTCGAGGTCTGCTATCAAAGCTTCATATTCGGCTTCATTATTCGTCCTCGGCTCTGTTAAGGAGAAAGCGAAGCGCATTATTCCTCCTTGTGGGGTCATGAAGATAAGGCCTACTCTCGATTTGATCATTGGCGTACTTTGTTTATGCTTTTTCATGAAAGATGCTCCATCGAAATAAAGCTCCCAACGGGTATCACCACTGTCGATTGCGTCAAACACATGTTTGTCTGGCAAATCGCAATTCAGAAGAGAATCGGCAGGTATCGGGTGCTCAGCAAGGAAGTCGGCGATGGCCTGGCCTTTCACTGCCTTGAGAGGTTGATATGTTATCGAGAACTCCATCAAGAGCAGGGCCCATTTAGTGAGTCGTCCCGTCAATATGGCCTTTGACATTATATATTTGAGAGGGTCCACCTTTGAAATGAGACGGACTTCATGTGCTAATGCGTAATGTCTGAGCTTTGTTATTGCGAAGATCAACGCCAGGCAGTGTTTTTCAATGGGGGAGTAGTTGCTTTCTGCCCCCAGTAGAACTCGACTTAAGTAGTAGAGTGCTCTTTCTTTCCTTTGGTCATTCTCTTGTGCCCATAATGCGCATAAAGAACCTTCAAGGGCGGTCGTGTAAAGAATGAGAGGCTTTCTCTTAACTGGAGCAGCCAACACTGGAGGGTTTTGCAGGTACTGCTTGATCTCGTCCAGTGCGCCTTGGCATTTGTGATCCCAAACGAATGGGGTTCCCTTCTTCATCAGGTGACTGTAGGGGCGACACTTGCCAGAGAGGTTGTCTATAAATCGCCGTATGTATGCGAGCTTCCCTTGGAGAGATCGCAGCTGTTTAAGAGTTCTTGGTGGAGGCATTTCCATAATCGCCTTGATCTTGGACGGATCTATTTCGATACCTCGGTGTCGGACGATGAACCCCAGGAATTTGCTCGAGGAAACCCCGAATGCACACTTAAGAGGATTCATCTTCAAATTTTATTGTCGAAGGCGTCGAAATACAGTCTTCAGATGTTCGAGATGTTCCTCGTATGATTTGCTCTTAACCACGAGGTCATCGATATAGCACTCGACGATTTCATATATAAGGTCGTCGAAAATCTTCGTCATAGCCCTCTGATAGGTGGCACCGGCATTCTTTAGACCGAAGGGCATTACCTTGTAACAAAATATCCCTGAAGGAGTCCGGAAAGCCGTATGTTTCTGGTCTTCAGGATGCATTTTTATTTGATTATACCCTGATGAGCCGTCCATGAAGGAGCAAATCTCATGCGTGGACGTATTGTCTATCATCGGTTCGGTGATTGGTACCGGGAAATCATCCTTCGGGCAGGCTTTGTTGAGATCCCGAAAGTCCACGCATATACGTACCGTCCCATTTTTCTTCATCACTGGGACGATATTAGCAATTCATTCAGGGTATTGAACTTCCTGGATAAAGCCAGAGTCTATCAGCTTTTTTACCTCAGCGTTGATGCTCATCTCGAGCTCGAGCCGCATTCTTCTCGGTGCTTGTTTAACTGGCTTGACGCCCGGGGATATCGCCAGTCTATGCACAACAACTTCTGGATCTAGTCCTGGCATCTCGGAATAGTTCCATGCGAAGCAATCTTTATGCTGTACAAGGACGTCCTTTAACACAGCCACCCTTTCTTCAGACAGCAGCTCGCTGACAAATGTCGGTCGCGGGTCGTTTACCGTCCCCAACTCAATTTTCTTGAGGTTATCTGCAGTGGTATGTATTCCATCCTCCAGTTCTTTCGGAGCTGGGGGAAATTCTGAGATTACCTCATCATTGCTGTTTTCGAGGCACCAGGGGAGCCGTCCATGTTCTCGGATTCTTCTCTTAGTATTGTTATCATGTGACAGGTGCGAATCCACTTCCAATCCTAATGCAGAGTTGGTTCTATTCTTGTGTTTTCGGGTTCGTGCTTCTGTGGCGGCGCTACCCTCCAGTTGTCAGACAAAGCGAATTTGCCAAGCTGATACTGATCTTCAACCCAATTCTTGAAGGTGAAGCAATCTTCAAGAGGATGCCCTATTACTCGGTGGTAAGAGCAATAATTTGGGTTGGAGACTTCGCCTGCTTGCTCAGGGTGTTTGGACTTTGGCAGTGTAAGCATTTGATGTTTTAGGACAAGACCCAGTATTTTCCCCGTCTTATTCTGAGGAAATGAGTATGCTCGACCCATTTTCTTCATGAGGGATATCTCGATGGCGCTCGACTCCCGTGTGCGTGGTTTCTTAGCTCTGCTTCGTTGTTGTTGAGCGCCTTTTTGGCCTTTCGACTTGTTTCTGCCTCCGTGTCGAGCCCTTTTTTATAACAGGTTGACAGGGAGCAGCGTTTTCATCTTTTACGGCCTGTTGAAAGAGGCGTTGTGTTTTGGCTTTCTCATAGATTGCCATTTCACGATTGTGATCATCTCGGACTTTTTGACCAGCTTCCCTTATAAGCCTGTCTATTTGTTCTTCAAATGATGGACTGGGCACTTTTTCATCAGGAACTTTTACTGGTTCAGGATTAGCGTCCTCCCATTGAGCATCTGCTTCTTCATCGAAATTATGCACGACGTAACAGTCGCGGAGCAGCTCTCGTTTCCTGGAGCGAATGTATCCGAGCCCGATCGTCTCCATCCTCCCATTAGGTAGCTTGTGCTGAGTTCCGGGGACGTTCCAAACCCTGTCATAGAATTTGGCCTTCCTAACGGTCTGTTTGAAGGGTATCCCTTGGCGCTTCAACAGCCGTTTCAAGCCTTCTGTATAATATCTGGGTAGACGAATGGGTTGAAGCTTGTCTAGCGTTGGATCTGCTCCGTGCCAGATTTCTTTCTCCACTTTGTTTTCTTCAGAGCGGTAGAATAGGATTGCCTTCTCGCCTTTTCGTCCGGGAGTGATATAAAATGTCTGCAATTCCTCTACACTATCGGTGTCGAGTGCATCCAGTTCTTTATAATGTTTAGGCGGCACCATAGTTACTTGCAGACTTTGCTCTTTATCAGCAGAAGCTCGTATTGATGGCCGAGCAGGGAATACAGCATGGACTTCATCCTCCGAATCACTACCAAAGACGAACGAGGGAGCGGATGGTCCTGGCTTGGTGTACTGGGGCGGACCCGAATAAATTATATCCTTTTCCTCCTCGGTATTACTGCTGAAGACAGGGATGGTTGCGTTAGTTTTGTTCTCCGGCTTGTGACACCTTTCCGTGTCTTCGAAACTCGGCAAGAAGTATTTGGCATCTTCATACTTGCGAACTTCATTCACGGAAAACGGATTCAGTTCTCCTGCCACAGTGTACTCGAGACCATCCCTACAATATTTCATACACTGATGCTGTGTAGAAGGGATGATATTGTACTCGTGTAACCATGGTCGGCCGAGCAGAGTATTGTAGCATGTCTTGGCATCTATGACATGGAATTTAATATCTGTGACGAGCAACCCGAAGCATAGCGTCAATATCACTGATCCAAGAGTTTTTGATGATTGGGAGTCGAACCCGGAGATGGTGATCTTGTCTCGGGCAAGGTGTTGGACACTCATGCAAATTTCCTTTAGCACCCGCACATTGAGTAGATTGACAGATGATCCGTTATCGACCAAGATTTTACCTATCTTTATGTCATGGCAGTATCCTGAGACATAAAGGGGACGATTGTGTTCGCACGTCCCGAGGAGAAGGTCTTCATCGCCAAAAGCAACGTCGGCCGTGTGCACCTCTTCCAATTCATCCTTCATCTTTTCTTCGGCCATGAAGGCTTGGAACTGGTCTGGATCTTGTAGCGCCTTAATCAAAGAATCCCTCGCCTCTTTTGATAGTAACATGGCATCAAGAATGCTGAGTTGTGAAGGTAGCTTTCTCAGATGCGCCAAGACGTTGTAATCCACCTTATTTCTCTTCGGCGGATTCTTGGCGGTTAACTTTTCCGCAACTCGGTCATCCAAGGCGATGTCTTCGGAGACCTTCTCTTTCCCTTTGTCTTTCTTGTTTAAAAGTCCGAGATTCTTTTCAGGTAACGTCCGATTGCATAGCTGGATATTCTCGCAAACCTTCGGTCTTCCTTCTTTTCCCGAAGTGGATTCTTTAAAGAGGGGACCAAGCTTTAGCTCCTCATCAGAATCGCTCCCGAATGTAGGCACTTGTGATCCTCCGGCGTCAATCATACAACAACCACCGGTGGTTCCGTTAAGCACTTTGATCGTTCCGCTCTGCTTTCTGCGAGCTTTGTGCTTTTTCCGCTTAAACTGTTGCCAGTGAGCAACATATCCTTGCCACCATCTATCGAAAGCTTTGCACTCTTCAGTGGGATGCGACACCTTTCGATGATACAAGCAATAGGAGGGGTGGTTTTCCATTTCACCAATAACACTTTCCTCAGAGGATGGTAGCTTTATACCCATCGACACGGCTTTAGCAAACCTCTTCCTTATCTTGAATTTGCTTTTATCCGCGGTGGGTGCACTTTGCCCCAACAGGAGTATCTCAATTCTTTCGTCAAGGCGCTGGCATTTGGCCCTTTTGAATATGACCACTTCGCACTCCCGATCAGCTTTGCTTTTTAAGAACGCTTCATTTAGGAACGCGCCAATCATTTCATCCAACGGCTCCGGAATTTTTAGTTCAGGATCTGCCCCCAGCTCTTCAGCACGAGGAGTCTCCTCATCGTTTATGAACGAATGGGAAATCATATGGCAGCTTGCCACATATTCCTCGGATTCATCCGAAGAACTACCTCCCTCATCTTCCTCTTGAAAGACATGGCTGAAGAACTCTTAGAATGTAATGGGGGTTCGTGCCTTCTGATTGTATTCCTCCAGCGCGTCAATTTGTTTTTGTAAGTCCGTACGCTTGTCGTTAGGCTTCACGGGCTTCTTCGACTTCTTCTTCTTCTTTGAAGACTTCGACGGCTGGTTATGAATGTTTGGGCCACTTCCACCAATCTTTTGAGTCGGACGAGGCTTCAGCATTCCTTCAATAATTTGCGGCTCTAATAGGTTCTTCCACTTAATTGCTGGACATGTCTGAAGATCGTTTAGCATCCTCTTCGTTTTAGCTGATAATACTATCTCCCAAGGGGCTTCTTCAACGACGGAGCATGTTTCCCCCGGCGTATTCGTCCCTTTAGAGGTGTGGGGCTGCGGGGGATTCACCTTCCATTTGTCAGATAACGCAAATTTGCCCTGTCGGTACTGGTTTTCAAGCCAATTTTTGAAAACGTAGCAATCTTCGATCGGATGGCCTAGTACTCGATGATAAGGACAGTAGTTGGGCTCGTTGACGTCATTTGGTTGCAACGGACGTTTTGGATCTGGCAAGTTTATGAGTCTGTTGCATAACGCCAGCTCGAATAATCTCCTCCTTTTATCGCGGGGAAACGAGTAAGGACGTCCTAGTCTCTCCTCAAGGTCTACGTACGGATGCGTATTACTTTGACGCACAACCGGCTTCGAATCGTTCGGTTGTTGTTGGGTATTAGCGACAACGATCGCTTTTCCCTTCCCTTTGTCATTTCGGGAGTTCAGCTTTGGGAGAGGGGGTTTATGGCCCATTTGGTCCATCTGCGCTAGTTTGTCAATCAAAGCCTGGAAGGTAGTTGGCTTGAAGAACATCATAAATTGCGAGATGGTTGCTTGTGGATCGAGGGTTCCCACAAACATACCCACTGCGGGAGCTTCTTCAATGCGCTGCTCGCACTTCGACCATAAATTCCGCCATCGTATAGCGTACTGAACCCATGTCTCGCCGGGTTTTACCCTGGCGTTAATCAGTGCCGTCATCGGGGTACGTTCACTGGCACTTACAAAACGTTGAGTAAACAGCAATTCCATTTCTGCGAAGGTCTTGATGGAGTCGTTCGGGAGCTCAGAGTACCATTCGAATGCCGTATCTGATAAACTTCCAACAAACTAGCGAAGCAAAAGTTTGTCATCACCGCCGGTGTTGCCGCAAAGCGCCCTGCACTGGGCAACATGCTGGTGAGGATTGCCAGTCTCCTTGTAGACATGGAACTTGGGAATTGTGCAACCCGGCGGGTACCTAATTTGGTCGTACCAGCTTGGATATGGCCGCCCCGTTTTTACGACCTGGGCGGCTGCCTCAGCCGCATGATGAACCCGTATTTGTTGGGCTATGTGTCACAACCAAAAGTTTGGCCCGTGACCGGCACTTAACCACGTAACGTCTACAGGCGTAACGCGACTAAGTAAGCCGAAAACCCAGAAATCAAACCAGTAAAAGTAAAGAGTGTTTTAAGCATTTAATAGAACAAATTACTAAGATAACAATATATGACGCCGTAGCGAAGAAAATGAGCAACAAGTGGGAAACATCACAGATAGAATAAACAGCATAAGTAATGTCGGCTCACAACGAGCTCGACGCCAGAATACAAAATAATATACATCGTCCTCATAACTGGTCTCTAAGTCAATACATAAGTGGTAGATGGAGAGTACTAGATACAACAATGTACATAACTGAAGGATAACCAGATACCGCACAAAACCCACCTATCAGCAAAAGAGCTAGTACACTAACTGTAGGGGTATCCGTGTCAAAAGATGTAAGAACGCAGCCTGCCGCGACTACTCCGAAGGGCAACCTGCAAACACTGTGGCACAACGGGGGTGAGTGGCCAACTCGTGAATAGAAAATAACATATAAAGGTGTCACGACCCGAAAGTACGGAACATGACCGGCACTTAAACTACGAACGTCTCGAGGCGTAAGTAATCTAAGTAAACCGAAAACCCAGAAATCCAAACCAAGAAAAGTAGTAGAGTGCAGGAAAACCAATTTAAAACAAGTAGTTTTAATAGCATAAGCCGAATTATGCGGTTTTTAAGAACATCAAAATTTACTGAAAATTTCGGCAGAGTCTCCTTTGTAAAAACTGGCTCCCAAACGGGATACAACATGAATAGTATACGAAATCAATAAAAAGACATACCCAAACGGGAGCTAGCTCTTCGTCAATCGACGGTCACAACCACACAAGCAATATAATATACAACGCCAACGGCGAGGATCAAAACTCAAAAGGAACTCAAAACCACCAGAAATATAACGAGCGACTCTAAGGTCGAAAGAATAAACAGCACTGGTCTCTATCTCAAAATAAATACATGTTTGGTTGATGGAACTTCTAGATACAACAGAATAATGATATACAAGATATATAATGGGGGTATGATACAAGTAAACCCACCTACTAGCAAATCACCCGAATGAAACTGAGCCCGCAAGCCGTAAAGAAACCTGTACGGCAAATCTGCAAGAAACTGGGGCACAACGGGGGTGAGTTGTCAACTCGTGAATAGAAAAACATCTACGCACAGAAATCGCATAAATAACGCAACCTAGGTCAATGATCATAATATATCCTCAAATATAAGTATAACAGGCAGCCTATAACAATGACTAGGGTAATATCTAACCCGAGTATAATTTCATGTGCCCGTGTCAGTGCCTCAGGTAGCAATATATCATATGAATGAGGTATGAATGCATGAAAACAGAATACATGTAAATGAAGAAACTGTTTTCATAAATTAGTGAGATTTCCATCGTATTTTTAAACTGAGGTATCATAATGAAATCAGTATCAACAGTGTCTAGCATCGACACGAAACATAAATCTCACTGTCTCGAAATATCAATGTCTCAATCTCAATATCTAGGGCGCCGTCAGTCCAGACCGGCCCCTACCATCCATCTCAAGACCACGACGGTATCCTCCGGATATCCGACGCGTCGGGTAATATCACCGGTAGGTAATCTGTCCCCTGCCAGGCTCAACGTCAACACCACATTCATCTTGCCCCGGGGTACCATACCGGGCCCACCATGTACCCGTGACGGTTCCTCCACTCCTCGACACGGATCTCCAAAACCACAGCAAACTCATGGTGGACGACACTTTACATCACTAGAAAACAGCAACATTTTATATTTTAAAAGATCATAAGTTGTAAATTTTGCGGCTTTCCCCGAAATCCAGAAATATCATAAATCTCAAGAAATCATCACAAGTGCATATGTCAATGATAATGAACTAGGCATGAACAACTGAATAACAGTATGCATGAAGTGGTAGGTAATAACTACAATGTCTAATATGGCATATAAGGGAAGTACACTAATATCATGTCAAAACTACCAGCTAACAATCTAAGTCAAGCAATTATATTCTCTAAAGTGTACGTGACATGGCAATTACCGATGAAGATGTGTGTGAGCCGGCAAGTAGGTGTATGTGGTACATACGCATCATCGGTAATGGTGCTGGTGTCCTAACAGCATGATATCAATAATGGAATATGCAGCAAAATAAATATGCGAGGCAGAGCGAACAGCAATAATGTGCGGGAGCTGAATACTAGACACAACGATAACTAATCTGCAATAATCTAATATAAGTCCTACGAATGGTGCCTTTTGAAATAACACGAATCATGGGGTTTTGAAAATAGGGGCTACGGTGTTTTTATGAAAAGATACGTCGTTTTTGAAATATCCGTAGATTCCCTTGAGCTGTCTTTAAAAATGCCCACGATTCGTTAGTTTTTGAAATAGGTAAGAAGTCCAATCTAATCTAACAACTACACTAAACTATACGGCTGAACTAACAAACTGAACTACAGGTAAGGAAACCGCCTATCATCTGAGTCAATACATATACATACCTGTATATGTATAGTCGGTGATCCCGCCTCAATAATATCATATCCGATACCATATCTATAATCAGGCATCCCAAGTCAAGAGTGCAGATCAATCATCAATATAGCTCGTACGTAAATCCGTCGTACGGCATCCCAATCTGGGTACGGGTCAATATCACATTCATCATACTATTCACCTGGTATCCTCTTTATCAAATATCATGATCGGGGTACTGATCTACGTCTAGTACCATACTGATACCGCCTACGTATGCATGGACGTGTGTGAAACACTACGTCAAGGACCCGCTACAACGTCATGTCGTATCTAAGATACGAACCCTGCTATATTACCGATCTCACGGCCTCAAATCGAATCCCATCGACTCAGCTCAATCCCAAGTATCATCCTCAAATCCGTATGTGAACACATAGTCCCATACCCATATGAACACATACTATAAAGAATCCCATGAGCACATATCAATAGGAATGTATGCAAGTATGTATGTGTGTATATGTAGTGCAACACTTCCCTAGGGTTCGCAACACTAAAATAATCCAACACACCAATATCCATCCTAAGCATCGTTATTAATCCCAAATAACATATAATAATTGTTGGTGTGTATACGCATCCGTATACACCACCACGAACTGCGGGGGTGCTATACGCCATCCACCCGACTTCTCCCCGTAGATATAAATCTACTCACCTGGTCCTCGCTAGCCGGTGCCGACGTCGCCACGCGCTTGCTTGTCGTCTCGAAGTCCACATGGGGGTACCTACATATCATAACGTACCATATCGCATTAAAACTAAATTCGAAATCGAAACGGCATACGAAAATCAAATCGGCACGCGTATCATGCATAGGTCCAAACCTATCGCCCACGCATGCAGGAATAGTCAAACCAACCCTCGATGTCGATGTACGAACGTCAAACCATCGAGAAAATCCAATCATACTCATTTGCACATTCACGAACACTAATTTTAATATAAACTAGGTTAAAACTCACAAAAACGCCAATTTCACTTAAAAATTCATTTTTCCGAAAATCTAGCAAGCACAATTCGCCGTTTTTGTACAAAACACGATATTTAAATGAATGTAGCGGCCAATATATTTATTAAATATCTTAAATAAGTCGTATAAACAATTTCCGGAATTTAATCTCATTAAATTCCAAAAATCCTAATATTCTAGTTTACCAAAAATACCCTTTTTAACAATTTCAAAGCAAAATACACAGACTACAATCTAGCTTAGAATTGCATGATCCAAAGCATTAAACCACACTTAATAAAGTTAATGAAGCCAAGAAAAACCTAATCACATTTTTAATCCCAAGAATTTAGCAAATTTCAAAAACCTAGTAAGCAAATTAGCAAAATAACAAAATTTTTAAGCTAGCCATTAGCACTAGCTACTAAACTTGTATTAACATGACAACAAAGCCTAATTATAACACACAACCATACACCAATTTTATAAACCCTAACTTGCATTCAATTTCACAACTTGAATTCCAAAACTTGCAATTAAACTCACATATCCAAATAACACTTAATTAAATTAGCTTAAGAAATTAGTAACAATTTAAGCAACAAAAAGTTTTAGAATTTATACCCAAAAATATATGAAGGTCCACAAGACTCCATGGACTCCCAAAATGCTCTCTTTTCATAAACGGGCTAAGCTAAAATGGGTAGGACTTTGATTTTGATTTTGTGGGATTTTTGGTGGATTTTTGATGCAATTTTTCATGAAGTTTTGAAGGGAAAAGAGAGGGGAAAATGGAGGGGGGGCTGCTGTGGGGAGAAGGAATTTTCGGCCAGAAAAGTGGGTGGGGGAAAGAGAGGGAGGTGAGAAAAATGGGGGGTGGGGACAAGGTCAAGGTCAAACAAAGTCAAAAGTCTAACTACTTCACTCATTTTCTTTTCTTTTCTTTCATTTCTTTTTCCTTGAAAATCAAGTGGGGAAAAATATAGTGGGTGCTGAATTCAGCCATGGGGAGGGGTAAGTGGGGGTGTGTGGGTGTGGGCACGGGTGTGGGGTGATGAAAAATGATAAATACAATACCCCAAACATCCATTTACGCTAAAAAAAAGCCTTTTTTTTCTTCAATAATTTCTAAACCATTTTGGCAAATGATTTCGTTCCAAAAACCACATGATAAATTTTTATTTAATGTTTTATGATGCACAAAATTTGTTTCAACTCATTCCAATTTGTAATTTTCCCTAATTAAATGTATTAGTGACGGCTTAAAATAATAATAAAATAATATTTTTTTCAGAAAATTTGAAATTTCACCAGCGGCTCAATAAACACCAAATAATAGCAATTACATAGCTGGAATATGTATATTTAATTTTTTATAATAAGATATTTGTATTTTGACTTTTTACAGAAAACCCCCTTATTTTACCGTTTTTCCGAAATTTCACCGAAACGATTTTCAAAACGCTACAATCTTCCCCCCTTAAAGAAATTCGGTCCCCGAATTTAAATTCAAACTCCCCCAATTACTAAAACATCTGAGAAAAACCATCAAGTCGTCGGGGCTCCGAAATTGTAAATACATAAAACAAATCGTAGCGCAGCGCATGCGCTTGAAAAATGAGTATATAACTCAAATCAAAACTCCGTCAAGCATCCCGCGATCATCGGAGTCGTGGAGAAGACATCAATGCCAAATCCAAATCAAAACCAATATGATATAACTCGAAACTATAAATGTAAATATCGAATCTATATCTGTAAGTATCTGAAGGAAATGCATGCCAAATCTCTTTAAGTCGCTGTGCAACGCGTATAACACTGCACAGTGGCGGACGTCTACCATAAGAAAATAACTATATACATATATACCTTTGTTTGAAATGTACGTTCCGCCGTTTTGGAAACAATTTAGAAGGGTCTCCTTGTTTTAAACATTTCGTGTCATATCAGACACGTAGGTAAATACTGAGGCTATAGCTCGCTTTTCGGAAATCCCTTCAATAACTATCAATGCATGCAAAATATATTCAGGTACTGTCCTCTGACTAGTCCTGCTCAGTACGAAAACACATAGCAATATCATAAAAACGTACTACTCTATAAGAAATCAATCCCAAAATATGCACATGAATACTACGTGCGTCTGGTGTGCACGGAAATCAAAATCCATGAATGTGCCATACATGCGCACAGAAACATCTAAATGCATCGGGTGTGCACGAAACATCTGTCGTAGGCAACATGTGTGCCTGACAGCAAAATCAGGTGCATCTGACATGCACGAAAAATCTCGAATTAGTGCATCTGGTGTGCACCAAATCGCATCTCGTAACAGGCGCCCAACAGGCGCTAAAAATCCAAATCAGGTGCATCCATCGTGCACGAAATCATGAAATCCAATATCAAGCGCCGAACGTGCGCAAAATCAATCACGTGCACAAAACAAATATCGAGTATCACCATCGGAATCGAAGTCCAGTGCATCTAAGTGCACAAAAGGCGTATCACTGCACTGCAAGCATATATAAACTATACAGAGTGCAGGAACCAAATCGTGTGCATGCATACGCACAAAACCAACTCAACTGTTTAAAATCGTAAAATCACAAACATGTGAAACTGAAGCACGAAAACGATATCAAGTGCAACACTGTGCAAAGATCGTAAATCCTCAATTATCAAAATCAAATCATACGAATAAATCACCCAAAACATCGTAATCACCAATGGCGGAATAGTACTGCTCAAGCGCATCCTCTAAGAATTTCGGCCAACCGTCGCGGTCACTAGTAGAACGTCTCGTCGATGATCATGAACTCTGTCCTGCTGGCGTGCGTAACCATGACCACTCCTGGGTCAAGGTCTTCACTGTGAATTACCAATCTTTCGGTCCATCGGCTCATCGGCCCTGTCAGGTGTGCTAACGGGGACGATTCCGTTCTGGCACTTCTCTGGTCATCTCTTGGTCAATCATCGCGACCACTCGTAAGACAGCATATTACTGGCGTCGGCCTCTGGCTCTCTGAATGTACGTGACACATCTGATCCTGGGTGCAAGTATCATTGCAGCAGTGTCCTGGAAGGAATCCTGCTCACGGTCTCTTCCATGTCTCGTCTCTGCCAACTGTTCGGAAGTCATCGTCCTTTCCTATATCTGCATCTTGCTCTGGAATGGCTGCATACCCATCGCGACCTCTTCTGGAAGGTATATCCAGTACTCTGCCTCGGCATGCGTATCGCATCTCTGATGTCGGCGGAGTGGAACGTCATCTCATCTAGATCTGGTGCGAACCTCTTACTCCACTTTTCTCTAATGTCGTCTGCTTTGGACTCGTCTCGTCGTGGCTGCATGGACTGAGCTCCAACGACTATCCTCATATCTGGAGTCTCACAAGAATGCGTCTCACCACCTAGCATCCGATTGAAGTCGAACCATTCGATCGATTCGTCAAAACCTCATAATCCCCCAAGGGCTCAACATCTTGGGTACAGTTTAATAGTATCGAGTACATACCACAGCATCGGTGGTCCAGCCGTAGAAGGGCAAACCCAAGCCTCACTAATGGCGTCGTAGAACTGCCGCAAACCCGAAGGTTCAAAGGCTTTCACACGGTCATTAAGTCGAGTTAGGGTTTCATTCTTCTAGAGGGACCATAGAATTGCCTGCATGTCTTTCCGACTACTTTAAACTTGGAATAATAGGTTTCCGACATTCGATCGTCTCTGTCGACCCTCACGTCTCTGCGTGAAGTCGTCTCTAGCTGGAATCAATCTATCTGATGACCTCGCATCGGGGTAAGCAAACGATCCACATGTCCTAGTCATTCATCCTAGATGACTAGCGACCTCCTATCATCTCTTAGTACAACTTATACTGCAATAGCTCCAACATCTGGGGCGATATCTCGTCGTTCGCAGCAATAACTGGCTCACTCGTTTACATGCTGAACCATGCCTCAATCATCAGGAGTAAGCAACACACCAACGGTCATCAAAATCTGGCTGGCCTCCATCATTGGCTCAATTCTCTAGTGTCGATCAGCACCTCCGAGTAACCTCATAAAGGCGATCCGCCAAACGCTCGTGGCGCGGAAACACAGTAAAAAGACACATCTCTGCAATCGTGTGTCGCCGGAATTTCGCCCTGGTCAGTCCTCGTTCGTGACGAGCTTGTGCTGACCGCAACTCTAGCCGTAGCTCTCCCTGCCGGTAACCGTAGCAGCAAAACCAAACTGGTACCGATGAGGCTAGATCAGGAAGAAATATAATACTGAACAAGGAAATGTACATCCTAAGGCTTTATAAGTGGAGTGGCGTGTCGTAAATATGCCGCGGAACATACCAACGATACGTCACTCTACTTTAGTCACCTATTCCATCAACCAAGGGTCATCCTACGCTCCGAAGGTTAAAACCTAACGCTCTGATACCAACTTTGTCACGACCCGAAAGTACGGAACATGACCGGCACTTAAACTACGAACGTCTCGAGGCGTAAGTAATCTAAGTAAACCGAAAACCCAGAAATCCAAACCAAGAAAAGTAGTAGAGTGCAGGAAAACCAATTTAAAACAAGTAGTTTTAATAGCATAAGCCGAATTATGCGGTTTTTAAGAACATCAAAATTTACTGAAAATTTCGGCAGAGTCTCCTTTGTAAAAACTGGCTCCCAAACGGGATACCATATGAATAGTATACGAAATCAATAAAAAGGCATCCCCAAACGGGAGCTAGCTCTTCGTCAATCGACGGTCACAACCACACAAGCAATATAATATACAACGCCAACGGCGAGGATCAAAACTCAAAAGGAACTCAAAACCACCAGAAATATAACGAGCGACTCTAAGGTCGAAAGAATAAACAGCACTGGTCTCTATCTCAAAATAAATACATGTTTGGTTGATGGAACTTCTAGATACAACAGAATAATGATATACAAGATATATAATGGGGGTATGATACAAGTAAACCCACCTACTAGCAAATCACCCGAATGAAACTGAGCCCGCAAGCCGTAAAGAAACCTGTACGGCAAATCTGCAAGAAACTGGGGCACAACGGGGGTGAGTTGTCAACTCGTGAATAGAAAAACATCTACGCACAGAAATCGCATAAATAACGCAACCTAGGTCAATGATCATAATATATCCTCAAATATAAGTATAACAGGCAGCCTATAACAATGACTAGGGTAATATCTAACCCGAGTATAATTTCATGTGCCCGTGTCAGTGCCTCAGGTAGCAATATATCATATGAATGAGGTATGAATGCATGAAAACAGAATACATGTAAATGAAGAAACTGTTTTCATAAATTAGTGAGATTTCCATCGTATTTTTAAACTGAGGTATCATAATGAAATCAGTATCAACAGTGTCTAGCATCGACACGAAACATAAATCTCACTGTCTCGAAATATCAATGTCTCAATCTCAATATCTAGGGCGCCGTCAGTCCAGACCGGCCCCTACCATCCATCTCAAGACCACGACGGTATCCTCCGGATATCCGACGCGTCGGGTAATATCACCGGTAGGTAATCTGTCCCCTGCCAGGCTCAACGTCAACACCACATTCATCTTGCCCCGGGGTACCATACCGGGCCCACCATGTACCCGTGACGGTTCCTCCACTCCTCGACACGGATCTCCAAAACCATAGCAAACTCATGGTGGACGACACTTTACATCACTAGAAAACCGCAACATTTTATATTTTAAAAGATCATAAGTTGTAAATTTTGCGGCTTTCCCCGAAATCCAGAAATATCATAAATCTCAAGAAATCATCACAAGTGCATATGTCAATGATAATGAACTAGGCATGAACAACTGAATAACAGTATGCATGAAGTGGTAGGTAATAACTACAATGTCTAATATGGCATATAAGGGAAGTACACTAATATCATGTCAAAACTACCAGCTAACAATCTAAGTCAAGCAATTATATTCTCTAAAGTGTACGTGACATGGCAATTACCGATGAAGATGTGTGTGAGCCGGCAAGTAGGTGTACGTGGTACATACGTATCATCGGTAATGGTGCTGGTGTCCTAACAGCATGATATCAATAATGGAATATGCAGCAAAATAAATATGCGAGGCAGAGCGAACAGCAATAATGTGCGGGAGCTGAATACTAGACACAACGATAACTAATCTGCAATAATCTAATATAAGTCCTACGAATGGTGCCTTTTGAAATAACACGAATCATGGGGGTTTTGAAAATAGGGGCTACGGTGTTTTTATGAAAAGATACGTCGTTTTTGAAATATCCGTAGATTCCCTTGAGCTGTCTTTAAAAATGCCCACGATTCGTTAGTTTTTGAAATAGGTAAGAAGTCCAATCTAATCTAACAACTACACTAAACTATACGACTGAACTAACAAACTGAACTACAGGTAAGGAAACCGCCTATCATTTGAGTCAATACATATACATACCTGTATATGTATAGTCGGTGATCCCGCCTCAATAATATCATATCCGATACCATATCTATAATCAGGCATCCCAAGTCAAGAGTGCAGATCAATCATCAATATAGCTCGTACGTAAATCCGTCGTACGGCATCCCAATCTGGGTACGGGTCAATATCACATTCATCATACTATTCACCTGGTATCCTCTTTATCAAATATCATGATCGGGGTACTGATCTACGTCTAGTACCATACTGATACCGCCTACGTATGCATGGACGTGTGTGAAACACTACGTCAAGGACCCGCTACAACGTCATGTCGTATCTAAGATACGAACCCTGCTATATTACCGATCTCACGGCCTCAAATCGAATCCCATCGACTCAGCTCAATCCCAAGTATCATCCTCAAATCCGTATGTGAACACATAGTCCCATACCCATGTGAACACATACTATAAAGAATCCCATGAGAACATATCAATAGGAATGTATGCAAGTATGTATGTGTGTATATGTAGTGCAACACTTCCCTAGGGTTCGCAACACTAAAATAATCCAACACACCAATATCCATCCTAAGCATCGTTATTAATCCCAAATAACATATAATAATTGTTGGTGTGTATACGCATCCGTATACACCACCACGAACTGCGGGGGTGCTATACGCCATCCACCCGACTTCTCCCCGTAGATATAAATCTACTCACCTGGTCCTCGCTAGCCGGTGCCGACGTCGCCACGCGCTTGCTTGTCGTCTCGAAGTCCACATGGGGGTACCTACATATCATAACGTACCATATCGCATTAAAACTAAATTCGAAATCGAAACGGCATACGAAAATCAAATCGGCACGCGTATCACGCATAGGTCCAAACCTATCGCCCACGCATGCAGGAATAGTCAAACCAACCCTCGATGTCGATGTACGAACGTCAAACCATCAAGAAAATCCAATCATACTCATTTGCACATTCACGAACACTAATTTTAATATAAACTAGGTTAAAACTCACAAAAACGCCAATTTCACTTAAAAATTCATTTTTCCGAAAATCTAGCAAGCACAATTCGCCGTTTTTGTACAAAACACGATGTTTAAATGAATGTAGCGGCCAATATATTTATTAAATATCTTAAATAAGTCGTATAAACAATTTCCGGAATTTAATCTCATTAAATTCCAAAAATCCTGATATTCTAGTTTACCAAAAATACCCTTTTTAACAATTTCAAAGCAAAATACACAGACTACAATCTAGCTTAGAATTGCATGATCCAAAGCATTAAACCACACTTAATAAAGTTAATGAAGCCAAGAAAAACCTAATCACATTTTTAATCCCAAGAATTTAGCAAATTTCAAAAACCTAGTAAGCAAATTAGCAAAATAACAAAATTTTTAAGCTAGCCATTAGCACTAGCTACTAAACTTGTATTAACATGACAACAAAGCCTAATTATAACACACAACCATACACCAATTTTATAAACCCTAACTTGCATTCAATTTCACAACTTGAATTCCAAAACTTGCAATTAAACTCACATATCCAAATAACACTTAATTAAATTAGCTTAAGAAATTAGTAACAATTTAAGCAACAAAAAGTTTTAGAATTTATACCCAAAAATATATGAAGGTCCACAAGACTCCATGGACTCCCAAAATGCTCTCTTTTCATAAGGATCCATGCTAAACGGGCTAAGCTAAAATGGGTAGGACTTTGATTTTGATTTTGTGGGATTTTTGGTGGATTTTTGATGCAATTTTTCATGAAGTTTTGAAGGGAAAAGAGAGGGGAAAATGGAGGGGGGGCTGCTGTGGGGAGAAGGAATTTTCGGCCAGAAAAGTGGGTGGGGGAAAGAGAGGGAGGTGAGAAAAATGGGGGGTGGGGACAAGGTCAAGGTCAAACAAAGTCAAAAGTCTAACTACTTCACTCATTTTCTTTTCTTTTCTTTCATTTCTTTTTCCTTGAAAATCAAGTGGGGAAAAATATGGTGGGTGCTGAATTCAGCCATGGGGAGGAGTAAGTGGAGGTGTGTGGGTGTGGGCACGGGTGTGGGGTGATGAGAAATGATAAATACAATACCCCAAACATCCATTTACGCTAAAAAAAGCCTTTTTTTTCTTCAATAATTTCTAAACCATTTTGGCAAATGATTTCGTTCCAAAAACCACATGATAAATTTTTATTTAATGTTTTATGATGCACAAAATTTGTTTCAACTCATTCCAATTTGTAATTTTCCCTAATTAAATGTATTAGTGACGGCTTAAAATAATAATAAAATAATATTTTTTTCAGAAAATTTGAAATTTCACCAGCGGCTCAATAAACACCAAATAATAGCAATTACATAGCTAGAATATGTATATTTAATTTTTTATAATAAGATATTTGTATTTTGACTTTTTACAGAAAACCCCCTTATTTTACCGTTTTTCCGAAATTTCACCGAAACGATTTTCAAAACGCTACAAAAGGTAATCGCGAGTATGCACGCGCTACGATACTCTAACCTATATCAACAGATAACATCTATATGATGAACTGGATGCTCAATCATGCAACAAGTGCGATCTAATAACATCTCCATGTGATGAGCAAGTATAATAATGCAATCTAACAACCCTATATAGAATGAACAGGGTATGCGATGATCAAGTATAGCAATGCAATCTAACAACCCTATATAGAATGAACAGGGTATGCAATGATCAAGTATAGCAATGCAATCTAACAACCCTATATAGATGAATAGGGTATGCAATGATCAAGTATAGCAATGTGTACTATATCAGGTATAATAGGTACAGGATGAGATATCAATTACTATATACTGAGCATGGGAAATATAACATCTACATGGAATGTCATCGTGGAAAGTATAATCGGTACTCGTCAATGTACCCAAATCCCAATACTACTCAGGCGTCGTCATCCTCCTCGATCCTCCAATCCTGTAAATCTCATATAACCGTGAGTGCCCAACATCGACACCCAAAATATCAAGAAATACTCGTGCCAAGCATCGACACGCAAATCCTCCTGTATAGGGCATCCGTCAGTCCGGATATGCCCACGGGCTCTGTCTGCGGTATCGGCCCTCGGCCCCGACAGTACGAGTCGTCCCGTATCCATCCATAGACTCTGGTCGGTATCCTCCGGATAACCGCCAGGTCCAACCAATCACCGGTAGGTAGTAGTCCCTCCGCCGGGCTCACCGTCTAACCAATACGAGTCTTCTCGCCCCGGGGTACCGTACCGGGTCCACCATGTACCCGCAATCGGTGCCTACCTCTCCTCGAATCGGGTATACTCACACAAGCTCTCTAGAACCGAGAAAACTCATGGTGTACGCACTAAAATATCATATCAAGGAGAACCGGGTTTTTAAATAATTAACTTTACTCTTTGAAATATCCACGGTTTCCCAAATCCAGAAATTT
The DNA here is from genome assembly GCA_030015575.1 of Agapanthus africanus. Classification (NCBI taxonomy): domain Eukaryota; kingdom Viridiplantae; phylum Streptophyta; class Magnoliopsida; order Asparagales; family Amaryllidaceae; genus Agapanthus; species Agapanthus africanus. Next base: position 491,357 of record JASDDO010000238.1, read on the forward strand.
ACATGGAAATAACATATCTCAATGTGTAATCTAAGCAAATATGAAGATATCAATATATGTGTGCACTGGTATGAATATACAGTGTGCATGTGCGCAGGTATGAAGATATCAATATATGTGTGCACTGGTATGAATATACAGTGTGCATGTGCGCAGGTATGAAGATATCAATATATGTGTGCACTGGTATGAATATACAGTGTGCATGTGCGCAGGTATGAAGATATCAATATATGTGTGCACTGGTATGAATATACAGTGTGCATGTGCGCAGGTATGAAGATATCAATATATGTGTGCACTGGTATGAATATACAGTGTGCATGTGCGCATATGTGCCTAAATATGGATATAACATATGCTGTTATGCGGCAAATCATGACAACATCAATAGGGCAGAATCAGTATGGTATATGATTTATAGCAATCCTATAATGTTAGTGTCATGGCAATCACTAACGGTGTGAGTGTAGCATATCAATCGTGCTCGTGCGACTTGAACCGTTAGTGACAGTGCAGTGTCCTAGGCTATCATTTCTATATGCAACAATAAGGTATGCTACTACAGTTCATATGAGTATCTACAATCTAATATCCTGACTCGCCCTGACGCTTAACGCCATACGGGCGATTTCCTCGTAGATATTAAATCTACTCACCTGGTCGTGCTCTACTCATAGCCGACCACCTGCTTCCCTTTCGTAGCTTCGTCCGACGTGCCCGCCTGCGAACCTGGAATTACACAAGAATCCATATATAAGCAACTATCTCGCAAAATGCGATATCGAAGTCAAACGATACGCTCGCGTCGCGAACTAAACGCGCGTGTGTACGATACGCTAAACGTGTGCACGCGTCTAATACTAACCCCGATACGCCACGATACGCTGCATCATGGAACCCTCTCGCGTATCGTGCGTATCGCGCGAACCAAACGTACTAAAAATACGATATAACGCTCCAGATTCTACCCAGGCTAACAAATTACAAAACTATACATACCACTGGCCTAGAAATCATCACAGGCTCTTACCCATCCAAACAGCACCCAAAACTTCCCCTGTTTGGCCGCAAATTGCGGCCAGAACGAATAAATTGGCGGCCTCACTTTGGGGTGGGGGTCCCGGGCTCTGGTGGTGTGGTCAGGGTATATCTAGTGTGCTCCAGTTTCCTCAATTTCAACCTGAACTACCCGGGCCTATAGCAGATCACAGAAATCCAACAAGTTCACTTAAAACACTAAATTGCACAATTTGAAACCCTATGGTATCTTGGTGAAATCTTGGGTCTAACTAGGTTTACATGGCCTTAATAACACCTAATTAGGCTAGATTAACTAACACTAACAGCACTAAACCACAAGTTCACACAAATCACCATTTCAAGCACAAAACTCACTTTTTACACAAACCGAAGCTAAACTACGCATACGCTAATCAAACATGAAGTTGGGCTTAGATTCTATACCTTACAAGACCCTAGGTGCAAGGAGAAAGGAGGTGGAGAAGATAGAAGTGCTGCTGCAGCTGCTGGGGGCTGCTGTTGGTGTTGCTGCTGCTGCCACTGCCTGCTGCTGCTGCTGCCACTGATGATGCTGCTGCTGTTGCTGCTAGTTGCTGCTGCTGTGCTTCTTCTGCAGCTGCTGCCTCTCTCTCTCTCTCTCTCTCTCTCTCTCAGCTGAGTGTGTGTGTGTGTGTGAGAGTTGGGAGATTGAGAATGAGGAGAGAAATGAGAGCCCAAGTCAAAGACCCCCCTCTCTCTCCCTCTCTCTTCATTTAATGAGCATGGCTCAAGCCATGCCCATACCCCCTCTCTCATGCACCAAGTCAAAAAAAGAAAAGAAATTCAAATAATAAAACACACAAATAATAAACCCCAATTAAATCATAAAGCACTTAATACAAATAGGTTAACCCACCATGGTTGTTCACCATGGTTTTAACCCTAAATCTAAACCCTAGTTTACATGCACAAGTGTGCGTGTGTGTCTAGAAAAATCCTAATAAAATATTCATTAATTAGAATAAATTATCAGAAACTTAATTTGGTAAACTTTATACCAAAACTATCTATTAAAATAAAAACTAACCCCTAAACACGACCTAAGGTGTTACACTATGTATTCGTCCAAGTCACTTTTGGAGATTGTATCCTCTTTAGCCGTTGACAGGGCTGGCGGAGGATTTAATGTCTCTCCCCTATCATCTCCAAGGATGATCGGGGGCTCTTCAGCCGGGGGATCTTGTTATATCATCATCCCTATCATATCTTGGAAGAGGAGGCCCATACGCTGTATGTTGGCTGCTTGTTCGGCAGCCTCTTTGTCCTTTTTTTCCAATATTCGGCGAAGGAACTCGGCGTCAGTCTCTTGTTCCTGACGTTCATCCGAGAACGTTTCATGGTTTTCTTTTGGCTCTGTAAGTGCAGCCATAGCGTTCATCATCTCTTGGAGCTTCTGCTGTTGCTCCTGGGCTTTGGTTACCGACCGTGTAAGCGGTCTATGACCCGTGGATGCACGGCTGTCTTCTTTTCCCGACGCCATGTAAACCGTATGAACTGTTATGCCCCCTGACTTGGGGCGTTTAGGTTCACCATCTTTAACCTTTACCGCTGTCGCGGGAGCTTTCTCTGGCCTCCTTCTTTTGTGGGTCGTTGAGATTGAAGGAGCCGTTGAAGTGGGCATCCTAGCAACTGTTGTCCCCTGCTGTTTAATAGGGCGGTCTTTGTCATTTTCCACCTTTGTCTTTTTCTGGCGACGAAAGTGGTCTGGGTCAATCACGGAGTCTTGAACCCTCCGCCAAACCTTGTATATTTTTGACGACAGCCGTTGAGGGGGCTGTTCCTGCTTTGTCTCCGGAGCTCTCTACATAGGTGGAGGAGATCTTTTCAATGTAGCAGTTGGAGAGTTCTTTCTCACCTTCCTCAGCAATTCAAAACTGTTCCCAGTTGGAACAACAGCGTTGACTTCCACCGCTGGAGCAGGTGGAGTTAGCCCTAAGGGGGAGTTGCCTCCTGCCTTCCTCACTCGTTGCCAATGGCGACGTCGAGCACGGCGAGCCGTTGGGATTGGCTCAGAGATTGAGATAGTTTCTTTTTGCCCCCTGTTTGAGTGTGGGGCGATTGCCGTGTAGGGTTCCTAGGCACGCTAATGAGGTCTCACAAGGCATCAACCATGCCAATTTCAAATTTTACAAGTGCCGAGAAACCCTAATACGTATCGTTAATTAGAATTTTAGGCGAAACTAGAAACTAGTTAACAACTTAACTAAGTGAACGGAAATACAACCTTTGTAGATCCGTTTCTCTACCTCCATAGCTCCATGATGAAGTCTCCTTGCTGTCCAAATCGAATCCCGGGCTCTAGCGTCGGCTTCATCGGAGAAATGGGCGGGCTAGGTCATCGACTTCGACGCCGAAGATGATCTACGTCGAGGCATTACAAGATCAAGCTCCCACTTCACCAAGTCATGAAACTTGTGAAGAAAACACCCTATACTACTTGGAAAGAGGTAGAGGATGAAGAAATAGGAGGTGGGTTCACTTTAGAATTGGATTTCTCACTCTTTTTATCAAATCACCATTGATGAAAGCTTGGTTTTCTTCTTGAAGAAGAAGAAGAAGAAGAAGAAGAAGATGATTATGATAAGTTATTTTTCAAAAGAATAATAAAATCATTCTTATCATAATCAAACCATGGTCAAGTGTAGAGAGTTAACTAAGGTTAGATGAATGGTTAGGGTTTAGGAGATGAAGACAAAATGGTTACTTAAGTCAAAGATGCATGAAGCTTCAAGAAGCTTCATGAAAGAAAGCAACCATTTTCTTTTCTTTTCTCATTTCTTTTAATCCAAATTAAAAGATAAATGAATGAATAAATAAATATAAACCCTAACCATTTACTTAACCAAGGTTAAACTCTTTACACAAACCCTAGCAACCATGTATCATCAAATATGATACAATCAAGTGCACAAAAGTATATCACATATACAACTTGTGCAATGCAAGCGAGAAAATCCATTTAAAGTGAACATATACTAGTTAATGCAAAGTAATATATCAAATATATAATTATGCATTAAATCATTAAATCAACACTTGATTTAATGATCCGGTCATATCGCATATAACCGACTAATATCAACAGTAACAACTTATCGAATCAACACTTGATCCGATAACCCGGCTATATCGTATATAATCGATCAATGTCACAAATCGCGAGAATCGAATACAGTATCACATACTGGTATCATTCTCGGTCCCGCACATATCTCATATGCGCTCCTATTTCGTTTCGCTTGAGCCAGGAAACCTCTGTGTAGGACTCTAAAGACTCGTCAATACGCCGGCAGCAGGTGATGATCATATTAAACACCCACAAGCCGCAAGCGGTCTGCTAAACGTAACGGCCACCCGGGTATTGAGCGATCAGAAGATCGACGAGCAAGCCCGCTCACACTCCTGTGAATCCAACCAGTAACACTTACCGTACAGTTCGGTCTGTTCGTCTGATATGTCGCATATCTCGCCTAGGGGTGGTAAACGTCAGACCCCAATAGCTCGATAAGTCGTGTCGATATGAGGTCTATAACAATTCGAGAAACTACTGGTAACACTTACCAGTAAATCTCAGCAACCCTGGCCAGGGATTTTCGGTTATAGCCAATCGAACACTGCGCAACATCAACTCCCTATACCGGGAGAGACGAATCCCCTCCTATCGCTCATTACCTCCATGTGATTCGGGACTGTACCCAAAAGCCACCGTTTTGCACGCCCTCTTGGACGTGGTAAGGTGGAAATCAAAGCACAGTGGGAACCACACAAGACTCTATGACGATCTCGGGTCAACATACTAACCTGTACCAGTGTCACCAGAGAACTGCCATCTGACGTAAGGTATAATACCATCTGGGAGTTCTCGGCGAGTCCGTCCAGTGTACCCAGTCCCTACTGAGCACCCGTATATCATCTCTGATGTCAAACACCAATGGATATGGGATCATCCATCGCCCATCTGTATGGGTCGAGAAGGTATATGCTAGTCTACACTGGTATATCGATGCCCCATCTCGATACACCCATGACTAGGGACCTTGAAGGATGTACTTATGGACTACCATGTCCCCACTAGTATGATCCGCATCATAGTCCAGGTAGTCAAGTACACATCGTAAGGGCTTTACCAACATGTAACAAAGAGACAAACAGTATACACGTTAAGGTAAAGAGTAACCGGATAGCATACTATCATGTCGAGCGAGAAAATCCTCCCTATATATGTCCCAGCATCCACTACAATATACATCCTATGTATAGTAATGGCCTCTAGGGCATACATATAACTAACAATCTCCCACTTGCACTAGGGCCATCTGTAGCAGTGGTTGCAGTATCTCATACTCAACCATCCCATAAATGTCTTTCTCTGGGAAAAGCCTTTGTGAGTGGATCCGCCGTGTTTATCCTCTGAGTCTACTCTCCTAACCTTGATCTCCTTGGAGATCAACCATTTCCATGATAAGGTGATACTGCCTTAGAATATGTCTGGATAACTGATGGGACGGACGTTCCTTGGCATAAGCCACAACTCCATTGTCACACAATGGGAGGAACTAAGTTCATCTCATGAACTAATATACACCCAGACAGCCTCTTTGGTAGCATCTTAAGTAGCGATATATTCAGCCTTAATCGTCTAGTATGCCACGGTATCTAGTTTGGAACTCTTCCAACATACCGTCCCTTTACTGAGGGTAAAGACAATGCCTGTGACTGACATTCAGTCGTCTTTATCACCCTGGAACCCTTCCAGTGATTCTCCCCTGGATCGATTGATACTATCTCACTACTACTAGTGAGATTCCTAACATCGAATTACATCTATCTCATAGATGAAAACTCAGGATTTAGGAGGTATCATTGATCCTATATGGAGAATCCTTGTGATAAGCGGAGATCGACCGAGCATAGCATAGGAAACTCCTTCCCTATCAAGAGTATGTCATCCACGTACTCTACGAGGATCATCACCATACTCCCTACTACCTTCTTGTATATACAAGGTTCATCTACCATTTTGATGAAGTCAAACTCTTTGACTACCACATCAAAACAGATGTTCCAACTCCGCGATGCCTGCTTTATCCTATAAAGCATCTTGCACACGTTTCCGCTGCTCCCACTGTCTACGAAGCCCTCTGGCTGTGTACTTATAGACGCTCTCTTCCAAACCATCATTTAGAAAAGCAGTCATGACACCCAACCGCCAGATATCGTAGTCATGGTATGTAGCCGTGGCAAGTAGGATCTGTATGGACTTAAGCATAGATCTTTAGAAAAAGTTTCATCATGATCCACACCTGGTCAATGATGCAAACCTTTACCAAGTCTAGCTTTGAAAGTCTCAACTTTTCCATGTACACCAAGTAATCTTCTCAAGATATACCTGCTCCTGATGGGGATTTAACCCTTCAGATATAGCAACCAAAGTCCATACTTTGTTGGTGTATAAGGATTCCATCTCAGATCACTAAGCATCCAGCCATTCTTACAGAGTCGCACTCCTGATGGCCAGCTCGAAACTAGTTGGGTCATCATCTCATGATGCAATCCTCGCTCCCACTGTCATTGAGAAACCAAAGTATCTCTCAGGCGGATGAGGAACCCTACTAGATCGGCGGAGAGGCTGAGGTCCATTGGAATCTACTGAATCCTTTGGTTCAACCAAATCATCTGCTGTAGTTTGTATAGCTGGAACGATTCCAGTTCTACATAACAGTATTTGCCTCGAGCTTGTCCGGATTATGCTTTTAGACATAGCCCGGACAACCCCAAATCTTAACCAACTTAAGATATGGGCCCTTCCCTTTCCATATCACATAGGAAGTGGTAGGCAACTGATTTGAACCCTATTCAATAGGTATGCAACTTCTCAAGTGCATAACTCCCAAAAGGAAATAGGAAACTCAGTAGTACTCATCATAGAGCACACCATATCACATAGGGTGTTATTGCTCCGCCCCGATGTACCATCGTGCTATGGTATATACGGAGGAGTAATGCTGAGAGAGAATCTCATTCTCCTTTAGAATAGTCCAGGATTTCCGTGCTCAAGTATTCTCCTCCTTGATCACATCAAAGGACATAATACTTATACCCGTATTTTGGTTCTCTACTTCTAAATCATATTCTTTGAATATCTCAAAAGGTTCGGACTTATGTTTCAACAGGAACATATGTTTGAATCTTGAGAGATTATCAGAGAATGTAACGAAGTACAAAGAACCGGTCCTGGCATATGTAGACAGGGGACCTTACATACATCATCATGTATCAGTCCCAAGAGTTTGCTAACTCTTTCTCCGTTTCCAATAAACAGAGCTATGGTCATCTAATCTTTGTGACATGACTGGCAAGTCTCATAAGATGTAAATTCAAACTCTTTTAAATATGCATCTAAATGTAACTTCAGCCAGTCGGGTCGCATTGATATGACCTAGTCTACAATGCCTCAAGAAGGATTCGTTCATTTCTGAACTCTTCCTCTTGTGTGTGTTCCGTATACTAAGAACTGCAGTTTGATTTAGAACGTCAATGCTTTTAGATAACGTGCCTGAACCGATCAACATTTGATATAGGAAATGTTCAAAACATTATCCAACAATACAAAATTTTATCATTTCTTTACTAATAAAGAGACTGATATAATTTTGTATATCAGGTTCGGTATCTAATAGCATTTGTTCAGAATCAATGTATTGGTAATACAGGGTGACAGTGACCAACAGACTTTGGCTGCAACACTTGCCCCGTTTTCTGTCTCATGAAACTTATCACCCGTTCTTAGTTTTTCTACCTTTTTTGTAGCCCTATGTAACAGATTACATATCTGGGATCCTGATCTGGTATCATATACCCAGGATGCGGTGGATACTGAGAAACAGTTCTTTGTAATGAACACACCCGAAGATGATGCATCAGCATGCACTCTATTCGTTTGGGCGGCACGGGAATTCTGGTAATCCCCAATTTCCTGCTCTGTCTTATAACAATTATAAGTTGGAGCGGGACCAACGTTCCCCAGCTCAGTATAACAAGCGGGTTCGGTCAATATCCGTATTATTATCTTGATTAAGGCGTGATATGGTCGCTACCTGGAGAGAGAGAGAAGAAAACACTCAGCGTGCGCTCTTGCAAGATCAGATTGGTTTTTATTTTATCTAATCAGGATGGCTCCCACTGCTTTTTATCAAATCTCCCTTCAAACCCTAAAAGGAAAGACCAGCCGGGATTAATTACACACTACAAGTTCGCTAATCTTTCAGCCAGGCCAGTGTCGGTACTTTGAGGGAGGTCTCCCGTGCTTTCGCACGAACCTAATTAATGTAAACCTCGTTTTCCCAGAGGCGTAACCTCGTTGACACCTTTCTAGACACATACTTGATCGGCTAATTGTAATATGTAAAACTCTCCCAGGAGTAACTCTTACTCGCAGCGGGTATCGGGATCCAACTATCTCATAGAAGGTATGCAATCTCATTGCAAATTTCAACACTTGAAATTCCCGATAATTTTTCCCCTAGCCTCCTATGACCTTGACAAAGGCCAACAAATCATAGGCTGCTAGTCAAGTTCAACC